>CM060948.1:355922798-356020298 GCA_030765055.1 Mantis religiosa
ATAATAATAATAATAATAATAATAATAATAATAATAATAATAATAATAATAATAATAATAATAATAATAATAATAATAATAATAATAATAATAATAATAATAATAATAATATTAATAATAATAATAATAATAATAATAATAATAATAATAATAATAATAATGATAATAATAATTAATAATAATAATAATTATGTTGTTGATGATGATGATGATGATGATGATGATGATGATGATGATGATGATGATGATGATGATGATGATGATGATGATGATGATGATGATGATGATGATGATGATGATGATGATGATGATGATGATGATGTTGATGATGATGATGAAGAAGAAGATGATGATGATGGTAATAATAATATTTTTAATATTGTTTTGCGATAAGATGACTATTTCTTCTAATTAAGCAAATGTAAGTTATGTTAAAATGACTACAAATACTTTTTCAATAAATTGTATTGAAGTTTTGTAAGTTTTTGTAAAAAAAAATGATACCGAAGATATTTTACCTAATATATCGTTTAAAGGGGCACTTTTGGAATCAGCAGATGAGTTTATATGAGCTTTGGGTTCTTTTGCTTCAGGTATATGAAAAAAGGACATATTTGTTTCCCAGCATAATTAGCACTTTAATGCTCAAGATACTAGAGGTAGTGAAGCCTTCAATGAGTTCCTTTGAGTGTTACACGTACATTCCTAGCCAGGTGTTCAATAAAAGTTGGTGTTATTGGTGCTGTATGTGAAAGAACTTATTATTAATTATTTATACTGAAAACAGAAAATTTATAAAAACACAAATATGTTCATTGAATAATCCCCTCCGCAATCATTATACATATGTAAATGAGCTCACACAGACTTTTTAACTATTTCTATGACCAGAAAGTAAATGCAGTGGGAAACTAAAGCAGTGATTTGGGCTACCTTGGTAATGACACTTGTCTCCGTAGTGTGAGTCCACCTAATTTGCAACAGCGTACCAGTGACTTTCGTGCATAATTGACCACTCGCTGCAATGTTGGCCAGATTGTGTAGCCTGGAGTTGCTGCTGTCTTTAGTTGTAGGGCAGCACCGTACACATGAGACAAGTTTTGCTCAGCAGAGGGTCTTAACCATAAACTCAGTCAGGGTATGTGGTTGGACTGGCCAGTAATATGGTATTTGGTGAATAGGTATTTGGTGAATAAGTCATCTTATTTTTGTTTCTCTGTAAAATGCGACCTTTAATTTCTGGCCTGGTCCCTTGTGCTAGTGAAAAGACAACCTGTTACAGCTAATAATTCGCTTCATGGAAGTGTTGAAAACAGCGCTGTTGTAATAAATTAAATTTAAAGGGAGTTGATTAATGACACTAAACAACACTTACTTTTAAATTTCCCAGAACATGTTTCAGAGGCTATTTTCCTCCATTGTCATTGTCCTCATTGAGGCGATATCCAATTGACAATGGAGGAAAATAGCCTCCAGAATATGTTCTGGGAAATTTAAACATATGTGTTGTTTAGTGTCACTAATTGACTTCCTTTAAATTTAATATGTTATATCTTATTTTCTGACTGAAGCCTAACTTCACCTTTAGGAAGGAATCAAAGAAAAATAATACTTTACTATGTGTGATCTATAGATTTCTTTAATTGCATAGATAGGAAGGGATAGTCGGAATCAGTGAATATCAACATGTATGTAAATAAGAGGTGAAATAAAATAAATATCATAGTCAGGTCCACTAATATTTCTGGTACGGCTTATGCAGGTAGGGGCTCACCTTCACTTTGTGATAGGTGTTGCCAAATACCTTTTCCCATTTAATCTATCCACACCTCATCTTCCAGTTCTCTCCTTTTACTTGTAAAAATTTTGCGGCCTACCCTTACGTCATGATCTACCTAACACTCATGCTTTTATCTTTATTTCCTCTTCAGCAGTCAGGAATGTATCACTGAATATTTCTTATATAGAATATATATATAAACACTTACCTTTCTGTCTTAAATTAGATTCAATGTCTGGGTTGCAGATATGCCGTTTTCTTTTTTGTGTGCGAAGGTGAACTATAAGTTATCTCAATAACTGGTACTCGAGGTGAGGGTAAGTTTATCTCCAGAAGTAAATGTCAGCCTTTAACCGAAGATCATAATACTGACATCTGCGTGTAGCTCCAAATTAGCCATTAACCAACACCTTAACGAAAGATCATAATATGGGCCTAAATGAAAAAATTGTTTTGTTTGTGAACTCTCTTTAACCGCTGTGGTTCTTAGCATCTCATTCCATTTGGGACATGAAACACTGCATAATTTTGCTCACAGGCAACTTAATCATGCTTGAGGCTATTCTATGTTTTGTACCAACAGACTATTTTTTCTAGACTTGCATCACTCACTTTTAGTATATAAGGAAAATGTGGGAGTTATTTACTTAGTCAAGTTGATCTATTACATTTAATAGTATATTCAAGTTCTATGCATTAGTAGGTCTGATACCTCTTTTCCAATTGAGGATCCTTGGTTAAGGAATGCCACAGGATAAAGCAAATATTTCTGAGCAAACATGTCAAGTAATGATTCCAGTTGTTTTTTCTAAGCACTTCTATGATTAACCCTAGAAGTGATCTATTATATTAATAGTTGGGTCTTAAATCATTGATTTTCAATTCCTCTAATTATTTTAATCAGCTACAATTTCTCATAATATAATTAACCTACTGTAATGACAAAATTCCATTCTTTGTGCTATTTTCCATGCCCTCAATGGCACAAATATAATATGCGTTCTCCATCTAAAACAGCACAAACTTGTTTAAAATCATGTTTGCTTACATTTTTGAATGACATATATAATCCTCTTTAATAAGCCCCTCCCCTCCTTAATGCCTGTGAAAGTCAGTTTTCAATTTCTTGTTGAGGATTTTTCTTTCCATTCTTTTACAGCAATACTTTCATTTCAAGTTTTAGGTAGCTGGATCTGCATAGTAAAAAGTTAAAGCCATTTTTATACCTTAATATTGCCCTAATAAAAATTAATATAAATTTTAACATTTATTGAAACTCCTTCCCACAAACTACCTGAACTAATTAAACCATTTGAAGATTTTTACACAAATATAAATTTGGCTCTGTTGCATTTAGATGGCAATCTCTCTCAGTCTTTTACAAAAAAATTTATGTTAGCTTATTGTTTTGTTTACTTATTTTCAATTCTGAAATACCTTAGTTTACTCATTTTTTATAAGTTAAAAAACCTGTATCAGATCATTTCAAAACTGGTCACTACGTTATGGCGCTGAAACTTTGTTCTCCTTGCATAAGAATGAAAAAGAAAAGCAATAAGAAAGAAAATGAAAACAAATATTCTTGTTAGTTAAGAATTTATGGCACACTTCATAATACAAACAAATAAAAAAGTATCTCACAAAAATGGTTATGTACATAGGCAGGACCTAGGATTTATTTTCATCTTCTTAATATTTGCTCTCTGAGAACTTAAAACTTCTCCTTTTTAATCTGGAAACCTGGGAAAATTTTCTGACACCACTGGAGATTCTTTGGCGGTTTCTGCTGGTCGATAGTCTCAGCGTTGCAGAACTTACGTTTCCAGTAATTTTCCCTTTCCCCTTTTAGGAGGCCTCACTGAAAATCTTTAATTCACTTACACCAGGTATCACTCCAATAACTCTCACCTTTATTAAAAACAAACCCTTCTTTGGGCAGCACTCATAAGTGTTTGTTGGCACTTTGTGATTTCTCATTGCATCATTTGTATGCTTCATTGGCATACAGACATTGTAAAGCACAGTTGGAAACAGAAAAGTTTTCATTTTGGATAAACGCCTGAGAATGGACTTCTCAGTAGTAACTACAAGAATAAATTGGACAATGAAGATTACTGTTGTGCATTCTAGAAGTACCCGTGACTGTATAGTAGCAGAGATTTGCACAAATTAATACCTAATTTAGTGATTATTGCAAACAATGTCCATTACATATTTTCTACAACAACTGAGTAATTTCAAAGTAGCGTCTATAATTTTATATATCTTGGAGACTCCCCTATTCTTGCCCTCCTTGTCATTCTTTAGATCCTTTACTTCTTGTCAACATTGCAAAAGGTGCTACCCAACATTTGGTTATGTAATTCAGAAACTCATCCTGATTTATTTACATATCACTTCTATGTATATGTATGTCCAATCGAGTGCCAAGTTCAATTGATTGTGATTTCACTGATTGTGATTTGGCACATTTTTATGAAGCATGAATTTGTGAAGTTCCCTGGTTTCTTGATGAACTGTATCTATGGTACTTTTATGTTCAGGAAAATATGCATTATGACTAAAAACTAAAGATTTATATATATAACAACTATTTCACAAGAACAATCCTTGTCATTTTCAGCTATAAGTTATTGAAGTAAGATGGAATCATGTTTTTCTGTATTCATTTAACTGTATTATAATTAAAAAACATTATTGGAAATATGCATGCACAGGTTGATATTTATCAAATTTATAAAGTTATAACTTTATAACTTTACGTGTAGAAACCTGGGGTATTCAGATTGATCCACTCCTTCCATATTCTGCTATAATTATATTCCTATTACTATACATATATAATTAGGAATATTGACATAAATCATATGCATTCTGCTTTTCTAGCAGAACACAACTAAAAGTTAGCTTCTTATTAAGAATACTTCAAGGGAATTTTATGAGAAGCTTCTGTAGGTGAATAGAAACATGCTTTGTGAGTGAGTGGTTCAAAGTATCGGTACAGCATAAAAGACATGCAATGACCTGGAGGGCCTACTTAGTGCCTGCGACCCAGTTAGCTTATTTGAATTTCTTTCATTCACACAATGTCCGTGGTTCACTCCCAGAACAAGCATGAACATTATTTGCTTTTTTTTTCCATCATTGTACAAGTAGTGACTTCAGAGTATTTGTCTCTTTCTCCAACAATTGTAACTGTAAAACACAAATGTAGGTACACAACAGAAGAAATAACAATTCATTTTATGGTTTCCCAGAATTAACTATATCTCTTTCATTTTAATTATTATGAAAAATGAATTTCTGCCAAAATATTAAGCAGTAATGTAACTTTGAAACTCATAAAGTGAATATAAGTAATAGTCAAATATCAACAGTCACATAGTTATGGTAAACACAAGTATGCTTTGGAGACGTTTAAGGGGAGTCGAAATGAGATATTTGTGAGCTTTTTCCGTTTTCATGTTTTAGCTACATATAAATATTTCAAATGTCCCGCTCATTGTTGTGCAACTTTCATAGAGGTATGCCAATAAATAGTTTAAATATATTCCTTAAAAGAATCCTGCATAGTAATTTTTTAGAAACTACATTTAGTTTTTTTAGGCTCTAAGGAGTGTTTTAACATAATAAATTTACAGAAGCCCCAAATATTTTTGTGTTAAATCGCGTCAGCTCAATGTTATTATCGCATTTTAATATAGAACGGTGGCAACGTTGTCTTCAAATTAGATTATTTCGGTTGCATACAACATAATAAGCAACTGATGAACCACTCGTTACAGCAGAAAGAGAAAACGCAATAAAAATGAACTAGTTTAATTCGTTTAATTACTTTTCATAGTTCCACTTCCACCCAGCAGGCGACGCTGCTATCGCCTCGTGTCGAGTTAGATCGATAGCTGGAGCATAAGTTCTTATATTTTTACAATATTTAGAGTGTTAAGAAATTTATAGAAATCTCGTGAAGAATTTCTACCTAACTATACGTAAGATATTGTGGGGAGGGAGTGGAAAAGAAATGACCAGTTTATTTTAATATATCAAGAGCCTACAGTTCAGTTTTCATATTGTATTTGATAACATAAGAAATTACTGAACCGAAAGTTACATAATGGCGGACAGTGACAGAGTAATATGTCCATACAACTGCTCTCATATAGTATTAAAACACAGAATGCCAAGCCATTTACTAAAATGCAAACGAAACTATCCCATGGCTGATAAAAAGATTTGTTGCTATAATGCCTGTCATCACATTGACAAAAAAGAGATTGATGAGCATGAGCGAACCTGCCCAGACAGAGTTATGGAAGAATGCCATCTCTACCAACTAAATGAGGGTACAGGCGATCTTGCCATACAACCATACCATAACCCGGACTTCCAAGACACAGAAGAGAATTGGGACACTGAAGTAACTGCAAGTAATCACAAATTCAAGAAAACCCGGGAGTTTCCAGACACTGAAGGGAAACTTAATAGTGAAGTAACTGCAGGAAAGCATGACCCCAAGAATTTGGAGAAGCCTTTGTACCGCATTCCAGTGGGAACTACCACAGCAGAACCTCAAAGATTGCGTGCAAAAGAAGGCGATTTCTTTAAAAGTCTTAGGATTGCAGAGGTTGTATGCAGCGGAACAAGACAGCCTTCCTTTGATGTCTATGAAGACTAAAAGGACAACACAAGCATCCGAGGAGAACATGCAGGCTGAAGAAATGTAAGACTATTATGTTTGCCACTTATTGTAATTCATTTTAAATTTTAATTATCGTTAGTAAACTTGACTCATTAATAAAACAAAAACTAAGATAGTTTTAAATAATCTTGTAAATTGTTAAAGTCAGATTGAATTACTCTTACTATTATTATTTATTTTCATGTATAGTATTTTAATGTATATGATGAAATACTTGAGTTATCCTGTTGAATAGCGGCCAGAGCCTGTCAGTACGCATTGGTCAATATAACATGTGCACAAGAACACGTAAATAGCAATGGCGTCACCTTTGTTTAATCATTTCATTGCTGAGCCATTGTTTTTGCAGTAATCACATTATAATGTTAATACTATGTTAACTAAGTGATTTACAGGGATAATGCGAGTCAATTGGAGACTTAATGTCATACTGGCACTTTGGCCACGGTAGCTCAATAGTAAAAGTAACCGAACAACAGGGAGATCCGTGTTCAAGTCCCGGCTATGGCATTGAATGTTACAGTGTTACTCCACCAGTCCAGAAGTATGGATAATTCAATAAAAGTCATGAAGAATTACAATAATATATAGTAATTATTTATTAATAAGCTTTCCAAAAGCTTGCCCCATCTTATTTTGCCGACAGTGCTATATGGGTATTTATGCCTTCGCCTTAAACTTCAATTCAGAAGTTCTGGTTTTGATAAAAAAAACTCTCAATAACGGAAATAAGTATCAACAGCAATTACACTATTAATTATTACACTATTATAATAATAGTAATTACCTATTATGATAATTATTCTATTTGCTTTTAAAATTGCTGCTAGCGAGTACATACAACGATAATAATAATGGTGGTGGTGGTGGTGGCGGTGGCGGTGGCGGTGGCGGCGGCGGCGGCGGTGGCGGTGGCGGTGGCGGTGGCGGTGGCGGTGGTGGTTGTTTTAATAATAATGATGATAATAATATTAAGAAGAATAATGATGATAATAACAATAACAATATAAATCTCAAGAGGTCGCGAGTTCGAATCTCGGTCTGGGTAAGTAGCCTGTATAAGGTTTCTCCGGGGTTTTCCCTTATCCTGATAGACCAATGTCGGATAACTCTAAGCTCCATGAGCCCTGGACTCATTTGAGGATCTTTTCAGCCATTACATTCGCCATCCGATATGACCTGACGGAGGGTGAAATTACAAAAGAAATCATCAATGTTATTATATTTTTGTTATTATTTTTATTGTTATGATTGTTATGGTTATTATTGTAATTATCTGGCCTTCTTAGTGTATGTCTTTGATCATAAGTTAATGAAGACCAAAATGAAATTACTTGACTGCAAAAAAGCTATTTACTGCTTTTTACACTAAAGGTGATATTTTTGCTTTCTCTGTAACATGTAGTAAGCAAAGCAATGAATAGAAGGGAATATCTTTTCCAAGAGTGAACAGGAAGGGTCATATGAGGTCATATTCATGTAATAAATAGTGAATGTATATATCTTTCTTATTTGAGAGCTAGGTACAATGAGCTGGAAGATCATCTGATCAATATGGAACAAAACATGGTGATTGATTCTAGATGCCTGTAAATGAGAAGGAAATTCCTGGTATTGTCTCCAAAAGTCCATTTCATTGTGCATGATGTCTGTATAACTCCTCAACTGACAGTATCTCAGTACACAACAAAAGTATACCAGCTGTTAAAAAATATGACTTATGTACTCTCTTGTTCATATTTTAACTAGCAGGAAATATATAAGAAAAGAATTTTTGCAACTGAAAAAATTTTTAAGAACTAAACTGTTCATTTTAAATGTACTGACTATTATGAAAAGACTGCCCTTTTACTGTAGAAGAACTGCTTTTAGTCACCCAATATGATTCCTTTTGTTTTTATTAATGTCCTCCAACATTGGATCATATAAAAAAATTTATGAAATTGTTGAAATGATGCTCAAATGAACCCAGGATTCATGGAACTTAGAATTGCTAGACATATATCTTTCAGGATAAGGGAAAAACCCAAAGGAAACCTTATCAAGATAACTCACTTTGACCATGGTTTGAACTCGGGACCTTTTGAATGTAAGGCAGACATGCTATCAAGATGGGCCTTCATTACGATTGAAAAAATTATTAGTAGTCAGCTTTTGACACTTTGTCACTTACATTTTTATATTATTGAGAGACATGCAATAATGTACAGTCTGACACACAGACTAGTCAACATACCCTTGGATAAAGCAGAATATTTCAAAGAACAAAGTCATACTACACATAGCAGAAGAACATGGATAAAACAAAAGGTATTTAAGAAAATTAAAAAGGCTAAACAAAAGAAAACCATTAAGGAAGCATGCACATTCACTAAAGAAAAAGAAAGCAACAGCACATTCAGTGCATTCGAATACCACCCAAGAACATTTAATTAATTCGAAAAGATCTTTAAGGAACAAAATATCATCTTGGCACCTACAAATATATATTCAGTTTTAAATCTGTTAACTTCGAGCAGAAGAGATGAAATCCAACCAATTAACAGATCCAGAATATACCAAATAAGCTGTAAGGGTTGTGAGACATACCACATGAGTCAAACTAAAATAAACCTAAGAAACAGAGTCAAAGAGTACTTTAGAAACATCTGTATGAAACAAGAAGATACGTTAGCAGTGGCACTACATTTTTGAAATGCAATTCATGACAATGATCCAAATAAAAAATTACTAAAAGGAGTGATAAATCAAAATAAACTGACGACATGGGGGAACATATTCATATGGAAAAATAAGGACTGAGTAATGCACTTTGAAATACAACCAGTAGATAATTTGATAAAGAAGTTCATAGTTCCACCACCAGAGAGAAGAGAGCAGTTAACAGCAGAAGTTGGAAGGAGGTTCATAATGGAGGCGACGGCTTCTGGAACTAGTCCCATGATAATGAAAAATGTAAGTGACAGCATGTCAAAAACCAACTAAAAATAGTTTTTTAAATTAATTTTGATATCAGTTACTAAATTACTCCAATCATGCATAACTTCATAATGATATTCAGTTGTGTTGACATTACCACAATACTTCTTCCATTACGCCCTATGGTTCAAAATTTCCTTCTTCTTTTTAGGAAATTATAGTATTGGCATCTTTCTTGCTATAAATCCCATGGAAAATTACAAAGCTCACTCTGTCACTAGCTAATTGAAAGTGCCAATAATACTACCTTAATTCATATATAACATTTGTATTGTGACTACTGATTATTGAATCCATGTTCAATCATCCAAGTTCATATTATGAATGACTCACTCTTTTTATTATATGTTATTCCCAAAAATCAAGACAAATGCAGTTCTTATCAGGACACTGGCACATAATTGCAGAGCATGTTTTCAAAGCTCGATGGATGCACAAAATGCGTTTCTGAGAAGTACGGATTTTTATATTTATTGGCAATAATAATTGGTTAGCACAGCAAATATATTAATCATTCAGTACCCTTTCCTGAAGCTTTCTCATTGTATGTGAAAAGAAACAAATCGAATATTTTGACTAGTGCACATTTGAGGTTTGAAAATGCAGAGCTTTTTCAAAAACTGATAGATTCTGATTAACTTTTCTGGGTGAGCAGGAAGTTCACACATGAAGTTTTGTTATTTTTGTCATTTATTCTTTTGGTTACTTTTTATTTATATATTTCTTATTTTTATTTATTTTTACCTTTTCATAATACATAATGTATCATACAACCAACATATTAATGTTTATAGGGATTATTTTAACTAGGTGTAAACATAGAGACTAAGTACTGGTACATTCACAATAAGAATATAATATTTTCTTTTATGTATATAACATACAAAGAATTTAAACAATATGAATATGTAAGCTTTAATATTTATTAGTATCTTCTAGTATGTCTTTATGAAATTCTTTTGCAGTTTCTGGAGTTTAAAAAAATTTAGCTAGATTTTGAACATCCTTTTTCTTTTCTTTGCTCACTCTGTTAATTTTGGGAACATTTTGAGATCCGAGCAGAAATCCACTGCGGAACTTGCTGTGCAGTTTCATCACATCACCTCCACAGGCAAAGCAGAATATGAATTTTGAGCTTCTGCAGATACCTTATGGTTTTCCTTTGATCGCTTGGAATATGTTAAGATTCGCTAGGTATTCATTTTGAAAGGAGGCTTTGACTTCAGTGTTTGTTTTGCACATTCTTGAAATCCTTGATTTTGCAGTCTTTGAACAACAGTTTCCTAGAGCCGTGATTTTGTAAAATCTGTTCATACTCATCATGACTCAAGATGTTCTCTGTTTTCCTTAACTCTTTTTGTATTCTGCCAAAAACTGTCAGGAGGCATATAACGGTACCCACGTATAGGGTAGATATGTGATATGCGGGAAAATGTTTTATTCTTCTCCAGGAAAGCAATACGCATGAACATGATCACACTATTCTTGTTCTTACTAAAGCAAGAGTCTAAAAATAACAGAATGGTAGAAGGAGTGTTGCTGGACATCCTTCCTTCCAGTACCAACAAGAAGTGGTGCAAAGCTGAGGCAGCCTGTTTGCAGCCTTTAGCAGATTCAGTTTCCAACCATGTATACAAGCAAATGTTGTCTTTGTTCTGGGTTTTAGATGGAATCATGCACAGCTTATAGAGCCACACCTTTCTTGCATAGAATACTTCGCTAGCAGAAAGTTTTGGTAGTGTTTGATTCTGCTTTGTATCAAAACAAACAGTGGTTGCCTCGGAGTTTTCCTCTTTCAGTAGCTGATAGCTTTGAACACAGCTTGTGCAGTCTGTACATGGTTCTTAGTTCGTTTTTATTTTTGTCTTAATCTTCATTAGTCCCATTTTGCAGGTTGAGCTCTGTCAGTGTGTGGTGTACAGAATGAAAGATGAAGAAGTTGTAAAATATGTATTTATATGTTGACAGTTTGCAGATTGGTAGATTTCTTATCTTCTTTCATTGCCAAAGTTGGTCCACATATTTCCGATATTAAGTTCTCGAGGTAAATATCCCCTTTTTAATTTTGCTCTTCCATAGTGGCTTTCTCTACATCTGTAGTTCTTAATGTCTTGCGTTTTAGCAGCAGAAATGCTGTTTTGTGATATTCCTGTTTGTCACCTCCTCTGGTTTCCTTTGGCGCATTCCCGGGTAAGTGAAATTTTCTAGCTAGGAGAGATAATCTATCTTTTAACACCCCCGTGATTCCTTGGTAGCTTGTAGTACATACTGACAATTCTCGGCCATTATTAGTTCTCACACTCTATTAATGCTAACAGTCTGCTTTTTATTTGCAGCTTGTTTCTTCACCACCCTGCGATTGGGAGATATATTACTCATATATTTAATAAGAAATTTATCTTTATCTATTTCATTGAGCATGGAGAGATGTTGGTAAAGTCCACTTATATCATTGTAAGTCAAATCAGCTACAACACAATGCTTATGCCCTTTACCTTTAGGATTTCATGGAGTGCACTCCAGACCATGTGAACATGAAATTGCTGCAGTATGAATTTTCCTTGACTTGCATTTTGATTTCCTTTCCTTGTTTTTGCAATTCCTACATCACATGCAGTCTGTGACTGGTACAGTTCCAAAATCTGAGCCCCTGTCTATTGTGCATAGTACAGTGCAGTGTCTTAAATAAGAATAAAAATACCATGTAAGTATAAGAAAGCTTTCAGAAATGAATGTGAAATCCAAGGCACAATCTGAGTACGCAGTTATTACCAACAGTGCAGCAGTGTACAAAGCTTGCAGAAATGATTGAGAATTCCAAGAATCACAACAGTGACATGGCAGTCAATGCCAACATGCATTTCATAGAATTGAGGCTGCTACATGCTGGATCATGAAATCATAAATTTGCATTTATTTACATATACAAATACAATAATTTGTAACACAAAACTTCACTTATCTTATAAGAAGATGATGGAAGTTTTCTTATTAATTGACGAGGATTGCAATTTCATGAAATGATTCTTCACATCTTCAGTTCAAGCCTCAAACAGCCTTATAGTCAAGGTCACTCTCATTAGAGATAGATGGTATGATGGATTTAATGGTTTGGCAGAAAATATTTATTTAAAAAACTAAAAATTGGGTAATGAGTTTTGAAATTTCCACAGTCGATTCTGTTTTTAAGCTTATTTCGTTATCAGATTTTGGTAGTCCTGGCAAAAATATAGTATGCTCTAGTGAGCATGATCTTGACAAAGAGGCTGTTTGAGGCTTGAGCTGAAGATGTGCAGAATTATTTCACAAAATTGTGATCCTCATCAATTAATAAGAAAGGTTTCATTATTTTCTTATAAGCTAAGTGAGGTTTTATGTTGTAAATTATTATATTTGTATATATTTGTTGCTTAATTGTCAATAGCCTCATATTTTACATATTGCATCTATCATTTTTTGAAGAAACCTGATAAAGTTCCCTACCTTCTATACAGCACATGAATCAAATTTTGCAAAATCTGATTTCACAGAATGATGCAGGAGGTGAAGATTATGCCAATAATGTTTATAACTCAATTTTATAAACTTTGGCATTTATTGAGTTTTGAAAAATCGATCCTCAATTTAAAAAAAACTGCAGTGTATGTCATCTTAATAAATTATGCAAAAGTATTGTGACTATCTCCATAAGGAAAGCAACAGAACTCTTCTATAGCAAAATACCATCAGTCATGATATATTGAACAGTACCAATATGGCAACGTCTCTCAAATCACAAACAGCTAGCTTTCATAGATGAAGAATTTTCTCTGCCTTGCAAAGAATGCAGTATTATGGACTCATGCATTGAGGAACTTTAACTAAAAGGTCAATTCAGTACTCTAAAAAACTGAGAGAACTTCAAGGGAAGAAAAACAAAATACAGAATGTGAGATTTAAAAATTTCATGGTGAGTGCTCTCAATTAAAACGTCACAGGTGATTAACTCGGTCAAATTTACTAAAGTTGAGCTTTCACCCATTCCAACTACCATGGCCAATAAAAGATACATTGAGCCTTAAGGTCCAAGGGGTGTGTAAGATTCCTTGTGAATATAGAAGGGTGCATGTTGGATAAATGGGACACATAGTCAAGGAGAGCTGTAAAGAACATTGCCACATCAGACTTCTTCAACTAGAAAAGTTAGCTGTAAGCTCAGCATTGTACAGAGTTTGTTCACAAAATTAAATTTAATGACACCTCAATTCTGGAACATTCAGACAAGCATTTTGATCGACATGTTAAAGAATTCACTCAGATTAAACTCTATCATGGAATTTTAATAGAGATTTGGGACTTAAGTTGAGTACAGCTTGGACTCTATCCATAAAATACGTTTCCAATAAAAGCCCTGACCAGATGATGCAACATAAAGAAAACTCAAGATGGGGAACCGTAGTCTAGATGATGGACCTCACAGAAAACTATCAAACAACGTCAGGTCATGCTTCCTGTGAACCAGTCAGACCAATGGCAGACTGCTTTGCAGTGACACAGGCTATATATAGGGGATGGTTGGCCAGGTTTTTTCATTCAGTTCCTGAAGACGGAATGGCCAAATGCTCAACATTAGTAACTTTGACATGGCTAATCACCTGTAAAGTTTATTTAAAATACAGAATTTTTTCTACCAGAACAGAGGCCCAAATGACCTTGTTGTCTACGGACCCTAAAACACCACTAACTCACTCACTCACTCACTCACTCACTCACTCACTCACTCACTCACTCACTCACTCACTCACTCACTCACTCACTCACTCACTCACTCACTCACTCACTCACTCACTCACTCACTCACTCACTCACTCACTCACTCACTCACTCACTCACTCACTCACTCACTCACTCACTCACTCACTCACTCACTCACTCACTCACTCACTCACTCACTCACTCACTCACTCACTCACTCACTCACTCACTCACTCTACCAGAACAGATGCCACGGAGACAACAGAATGGAAAAATTCATTTGTAAACTGCTCCATGCTACAATATGCCTCAATGTTCAATGTTTTCACTCAAGTTATATCATGATCCAATCAGACTTGATAGGTGTGTGAACAATATTTTGGAAAGTTTTGCAAAAAGATATTAATAACGGCTATCTACATTCTAATATGGACATTTCCATTTAATAATTAAGAGTAATTTAAATACCTACAGCCTTTAGTCCTTCCCATTTCTCTGTTTTGGAGTGGACTGCTTTTTGTAAAGGCATAAGTACAGGTTTAAAGTTGATTAACAATATTAAATGATATTCAGCATAATTTTTTATTCTAAACAGTTTTTTAAATGAGCTAAATATTTCTTTCTGCACTAAAAGACAAAGCCTTAATGTTACATTTACTATAGAGCTATGCAGGCAGTGCTTCTGGTTCTTGGAGAATCGTAATAATTCTTTCTGATATACCCCATCAGATGGTGTATGACTGAGGTTTCTGCTGGAACCTATCATTTTGTGATGATCCTAGACATATCATAAAAAGGAATAGTGTATAGAGTGAAGCTATACAAAATGGCTATTGAGATCCATGAAGAACCAATATAGAACATGTTCTTTTAAATTTCTTCAGTATATGCTATTTATCAACACCTTCAGTAAAATCCTACAATATAAGAGCGGAGAAATAGCAATTATTATCGGTAGATGCATGCACAACTTTATTCTTGAAATTAGATTTCTATACCTTCTACAAAGGATTTGCTTTGGGAAGCCTACCTTCCTTTCAGAAAACTTTCTACAATGTTTGGCAGATAAGTCCCTGGCCTTACATAGAGATCTCGTTACTGGGACATTTTAATGGATAGCATCATATAGGTGAACTCTAGACTTGCTTGTGTCCGTATTTACAGGTCAGTAGCTTGTGAGCTACTCATTAGTAATGAGTCTCACTTTGGATGTCCTTTGGAAGTCACAACTCTAGAAATCATTGAAAAAGTTCGTTTATTTCTGGAAGACAGCAATACCTTTTTTTTGGAGCTTAGGTCCTCGAACATTAAGTCATACCAGACAATGCATGGAATGGGTGAAATGGTGCTCAAAGGAGTCCAAGATGCATTGAGCTTAGAGGTACCGAACATTCGTCTCTCAGGATGAGGGAAAACCCCAGAAAAATGTTATCCAGATAACTCACCCTAACCAAGATTCAAACTTGGGACCTCTTGAACACGAGGCAGACTGCTACCATCTACGCTACCGAGGCAGAAGGATTTGTTCAGCAAGTTCCTTGAACCGCCACAAGAGGAGACCTGTGACAAAATATCGTCAACTACACCAATGTGAACCAGTTGATGGCTGGCTGAGGATAGAGGCAAAGCCTCTGAAACATGTTCCAGAAAAATTTAAAAGCAAGTGTTGTTTAGTGTTATTAATCGACTCCCTTTAAATTTATCATAACAACACTGTTTTCAACACTTCCAAGAAAGGAATTACAATATAAGGGTAATTTCAAATTTGTGGTCTGACCATCCATGCAGAGAGTTATTTATAAAAAAGTGGAATTCTGACAGTTCTACCATGTACTACTTTTAATTCATGGATTAAAGGACATCTCAAGACATTGTGGTGCACAAACACAGTACTAGAAGTCAGAGTAATGCAGATCTGTAGGTACATATGAAAAAATGTTCTGACAAAGATTCATTAGGTATAGGAGCAACTTTGTTTAATAAACTTCCAATTGAATTTAAAACTGTATGAATTAACTCTTTTAAGGCTAAGTTAAAGAAATACGTTGTAAACAAATGATTGTAAAGATTGGAAAAATTATGAGCAAAGCTATGTGTGTGCATGGTAGTTTGTAATTCATTGCCTATTATACAGTAATGTAAATACTCAACTGACCATGCCTATAACCTGTGCTTCCAAGTACACAGGCAATAAAGAATAACTTTTTAAAATTTTTTAAATTATTGTTTTTATGATTAAATATTTTTAACTTCTACAACAGAAACAACATGTGTCAGTTGGATACGTTCTGAAGAAGGGAACACATGTTCCCGAAATATCTTAACAGAGAGTAAAACAGTTGATGTTAGTGTTACTAATACTACTCATGTTAGATTCAGTTCAGTTTAGTTTATTAGCCACAGGAATTCATACAGGATTAAAGGAAATGTCAATACAGTTTGGGATATTTTTCAATATTCACAATTCATCCACGTGGTACTTACAGTCTAAAGTTTACAGATAATTTATGCAAATTAGTATTTGCACTTGGAAACATTAAGACACTTCAGTACAACAACAGATCAACTCAGTTATGAATATTTATGCAGACACTTACACCAGTATTACACTTAATTTTAATGCTTTGGCTAGTTAAGGTCCTTCATTGATGAGTCTTCTAATCTTGGACACATGAAACAAGGTTAGAAATAGAATACATTAGTATAAGTTAGCACAAACAAACATATTAATTTATACTTTACCTGAATTGTATTCTAAGTATTCATTCACTGAGTAAGATTAATTTTTTTTAAAAAGAAACTATGTAGCTCTGCCTTAAACTTATTTATAGAGTGTATATTTTTAATTTCTTTGAGAAGTGTTTGTATAGCTTTAAACCCATGCATTCGACAGAAGTCTCAGATAGTTTTGTTTTATAAATATAGGGGTGTAATTTTATCTTTATTATGTGTGTTATGGGTGTGTATTTAAGCATTTGTTCCTTAGTTCACAGAATTAGTTTTCATATAAATTAGTAACTGTATCATATACATGGTGTTCATTTTTATCTGTAATTTTACCATGAAAATTTTGACGTCATCAATAGCATCGCTTATGGAGCGAGTTTATATACGATTCCCATAGCAGCTTGTGATTGTATTTGACGTGCTGACAGCAGCTTTGAGGTCTCCCGGGAGGTAAATATGCAATTTGAGAGGTGGGTTTGCCATCGTAATATAAATATGCGTAATTTCTCTTGGTGCATAGATATGATAACTGTTTTTAAAAAACTATATATTGCAATGCGATGCACTGCAAAGCTAATTATTCAGCCATAAAAGTATACCATGAAGAATATACGAAACGATAAGATAATGAACACTTACTTCACAAAGAACATCTGTTTTTCTGTTATAGAAGACATATATGCATATTGTAAACCTGACATAAAATAGAAATTTTTCAATTTTATCTCAATTCATTTCTATCACCCACAATTTCCTCACAATATAACTTCGTTACAACCAGAAAATTAGTAGACCATGCTCTAGGAATGAAAAATAAATTAGTGTTACAATATGTACAAAGATTTTATCCAAGTCTAAACAAGAAAATATCTCTAGTGCATAGTCTTATGTGTTCATTTTCTTATATTTCCTTTCTCTTTTCCTCTTAAACACTGTCTGTATTGCAGGAAGGTATGCTTGAGGCCTTTCTGTCATAACATTATTTATTGCTTCTAGATTGGGACCAGTCATTTTATAGCATCCAGTGACTCTCTTTTTGCGAGTAGCTGATCCTGTATCTTGGAAATGTTTGATGCACCTACTGGTTTTAAAACACATAAGGATACCAACATAAATAGATGTTTTAATTAAGCGTGAGAATGACAAAAATTTATATGGTGTACTGATAAAATATAAGATGTTTATGTTGAAAACAAAAGTACATCAATTTGGTGGTACCTGGACACTTTTGACAACATCACGCTCTGAGGGGCCTGTCTGAATGATGGATAGCATTGCATAAACTCCTCTATGCAGTGGTTTAAATTATATTTATGTTGCACCAATTTTAATGCCGGTATGAAAGTAGCATTCAACCATGAAGACGCGGTGCTCTGTGTTCATATCTGGGGAAGCTGGCTGTATTAGTTAGCAGCATAACCACACTCAGAGTGCTGTTACTTGCTTACTGTTCTGCAAAAATTACTGCTTCTTCTCAGTAGAGGTCAGTATGATTTCAAGATAGACTCACCAATCAAGTATGACGTCATTCTTGCTCAATCGGAGGGCAGGAAAATAATGAATAAAAATGAAGGCTATGTGTAAACCTGGTATAGTCAAAATATTCAAATCTCTGAAATGATTTCTGCATCTTTCCATTTTTGGAATACCAACCATAATTTGTAATGCTTTCTTTTAAAGTTTAAATATTATATTACTGTTTGTAGCATTTCCCCAAAATATTAGTCCATATGATATCAGTAAATGAAAGTAAGTAATAGGTTCTGAGTGCAGTAAATTCAACTTGTGGCTTCAGCAGATGTAAAAAAAAAAAAAAAAGATCTATATGCTTGTCCAAATTTAAATTTTTGTCTAACGCATATTCCTAAGAATTTAGTTTGCTGTTCAAAGTTTACCAATCTGGAGCCAATTCTGATGTCAGGATTTCCCACTTTCCTACAAGCCTTATGTTGAAAATTGAGCGCTATTGTTTTTCTTTATTTATAAGCAACTTATTGACTTTAAACCAATTTAATACTTCTAATACAGATGGTATTATATTTTTCTCAAGGTTATCATCGTCCTTTCCCTAATGAAAGTGCTTGTATCATCTGCAAAGAGTGTGATTTTAGTATACAAATTGTACAGACATAATGGGAGATCAGTTATGTACAGTAAAAATAGCAGGGGGCCCAGAATAGATCCCCGCAGAACCCGTGTTTCTATTGGTCTTTATTGTGATAGCTACTTAGTGATTTCTTTTTGGTCTCTTTCTGTTAAAGTGATCTTGAAAACCTGCTGTCTCATTTCAAAGTGTGATTTAAACCAATTATAGACCACCCCTCTTACACCATATTTATGTAGCTCATTTAACAGAAAATCATGATCCACCATCCCGACTTCTCTGGTGTCCAATACATCATATATACTTTCAACAAAATTAATCATTGCCGGACTAGTAGATTTCATGCTTGGAACCCATACTGACTGCTATTACTAATTTTAATTCTGTTGAGGTATGCTGTAACCCCTTGTACATTACTTTTTCTAATATTTTTGAAAGGTTGAGAGTAGAGCTATTGGTGTGTAGTTGTTTGGATTCTTTTCATCTCCTTTATTGAATATTGGTTTTACTTTTGCTACCTTTAGTTCCTGATGGAATGTGTTGCTTTGAAGAGATTTATCTACAATATGACACAGCGGTTTTAAGATATTGTTGCTACACTTTTTAATTAGAAAGGTTGAACTCTCAAGGGCATCTGATTTTTTTGCTTTTTAGCTCCCTAATTACATAAAATAATTCATTACAGCAAATGTGGGCTTTATTTTCTGATCCATTATTTATGCTGATTTCCTTGTGCACACTTTTCGAGACAAATGCAAAGAAATTGTTAAATATGTTGGCTTGGATTTGTTATGCTTTTGTCTTTGAGTTTCAATACAATATTTGCTTGCAACGGTTTGAGTTAGTTTCCCTTTTTATTATGTCCCACATGGCATTCTTTTTATTTCCAGATGAGTTTATCTTTCTATTGTTCTCTTATACTTTTACTGCTTTAATAACCTTTTTATAGAGTGATTGGAATGTTTTTCACTGACTCTGACTTTAACCAGTGAGAATGCTATATCGTAGTAGTATTTAAAGGTGTTTAAAGATCTAGTGAATGTGATATCTACTGAAGTTTTCTCATAAATGTCTTCCCAAGTTTCTTGCCCCAGCAAATGGTTGAGGTAATCAATTTTTTCTGGCTCCTGTAATCTGACCTTTTTGAATATTGTGCCTGTTTTCTAAAGTTCTTTCTGCTTGGCCAATTGATGGTAAAAAATTGTGAGAAATGATTAGAGAGACAAGCCTCAAAAGCATCAATAGTTTTAACAAAAGTATTAGATCTTTGCATATTGCTACTTGATAATGGTAGTTTTTATAGTATTAGTCACCCTTGTTGGTACATTAATTGTCGGCAGAATGCCATGAATGTTTAACAGAGTTATGATCGTAAGTTTATCATTGCTTTGTTGTAAAACATTTATTTAAATATCTCCCACTAGAATTACGGGTTACTTTTGTTTTAGAAAATGGTTCAGAATAGCATCCAGTTTTTCAATTAGAATGTTTACGTCACTCAACAGATTTCTGTAAATATATATGGCTATCAGCTTATTGTCTAGTTCTATAATTCTAGTTTCAAAATTCTCTCTTATGTTTAGTTGCAGGAAGTAGATAAAGATTTAGATTTTAGAGTCTTTTCCTAAAATTAATTAGGCTCTATTTTTTCGAATGTTCTACTGGAACCCTGTATTAGTGTAAGCGTGGTATTGTGAGTTCATTTAATTCAGAATTACTTAGGCGGTATTCAGTTAGGGATAATATATCGACCTGTTTTAAACTATCTTACACACCCCTGGGACCTTAAGGTTCAAAGCATCTTTTATTGGCCATGGAAGTTGCAATGGGCGAAAGCTCAACTTCAGTAACTTTGACACGACTGATCACCCATGAAGTTTTTTGTGATAACACTTGCCATGAATGTTTAAAATCTCACATTCTGTATTTTGTTTTTCTTTTCTTGAAGTTCTCTTAGTTATTTTGAGTTCTGAATTGTCTCTTTAGTTATTGTTCCTTAATGCATGAGTCCAGAATAGTGCGTTCTTTGTAAGGCAGAGGAAATTTGTCATCAATGAAAGCTAGTTGTTTGTGTTTTTGAGAGATGTTGCCATATTAGTACTGTTGGATATGTGATGGTTGAAGGTATTTTGATATAGAAGGGTTCTGTTGTTGTCTTTATGGAGACTGTCACAATACCTTTCCATATTTTATAAAGATGACCATACATTGCAGTTTGTTTCAATTATGTGTCAGTGTCCTTATAGGAACTGAATTTGTCTTGAGTTTTGGCATAACATATAATAAAAGCTCTGAGAGATTTATTCAAAATATGAACTTGGGTGATTTAACATGGATTCACAAGTCAGTAGTCACAATATGGATGTTATATATAAAAAAGGTACTATTATTGGCACTTTCAGTTAGCTAGCGGCAGAGTGAGCTTTGTAATTTTCCATAGGATCTGCAATAAAAATGATGCCAATAGTTTCATTCCTTAACAAGAAAAAGGAAATCCTATCACATAGGACATCCTGGAAGAAGTATTTGGTTAATGTTGAAACAGCTAAACAACAAATGAAGTTATGCATGATTGGAGGACTTTTGGGTACACTCCTAGGAATTTTAAAATACACATTTAATTTGCATAAGAATCTTCAATTTTAAATGTCCTCATTTGCACACTATTTCAAGTGTTTCTGTTTTCCTATTTGTAACATACATATGATCTCACATGACCTTTCGTTCTTGTATAAGGTATTCTCTTCTATCCATTGCTTTACTTACCTGTGTGACATCAGTGACACCAGCAGACATACAAATGTGAAGGTAGTTGGGTCTTTTCCATAGGCATGACCAGCCTGAGTTTAAATGGAAGGTGAGTGTTATGAATCTTAGACTTGATCATGCCTTGTTAGGGACTATGTCCTCTCACATGTGTATGATATATGTTGTTAGTATAAGTATGGGTAATTATACATTTGATGGTCTACACTTACATTCTAGAGGCATAGAGAAGCTGTCACTTCTAACTTCTGAAAGAATAAAGGGCAAAATTTCTGTTTTTGCAAGTAGAAGGTCCTTTCTAGGTTAAATCAACACAAGTTTTGAAACTTAAGGCAAATTAAAAAAAATTAACCATAATAACTTAGTAGCAATTAATTCAAATAAAATTACTCCCCTCAAGAACAATATTGATCATAATAATAGTAATGATAGTAATAATAATCACTGTCTATCTATATTTTATCAAAATATAAGAAGGCTTAAGAAACAAAGTAGATGAACTCACTATGAGTCCTCATACTGCAAATCAACTACCACACATTCTATGTATTTCTGAACATCCCTTGACAGCAGGAATTTAAACAAATTTCATTGCAAGGCTACTCTTTAGTAGCAGAGTGTAGTTGGAAAAAAATTACATAAGGTGGAGTTTGTATATATGTAAGAAATGATCTGATCTGTAAAGCCTTAGATTTATCCAGATTTTGTTATGAGAAAGTTGGCAAACTAAGCAGTTCTGCCAATTGGAAGTCATTTGAACTTAGTCATAGTAGCCCTATATTGATTTCCCTTAGAAATTTTCAAATATTTATAAAGCAATTAGAATATGCTTTGAACTTTTTATTTATAACAAAACAAGAAATAATGATAAGAGGTGACATAAATATGGATTATTGAAATCGAGTCTTAAATGGGAACAGCTTAGCTCTTTATTTGCAAAATACCATATGACCCATACCGTAAACTTTCCAAAAAAATAAAAAAAAGATCATCCACAGCTTAGATCATATATTTGTAAATTCTGATGTAACTAAATTTTGCTCTGTCTCTTCAAAAAGTAATTGACTCTCATATCATGACACACAAATTCTACGGACTGATAATATAAATTTAAAACTCAAAGCTAAATACATATATAGGAAATATACGGAAATAAATGAAAATACTCTGAACAAATTTTGCAAAATGTTGAAGTTGGATCATGGAAACAAACTTATGAGGCTAATGCAACCAAGAATAAATATAATAGAAATAATTGCTTCTTCCACACAAGCCCTGTGTAGGCTAAGGATTAAATTAGTAGAGCCAGACTGAAAAATTCAATGCCATAGTCGGAATTTGGCTATGGCATCTCCCGCTCTCCATATGACTGCTCTAAACCATTGAGCTACTATGGCCAACATGCCGATAGGACACTAAATTCTCCAACTAACTCGTATATTTCCCGGTAGACCACTAGGGGTTCCCATATGGTATGAGACACGCACCTTTTGTGGCAACTTACTAAGTATGGGAATGGGTCAAAAAGTAATGCCTCCTATTTTTATCTCTTTTAGTTGCCAATAAAATTGAATCCAATTTACATAGCTTGAAAACTACAACATTGACGATTAATTTGTCACTATTCAATATAATCTCCATCCTTTTCCACAATTTTGGTCCACCTTTTAACTAGGACATGTATTCCAGTGCGGTAAAAGACACCGTCTTGCTTCCTAAGCCATTGACGCACGGACGTTTTCACAGCCTCCTCACCTTCAAAATGAATCCCACGATGAGCTTCCTTTGGGAGCCCGAACAGATGGAAGTCTGATGCTACCAGGTCAGGGCTCTATGGGGGGTGAGGTGTAACGGCTGGTGACTGGTCTTGCATTGCCATGCAAAAGAAGAACATCCGCCTTAGTTTTTGTTGGGCGAACTCGGCGAAGACGTGCTTTCAGCTTTTTGAGAGTTCTGACGTATTGGACATAATTTAATGTGAATCCCTGCTCCAAAAAGTCAATCATAAGAACACCCTCTGCATCCCAAAACACTGTGGCCATAACTTTACCTGCCTACCGCTGAGTTATGAAATTTTGTTTTCTTCGGTGATGTTGTGTGATGCCATTCCATTGACTGCCTCTTTGATTCAGGTTCAAAAAAATGAACCCACGTTTCGTCTCCAGTAATAATTTTTTCCGAAAACTCCTCTCCCTCCAAACTGAAACGCTGCAGTTGCTCTGAGGCTATTGCTTTCCTTGTTTCTTTGTTTTGGGTGGTTAACATTCTTGGTACCCAACGTGAACAAACTTGAAAACCCAATGTTGAATAATCATCATCACACTGCCTTCACCGAGGGAGGTAATGCAACACAATTCAGCTGTTGTTACCCAGCAAACACCACGAATGATGTCATCGACTCTCTGAATGTTGCATGGAGTCACTGCAGTCACCGGCCTGCCACTTTGTTTTTCATCTGCCAGTGGTGTTTGCCCTTGAGCTTCATTACAGTGACGAACCCATCGTCTAACACTGCTGACATCCACCGTTGCATCACCATACACATTTTTAGCCTTTCATGAATGCAAATTGGCGTTTCACCTTCTGCAGTCAAAAATCCAATCACAGAACGCTGACTAATAAGAATGTTGATGTCATCCATTTTGCAAGAGGATGCAGTGCTGCCACCTGTTGACTTAGGAAGTTGCTACTGCAGGGGACTGGAGAAGGTTTGAGTAATTGCGCCAAATTCAAAGTTTTCACATTACTTACTTATTTAAGGAAAAAAGAAATGTAGGAGGTATTATTTTTTGACCCACCCTTGTACTAAAGTCCTAGGCTTCATAGTTAAACCCCTGTGTTTTAGGTAAATTGATGGAAATAGTCATTTCTTCCACACTAGCTTTGTGTGGGCTAAGGTTTAAATGAGTAGAGACAGACTGAAACATTCAATGCCATAGCTGGGATTTGAACCACGATACTCCTACTGTCCGTGCGGTTGCTCTATACCACTGACCTGCTATGGCCAACATGCTGATATGACATTAAATTTTATAACTAACTCGTATATATTTTACACTAGATCACTAGGGATTCTCATATGCTATGAGACACGCACCTCTTCACATCCGGCCGCGTCGTGGCCTAGGGGTTAGACCGCTTGGCTCTCACCATGGCGGCCCGGGTGCGATCCCAGGCGACCGCAAAGTGAGATTTGTGGTGGACAACACGGCGCTGGGGCGGGTTTTCTCCGGGATCTCCGGTTTCCCCTGCCATATCATTCCACCGTTGCTCCATCTTCATCTCATGTATCATCAGTGTCATCGCCTGCGGTGCCGTATGAAGTAAAAGCGGGCGTTAAACACTACACATTTCACATTTTTCACAACTCTCTGCTTTTCTCCGCTTACCTCTTCCGCGACTGTTTTAAGACTTGCCACTCGCCTCTTGGCCAATCGTCGCCTCTTTAATTACCTCACTGATAATTTCTAGATTATTCGAAAATAAACCAGAACCCCAATAGTCTCTTATCAGTCAAGAAGTAACTAGAAATTTCCATTTATCTCAGTTGGTTTGTTTCGGCAGACCTTTATCTGCATGTTATCTTTACCTGCCGGCTCTTGGTTTTCACACTGACCGCTTATCAGTTCCTTTTGTGTAAACAAGCCGCGCGATCGTAGATACGGGTTCGCGACAATAGTAATATTATACTTACCGAAGCGGTAACAGTTCTGTCATTCCGAACGCACATGGACGTGGGGTGATACAAACTGATGTTTTGTTTAGGGTACTTTATTCTCTCGTTGGACATAGTATAGATTGAACTGTTTAGAAAACGGCTGACGCTATTTAACACGTATTTCACATACAAATTAAATAAAGTATGCGATTAATTTTTGTTTTTGTATGGTTCTTAGAGCTTCCTTGTTATACAAATATATGTCAAAGAACTAAGTCAGAACCCTGAAATTATTCATTGGCTTCTGGTGTTCAACTCAAATAAGTCTTTGTTTTTTTTCCAATGTTTCCTTTTTAAGTTACACTGTTCACAGTGAGGCACAGCACGTTTTTTTAAATGCACAAATACTGCATAAAAAGGCCCAAAACACACCCAACATGATCATCAGTGAAGAGTATTGAACGCCAGACAATGTGAAAAGGGAACGTCGTCTGGACGCTGTCACCGCCGCCTCCTATTATGAAAGTGAGGAAACGTACACGTTAGTCCCCCTGCCTTTGTTTTATTAATTTCTCCCCACGGCAATATTTCTCATGACTTATTTCTCTGCTTGTTTACCCTTCCACATTCTGAAGAGCAACAAGAGCTTCAAATTGAAGTGATGACCTTGAAATTGTCAAATAACTTACGTCTTTAATATAAAATTAGTAAGTGTTACGCTCACTGCACTTTCGGTACGCAGTCTTTCAGTAAACCTTGCTTTAAAAATTCTTCGTCTCTGTATAATCTGTGTATAACCAATGTCTATTAAACACACTTTCAAATAAGTTCGTGTTTTAATCAGACCTATATTTTATTATGTATTAAGTCTTCGTCCATCTGTAGTGCTTTAAAAGTTATCCAAATTCATATTGTAACTTTGTGTGTTCGTGAAATGAAAAGCCCAATTGCACCACTCAAAAATGTTCTTTATTTCCACCGACTTACAGTTAAACACTTGCCAATTACACGGAATTACGTAATGCACACAATTACAATTCACCAGTTCATCCGTTACCGTTCCAATGCACGTACACAGTCTTCTCGTTCGTTCGCTAGCCCGTCAAGCACTGACTGACTCACCTCCAGCCCGACGTGTTGCTTATATAGGGTCAGCTGGCCAATCTGGAAGGTTCTAGATTAGATGAAATATCCCGTAAGTTCGAGAACTCAGATGGAACAGAAAGAGACGGCGCAGTGAAGTTTTTTTCCCAGCCAACCCTCGTTTCCGCTATAAAACAAACAAGGGGGCGTGGCGAACACCGACCGCCTCCAGCTGCTGCTGCCGGTTCTATAGGGAGTTCACACGTTCGGGTGACACTGCTCCCTCCTCAAAGCTGGTCGTCCCGAGCAGCACCATTTTAGCACGCCAAGTGATCCAGGTGTACCACCAACATCTTCCCTCAGGGAACCTCCCGGATGCGGTAGACCACGTCGTTAATCCTCTTCACCACCCGGTAAGGTCCTTGCCATGGCTGCTGGAGCTTAGGGCAGCGTACCTTGGTCCAGGTGGGACGGTACAACCAGGCCAGGTCACCCTGCTGCAACCCTTGGCTGTTGGCTTGCCTGTCATACCTGGTGTTCATGCGGTCGCTCCCCTTCTGGATGTTTTGGCGAACCATCTCGTGCATGTCGCGCAGATGGTCCACCAAGTTCTCCACATACTCGGTCGCTGGCTGTCTCGCCTCCGGAGGGCTTCCAAAAGCCAGGTCATAAGGGAGGCGTAACTCTCGGCCGAACATTAAGCTGGCTGGCTTCATCCCAGTAGTGTCATGTGTAGACGAGCGGTAGGCCAGCAAGAACAGTGGCACCTTGACGTCCCAGTCTCGCTGATGGCTGGACACGACCTTCCTCAGGCGTTCCTCTAAGGTCTTGATGTACCTTTCAACCATGCCATCCGACTGGGGATGTAGATGCGTCGTGCGGGTCTTGTTCACCCCAAGCCTTTGTAGTGCCTCCTTCATTAGGTTGGACTCAAAGTTTGTACCCTGGTCACTGTGTAGCTCTAACGGCACCCCAAATCGACAAAACACTTGCTCCTCCAGGCAGTCTGTGATTGTCTGTGCCTCTTGGTTTGGGATGGCATACACCTCCGGCCACTTGGTGAAGTAGTCCACAACCACCATTATGTACTTGTTGCCTCGGTCGGAAACTAGGAACGGTCCAGCAATGTCAACGGCGATAAGTTCGAATGGCGCTCCGACGTTGTACTGCTGCATGCGACCCCGGCATGCACGTGACACTGACGGCACCATCTCTCAGTATCTGCTTGGTGTCAGCCAGTAGTAGTGCTGCCGTAGTTTGTCAATCGTTCGGTTCGCTCCCAGGTGTCCTCCCGAAGTACCGGAGTGCACTTCCTCCAATACTTCCGAGACCTTACTCCGTCGAAGTACCAACTGGCGTCTTCCCATCTGGTGACTCCCATACCCGGAACAGCACGCCATCTCTGGTCTTCCACGAGTCCCATTGGGCCCCGTACGACTTGTAGGTGGCGCTCCTCGGTGCGAGTCTCGTCCCTGCCTCCACTTCCCTCAAGAGTGGCTCCAAGTCTGCGTCCGCCAGCTGCTCCCTCCTCAGGCCTGTGCTATCCCAGCCGTCCGCGGGCACTGCCACAACTACTCGGACTGCTGCCGCACGCTCCTTCTCTTCCACTCTTGTGCACTGGCCGCACTCTTCTGGACAGGGTCTTCGGGACATAGCGTCTGCATTACCGTGGCTCTTCCCTCTACGATGTTCCGAGGTGAAGTCGTACTCCTGTAGCCTCTGGACCCAACGTGCGGTCTGGCCTTCCAGGTTGTTAAAGCTCAATAGCCAGGTAATGGCGGAATGGTCACTCCTCAGGTGAAATGGCTGACCGTAAAGGTACTTGTGGGAGTGCTCCAAGGTCTTTACTACCGCCAGTAGCGCTCGTCGGGTGACGCAGTAGTTCTTCTCTGCCATGGATAACGTCTTGCTCTAGTAGGCTAACACCCGCTCATGGTCGTCCTGGACCTGCGATAGGACACGTCCAATGCAATGGTCGCTGGCGTCGGTATCCACAATGAAGGTACCACCCGGTTGTGGGAAACCCAAAATTGAAGCACTGCACAGGGTCTCAATTAGGTGCTCGAAAGCGTTTTCTGCGTAGTCCGTCCACACATAAGGCCGGTGTTCCTCTGTCAGGTGGGTGAGGGGTTTTGCGATGTTGGGGAACCCCCTTATGAAGCGGCAATAATAACTGCACAGCCCCAGGCAACTTTGCAACTCTTTCTTATCCTTTAGGCAAGGCCAATCTCTCACAGCCTGAGTCTTCTCCGGGTCTGTGGCCACTCCGGTTGCTGAGACTATGTGGGCCAAGTAGTTAACTTCCTTGCGGAAGAGCTGTCACTTCTTCGCGTTCAGCTTCAAGTTGGTCGCCTGCAGTCTCTGTAGCACCTTACTCAGATTCTCGAGATGATCTTCAAAAGTCTTCCCGACGATGATGATGTCGTCCAGTTATAGCAGGCAGGCATCGTAAGTCAGCCCTCTAATCACTGACTCCATGAGGCGTTGGAAGGTAGCTGGTGCGTTGCAGAGGCCAAAGGGCATAACCGTGAACTGCCAGAGCCCTTGGCCCGTCGAGAATACGGTCTTCTCCTTGTCTCTTGAGTCTAGAGCTACCTGCCAGTAGCCCGACTTCAGGTCCAGGGTCGAGAACCATTGTGCACCAGCTAGCGTGTCCAGGGTGTCGTCAGTCCGGGGTAAGGGGAAACAGTCCTTCCGGGTGACAGCGTTCAGCTTTCTGTAGTCTACGCAGAAGCGCAGCTCACCATTCTTCTTTGTCACCAAGACCACAGGGGATCACCAAGGGCTGTCAGACTTTTCAATCACTCCCCTGGATCTCTTTTCCTCCAGCATGTCTCGTACCGCCCCTTGCTTCGACAGCGGAACGCGTCTATGAGGTTGCCGAATAGGCCGGGCGTCCTCGGTGTCGATGCGGTGAAACACTTTGTCCGTGTGGCCGTAGTCACTATCACCTTGGCTGAAGATGCTCTGGTATCGTCTTAGCAGTTGTCGAACTTTCTCCAGCTGCTCTGCAGTCAGGTGGTCGGCCGCCCTCTCTAGTAAGCCTTCTAGCCGGGGCCCCAGGTGTTACGTCGGCACCGGCTCCTGCGTCTTGTCAATTGCTGTTACGCTTACCACGGGCTCGCACGTTCCCAACTCCGTCACGGCCTGAACGTCGTGTTCGGTGTCCGTTGGATTTAGCAGTCTCACTGGCACCTCCTCTCGGCACGGCAGCAGTGCCCTGGCTACACATAGTCCTTGCACAGGCGTCTTCTGGTCCAGCATCATGTTCCTGGTTCACTGGCCTTCCAGTCGCGCCGCCACCACCACCTCGCTCCTCGCGGGTACAACCACATCTTCGTTCAAGACGACCCTGAAAATTCCAAGGCGCTCCTCTGGTTGACGGAGTATAACCTCTTCTCCGTTGAGCCGCAGGACCTTCTTGCCGACGTCGAATGTCGCCTCGTGGCTCCTGAGGGCATCCAATCCCAGTATCACCTCCTCAGCCACCTTCGCGACGAACACCCACAGACGTACGGTACTCCTTCCCAAGGTCAGCTTCAGCACGGCCTCCTTTTCCACAGGCAAGGTTTCGCCCGATGCCGTGACGAGCTGGTATGGTCGATTTGGCTTCCTTGTCGGCAAACCCTTCGCCACGCACGCGGCACGGCTTTCCTCGCACCCAACCGTCCGTGATGAGGCTGTCATCCATACGCCGGCTGACGGCGCGCAGTGTCACTCGAGGGGATGGTGGTGATGGCGCCGACGTGCCCCTCTCCACGTCGACCCTTACTTGTTTTCCGGCTGCTCTTCCTAGTGTGGGCAGTCTCTCTGCAGGTGTCCGGGCTGTCCACACTCCCAACACAGGCCACTAGGTGTTCGCCGGTGTCTCTCGGCTGGTCTTCTGTCTCCGGTGTAGCGGACACTCCTCGTTCTCGACGTCGGGATGGCTGTTACCTTGGCCGCCTCCATCCTTAATGCTGCCGTCAGCGCCTCGTGGATGGTTTCATAATCGCCAAGCATTAGGCGCTGACGAATATCCGTAACTCGTACCCCGTCCACGAACTTGTAGACAGCTTCCCGGGATACGAACTCTGGTGGGAGATCGACTGGGGCCTTGCTTGCTAGTTGTTCAACTGCCAGGGCGAACTCCTGCAGCGCCTCCCCCGGCTGCTGTGACCTTGCCTTTAGCTGGCTGCGGTACGCTGCGCCCTAGCGGTGGTTACCGAAAAAATTCTCCAGGGCCTCCCAGATGTCCTTGGGCGCCGCCGTTGTCTACACCGCATTTAGGACTTCCGCGGCCCGCCCCTGGAACCTGGCTATTAACTGTGTGGCCTCCTCCGCCGGTGACCACCTGTTGTGCTTGGCCACTGTGTCGAACTGTTGGCGGAAGACCTCAAATGCTGACGAGCCGTCATATTTCGGAGGTTTGACGCGCGCCGATTCTGTGTCGCGTCCCGGTACGTCGCCCTTCAAATCCTTCAACCTCCTGCCGACGACGTCCTCCACCATGGCGTTCAGGGACTTGACGCTGCTGTCGGCCTTCTCTTCCGGCTTCTCTTCCTGCCGATTTGCCAGGTCTCCGACGCGTTCGTCCACATGGCCGATCCGCTTGGCGAGCCCCGTGACGTCCTCCCTCACGCCGGCCAACTGTTCCTGAAATTTGGCGGCGAGGGCCTCTTTCGCAACCTTCATTTCTTCCATCTTCTCCGTGAGGGTTTCGTTAGCCGTCTTCATGTCTTCCAGCTTTGCGATCAGGTTGTTATTTGCCGCTTCTGTTTTCGCAGCGAGGTTGTAATTTGCTGCTTTCATTTCCGAGGTCAGTTCGGCCTTCATTTCCATCATCTTCTCCAAAATCTTTTCCAATGCCGCGTCCATGGTTGTAATGTTCGGTGATGTCGTCCCACTTCTGAGAGAAGTTTAACCTTGTGGGTTCGTGAAATGAAAAGTCCAATTGCACCACTCAAAAATGTTCTTTATTTCCACCGACTTACAGTTAAACACTTGCCAATTACACGGAATTACGTAATGCACACAATTACAATTCACCAGTTCGTCCGTTACCGTTCCAATGCACGTACACAGTCTTCTCGTTCGTTCGCTAGCTCGTCAGGCACTGACTGACTCACCTCTAGCCCGACGTGTTGCTTATATAGGGTCAGCTGGCCAATCTGGAAGGTTCTAGATTAGATGAAATATCCCGTAAGTTCGAGAACTCAGGTGGAACCGAAGGAGACGGCGCAGTGATGTTTTTTTTCAGCCACCCTTCGTTACCGCTGTAAAACAGACAAGGGGGAGTGGCGAACACTGACCGCCTCCAGCTGCTGCTGCCGGTTCTATAGGGAGTTCACACGTTCGGGTGACAATATCATATGACCACAACTTCATGTCCAGGACGTTCCTTAAAAATATCTTAAATTATGGCTTTTAGGAATTGTGAACATTGTGAAAACTCGGAAATGATGGCCGGGCTGATGTTGATGTAAATACCAAGTTTGGTCTATATCGAAGAGATTTCGGGAGATCCAGGATTCAGCCCACTGTCACTTTGAACTTTACGTGCTTTTCCTGGGTGGTAGGTGAATGCTACTATTGTTCCTTAAATATCTATCACGATTTCCTTTAGGTACATAAGTTGTGTTTCATTTCATTGGCTTCTCATCTTTCAAGTGTGCTTCTAAGTTTTGAAATGCATAGTAGTAAAGGACAGATAGTGTCGTTGCTTGACGAAAAGAAAGACCTGTGGGTTGCTCGTCTGACGGGTCGTTCAGCTCCGGCAGATGGAGTGGTCTCTGAACTTGCAATGTTCGCACTTCCGCAGGTCTATATGTCGTATCTGCTTCCACAGTTTCCTTCCCTACATCTCTAACTTCTGGGGGTGGCACCAGCAGATTACGGTGCACGTGGAATCCCTCTTCGATACATAACCAATAACTTCTTTTGTTTGGGTTCATGAACCCTTAAAACATGTATTCCTGGTTAAATCTCCCCTGGCACTTAATCAGTAGGTAGCAGTATTGTAGCTATTATAAAGGGTTACTATTATCATCACCACTATTAACCTAATGGTATTCAACTAACAAGTATGTATCACCTCATTGTTTGGAAAGATATAAACCGCTTGGAATTCAGTTGTTTGGAATGTTATTAGAGGTAAGACAGAAAGATGGCGCTTGATAAAACGGTACAAACTTAAAAACCGCATACCTAAATGGGTCATTCTTTGTACTTGTAAATCTGCTGTCTTCCAAAATTTAGATACCGACATTTTACTGTAAACAAAAGTTTTGTGATCTCCGGTATCTCAAAAAGGCATTTCTAAAGTAGGTTGTTGTCCGTGAACAGCAAAACTCAAAAACAGGTCCTTCATCTGCCAAGTGCACAATACAAACAGTTAAAAGAAAACTCCCATATTAAACTACTATTTACGTGAAACATGATTTAAAGGTTTTAATTTTCTCAAAATGCAAGGAATTGAACAAAATACCCTAGTTTAAAATATGTTTATGTTAAATGACGTGTTTATCTTTAATTTTCTGCGATTTTCCTCTTAAGTCCTCTTTATCCTGAGTCACCTTTGCATAACTGTTAACCTGTTAGTACTTGCCAATTTTGCAAACGGCACGAAATTTCATTCGTTTCTTTTATTCCTCGTCGCGCAAACAAAATTTTAAAACGATCCCATAGCGTACAGCTCTTAACAGACAAGGAGATATGCAAATAATGTAATTCTTAAAGGTTACAGCGACTGACGTGTAGTCGATGGAATAATAAGGATTTATAAAGAATGGTCTGCTAAAAATAAACAGAGAACGTCATTTGAAAGTGACATAAAATTGTTTGTACCTTCTCTAACTACGTACTGGGGAGAGAAGTTATTGTAATCAATTCAAGTATACACTGAAAACGTACGCTGTGTGGTTCTCCGAGTGCAAAACAGCAAAAGATTGGTATTTTCCCAAGTAGCTCGATAACATAAGTGTATTCCTCTTAAAAACTTATACCAAGATTTAACCCGAAATACATAGCAATACACAGAAGTACATGCCTCCTTGAATATATTAAAAACAAAATTTTTATGAAAGAATCTCTGTACTATGTTTTTGTGTGGATGAGATATCCGCTGCCGGCTGATATAGCTATGTTAAATACCTATATATTTCGTGCAGTTAGATTGTCTTACAGTTTAACTGTTATGCAAAAGCCACCAAGAATTAGGAAAACTTCTGAGAACATACCCAAAAATTTCAACATATACATTTCATTTGTCAAGAAAATATCTCAACATGCATTATTTTAATCAAAATCGTTAGAGGCATTTTTTAGAAAATGGAAAATTTGAAAAAAGTCTTAGAGGTTAAGGGCGATTTATAAATGGAACCTTAAAACCATCGCTGAAATAGGCTGACCGGAGATGTAAAGGACAATGCTTATTTCAGCTGATAAACAAAAGCAGTGATAATGGAACTGCGATTTCAGTTAACATCTGAGCACACCGATACTGATTTTTTTGTTCAATAGTCGCTCAGTGCACAGGCGCTACGTCTTAACACATCTGCACCGATTGGGTTGGCTCAGGCGGTAACGCTAAGCACTTAAATTCTGTAGGTCCCGGGTTCGATACCCGGTGGCTTAACAAACTGACCAAAGGTTGTTTCGCGGTCACTAGAGGAATGCTGGATTGGATACTTTCTTTCCGAACTTCTATTTCCATCCCGTTTTTCCAGATTTGGAAGTATCGGCGATTGGCGAATATAGCGCTGCTGTTTGGGGATTTGGGGCACTCTAGCACTGTTTCCTGCGTAGGGGAGACAATGTAGTCACCTGTACTGCTTGGAGAGACACGAATATGGAACCCCTGCGATTGCGGCTATACGAACACACCTGGCGCCGAAATGAACCTTCAGCTCAGGAGACTCATCCAACACGTCTGCAGTTTCATCCCTTAGTACAGAAGAATATTTTGCAAATTTAATATCTGCGATTAGATTTGGAAGTAAAATGTGGTGCAATATGTAAAGATGTGCTTTTTAGACGTGGCGTATGACGTAATGTTGCGCAGTAGTTTATGGTTGAGTCCACTTGTTCATTTGTAAGAAAAAGGGATGTCAGGTTACTCATCTGCCATCTAACCCACTAGTTTTATTAGCAATCTGCTGGTAAAAGCAGAGATATTACCCCTGCCATTGATTCGCATGATGTCACTAGCGCACATCCGAGCAAGGTTATGCGCCACGTTTCAAAAATGCATCTGTAATTAATTTTGTATGTCGTGTGTGGACATTGGATCTGTATACAAATGCATATTTAGTTTTTTGTGATATGCACTTAAGCTTTCTGATATGTTTCATAATTTTTTGTATTTGTGCATAGGTGGTCTGAAAAGTTTCCGACCAGTTTCAGAATTTATCTATATAAATATATTATTTTTCTACATAGTCTCCTTGTAACTCTACACACTTCTCCCAGCGATGCTCCCATCTCTGCAAACCGTCCAAATAGTACTCGGCGTTATTCTCTTCAAAATAACTGTTCACGAAGGCAATTGCCTCTGTATTTCACGAAAATCTGTCCTCCGAGCTCAAGTTTCAGATGAGGGAACCAAAGAAGTCGCTTGGGGCTAGATATGGTGAGTAAGGCGGATAGTCAAGTAGTTCAAACCGTAATTCGTAGATTTTCGCCATTGCAAACGCTGAGGTGTGAGACTGTGCCTTGTCGTGGTGAAACAGGGTTTTCTTTTTTGGAAAATATGGCCATTTTTCCCGCAAGTTCTGCCTTCAGCTTGTCAAGTAATGATGCGTCATATACTCATGTAATAATTTTCCTTTTTGAAGATAATCGATTAAAATAATGTCATGACTATCCCCCAAAACAGTCGCCATCCCTTTCCCAGCCGAGAAAAACAGTTTTTGCTCTTTTGTAGCCGGTTCATCCTTTGCATTCCACTGTTTAGACTGCATTTTTGTTTAGGGCATATAATGGTGTATCCAGGTTTCATCTACACTAACTAACCGGTGCCAAAACTCGGATTTATTGCGCCTAAACTGCGCTAACGGAGGGTTGGAAATGTTCATTAGAACACGTTTTTGGTCTAACTTGAGCAAACGGGGCACCCAAGCTCTTTCGGCCAAGTTTAAATTCAGCTGACCAAAATTTCTCTGTGGTAAATGATGGTGCAGAGTCCCCATACACAGAATCCAACTCATCTTTGATTAGCGCAGGCGTATTGCCTTTCAAAAGCAAATATTTAATGACAGCTCTATACTCCATTTTGTCCATTTTCATAAAAACACTCACATCAACTCACTCAGACGGCTATTACATAAAAACTGAGCATCCAAAATGGCTGAAACTTTGATGAGCAACTGACAATAGATAGACAACGTAATTCATTAGCTGTTATTTACGAGTGCTGCCATGTTCATGTTGAGGTCGGAAACTTTTAAGACCACCCTCTTACGCATAGTTTTATAATGAATAAAATTGCATATTTCCCAGAGGTAGCGCTACTACTTACCAAGCGGGAGGACTGAATTCGATTGCCATTAAGAGCTTGGGGATTTTCTCCCTCTGGAAGACCTGCTTCGGGGTGCAGTCAACCTTATTAAATCCTTGAGGGGCCAATTGAGGAGCTGCTTGTTTGGGAAGTGGTGGCCTCTCGTTGCGAGGACAGCACATACCGGCCGGGAGGGACTAGCATCGCACTACGCTCCCAGTACTACACCTCACTCATGACGCCTGTACTGGGCAGAGGTCGAAGACGCAGCGGCCGGGCGGTAGATCGTAGGCTGGAAAGGACTGTTGCGCCGTAGAGATAGTTGTTTTAGTAGAATATTTTCAATGCTCCTATAAATTTCAACATGTTTGCTGGTAACATGCATATAATGCATATATTGTAACATTTTAAAATGAATATTTAAAAATATTAGTAACTAAAGTCAAGCCGTGACTATGTAGATACCTTTATTATATATCAATGAGGTTCAAAGTAAACTTGAGAGTGATGCTTTAAAGTGTGTAGGAAAATAAAGTATTCAGTGTTTTAGACATAAATTCTGACAACGGTTTTGTTCTGCTGTAGAATATGTTTGAAGTGAAAGTGTGGTGCTCCCTGAAGAAATTTACACAGAGTTTGTAGAATTGTAATGTTTGCCCAAGATACTTCTCAGCTGTAAACGTGTGTATGTCACAGAGTCACCCCAGAGCATTTAAAGAAAATGATAATTATCTACTGCAAATTAAATAACGTCCGGAGTAATGTCTAAGAAAGAATACACATTGTAAGAACCGAAATGTATAGGTAGGTTTTATGTTAAAAATATATAGAATATTTAGTACATGTTTTCAACATTATAGAGCATATATGAAGGACTTTTAAAGCATAAGTTAATATTTTAGATATGTTCAGTACGTACAAATATGAGGTATAGGACGATAAATGCTCTTATGAGAATCACGTTGCTTCCGCTTTTAAGTTCAGGAGTATTTCACCTCAAAGGAGTAGTAAACTTTTAAAATAACCTCTGTCATTTTGAACTCACAGATTAAAATTCCTTGTATTAGACTAAATGCCGTTGCTGTCATTCAGTTTTATTTGTTTGTTAATAACGGTTTCAATTGCCGGGATCATATCACCACCGCCGATATGCCGGAATTTCCTCCCGCAGGAATTTTTCCATATACCGAACTTGGTATGAGTAGATAGAGGTAGATTCGGTAACAGAGTGCACACCTAGCATCTCAATCCGCAATTTGATCTTCTGGGCATATACTCTCGTGAGGAACGGATGAGATGAAGGAACCGCAGGAAACATATGGGCATGACGCAAGCGTCAGATACGGGTAGAATTCCCTAAAAATTACTGGCTTTACCACCTGGCTGACAGGCACTCACGGCCACCCAGGGGGTGATTCAGAGGTTCCTCTCCAGCGGGAACTCGGAACGCTCGACTGGATAATGGAGGATCGAGTGGCAGAGCAGAGAAGTTCCAAATCGCCGTCGACCGACGCACAACCTCGGAGGTTTCCTGTAACATGAAAGGGCGACAAAAGAGTCGTGGAGAGATAAGAGACGCGGTAGAAGACACCACTCCAGAACTCGGCTAGCTCACCAGGGAAAACTTACGGAAAACTCCATAGTCAAAATTGAGAGCCATCGAACCGGGGACCCTACGAATACGTTGTCACTGAGCCATCTACCTCGGTTTGTTGTCAGTAGGCCGGAGACTGACAACCTGAGACGTTTAATGTCATCGTAAAGAGGACATGAACTTAGATCTACGCTCAGTATCAGACGAGTTTATAAGTAAAAATTATCTTTATTTTCTAGCCTTTCATCTTTTTACAAAATGTTTAACTTCCGTTGTTACTGCATACGACACCACAGGTGTGAACATTGGCGACACATGACATGCAATTATAATCGGGTAAGGACATTTTTAACACCTAAGTTTAAGTAACACCCCAACATTTGGTAGTTATGAGTACTGAGTAAAACCTGAAAAATTAAACTCAGTCAGGGAGCAGGGTCCTAGCGCTCCCATTCAGCAGTCCATGTCTTAACGATCTCGGTCTCCCGTTCCTATGCGAATGAACGACGTGCACCAACAACACTTCCGCTGGGAATCAGTAAAATTAAGGCTCTAAGGACCTAGAGTAATTTTACCGCAATTTTACAAAGTTAGTTAAAGCTTATCAATAGAAATAGTAATAAGATAGGTAACTAATTAATCATTACAATTTAATATAACGAATTAATAATTTTTGGAAAGAGGTAAAAAAGCAAAAGATGTCATGTGTTCCATTCATGTGCCTTTTTAACCATTTTTGTACAAACTATTCTTAAAAAGCTTATTCTGCTGTCTACTTCATGTTAACTGTAATGGTCGTATGTGAAAAGTCACTACATATTTCCTTGCAGGTACAATGGGAATAGGAGAATGCATCAGGCTTAAACGATAGTCAAACCTTTTAAGAACTAGATGCCATGTAAGGACTTTAAAATCCGTTCTATTTGCAGAGACAAAATATATGCTTCCCCATTTAAAAGAAATATTTATCAGTAAAAAGGGAAACCAAAAAATGTCTTGGAAATTGTTAACTTTACAGACAAACTTTACTTGAAAAAATTGCGTGCCTTAACATTACTTCAGGGGCTGTTCCCAAAAAAATCAGGATATGCATTCTTTTTTTACAAAATATCTTAAACATATGGTATTTTAATCAAAATCTTTAGATCAATTTTTGATACGAGGGTCGGCTGTTAAGTCCCGGCCCTCACATAGATATGGTGCCACTGAGCCAGTTTGACGGATAGCATCATATAGTTTAACTCTACACTAGCTTGTATCCATAGTTACACGTCAGTATCCTGTTTAGTTTTTTAATGACAGCATTTTAAACAAGCCAAGTGTAGAGGTTTCACGAAAATGGAGCATTTGGAAAAACGAGTAGTGATTATATACTTTCATTTGAAAGGCTTAACACCTAAACGAATCAATGAGGAAATGGACAGTACATTGAAAGACTCTGCCCCTCCATATACAATGATTGAAAGGGGAGTTGTAGAGTTTAAAATGGGATGTACAAGCACCAGTGATGAACCTCGCCCTGGACGCCCTGTGGAAGTTACAACTCTAGATATTCTAGAAACAATTCAAGGTTTATTATTGGAAGACCGCAGATTAAGTTGTTTAAGATAGCAGAGGCTGTAAAAATGTCAAAAGAACCAGCAGGTAATATTTTAAGTAATGTTTTGGATTTTACAAGGTCTGTAAAAGAGGGGCGCTGCGTTTGTTGACACCTGATTAAAAGTCACAAAGAAAGCCGTTTCTGTTAAAAATTTGTAGCTCTACCGTAAAAATTCCAGTGAATTTTTGAGACGGCTGACTACCATGGATATATCACTACACTCCAGAAAGTAAATCACAGTCGAAACAGTGTATTGCGACAGGTGAACCAACTCCAAAAAAGGCAAAGTCAATTTTGTCGGTTAACACGGTTGTGGCTAGTGTTATGCACAGGGAATTATTTATATTGATTACTTACTTGAGAAAGGGTAAAGGTATCTATCACTGGTGACTACTACGGATGCTTACTGCAATGCTTGAGGGATGAGGTGCAAAGAAAAAAAAACACCTCATTTGGTAAAGATAACCATGTTGTTTCTTCACGACAATGCTCCGGCACTTCGTTCAGTCATTGCGATGGGAAAAATGTGCGAATTTAATTTCGAATTGCTTGAACACCCACCTTATTCGTCAGATCTAGCAACCAGTATTACCAAATGTTCCCGAACCTCAAAAATTTTCTTGGAGGACGAAGATTTCACAGCAACAAGGTCATTGATGGAGTAGACCTCTACATTGAGGACCATAATAAGTCGCACTACCGAGTTGGTTTATTTAATTTAGAACACCGATCGAAAAATTATTATTATTATTATTATTATTATTTATTATTATTATTATTATTATTATTATTATTATTATTATTATTATTATTATTATTATTATTATTATTATTATTATTATTATTATTATTATTATTATTATTATTATTATTATTATTATTATTATTATTATTATTATTATTATTATTATTATTATTATTATTATTATTATTATTATTATTATTATTATTATTATTATTATTATTATTATTATTATTATTATTATTATTATTATTATTATTAATGTAGATTATGTTGAGAAATATAGAAAAAAAACGTTCTTAAAATATTTATTTTATTGTGAATCCCGGAACTTTGAGAGGTCCCCAGCTCGAACCTCGGTCAGAGTGAGTTACCTGGTTAACGTTTTTTCCGGGGTTTTCCCTCATCCTGAAAGACGAATGTCGGGTTGCTCTAAGCTCTTTGAACCCTGGGATCATTTTGACCATCAATTCATCCATTCCATACCTCGTCCGATATGACTTAACGTTGGAGGACGTAAATCACAACAACAAAAACTCTCGTAAAATCAAACTTATAGAAAAAATTTTATGTGAAGGGTAATTTTGACTGTGGTTATTTTCTTGAAAATCTTCCTGTCGCATTCTTCAAGGATAAGGAACTTAAATACTATCTTTGGTATCTAACATTTCGTTTTCTAGTTATGCTGTGTTTAGTTAGCATGTTCCACAACGATGAGTCTGACGGAAGAAAACTAAGACATTTTACTTGAAAGTAGCAGTTCCGATTTGAAGAAAACTTGTGAGTAGAGTTTTGTTTGCCTCTCACTTTAAGATCAGGGCTTCAGGATAAATAACTTCAAAACCGCCCGCCTCGGAAGCGTAGATGGTAGCGTATCCGACTCATATTCTAAAGATCCTCAGTTCGAATCTCGGTCAGGGTGAATTATCTGGATAAGGTTTCTTTCCAGGTTTTTCTCTGATCCTGAAAGATAAATGTCGGGCACTAAGCACCATGGGTCCTGGAGCTTCAGTTCATCCATTTCATTTATCGTGACTTAACTTTGGAAGACATTCTAAAAAAACACATTTATAAGTGTATTCGGTGTAAGATATTGTATCTCAGCAAGGGAATGCATCATAAAACTCGGAGAAGGTTTGGAGTGCTTTGAAAGGAAACAGTTTTTGTGTGTTCACAGTTTATTCAACGTAGTTTAACGGACATCGCACAGAACCACCTTTCTAGACAGGATGGGCTCGTCCCCTTCGAGAAACGGAGCAGACAGTTTCTCAGAACAAACTCAACTTTTCTTAATACTATGGTGTATTGCACTTAAACGATTTTTCTCTACTCTTGAACGAACCATTTTTATGGTGGGATATTTTCTTGAACATTTTGTCGCATTCCTGGAACTCGGTGAACTTAAATAGCAAGTTTATGTTAACAAACTTATCTGCGGACACAGCCACACACGTGCACACACTTTTTTGATTCAGGGGTTTCCAAAATTGCATTGCCGGTGAAATTTTTGGGAAACACAGTACTTCAACACTTAATGTAATAGAGACTTTTTATTTCATTCAGGGCACCTAAATACATTATTTCCGGTGAAATTTCCTTATAGAATTTTGAATGGAATGCAGTACACCTCCTCCTTACTGTAAGTACATGAAAGAGGTACAGGAGGTACAGGTGGTCATTTTGGGTATTCAGGGACCAAACTCAAAAGATATTTCCGGTGATATCTTGACATAGAAATGTTGGGTAGAGTGCAATACTTATCACGTTCAAGAGGTGCCGAGTTCGAATCTCGGTCAGGTGAGTTACCTGGATAAGATTTTTCCGGGGTTTTCCCTTATCCTCAAAGACGAATATCAGGTGACTCTAAGCTCTATGGACTCTGGACTCATTTGAGCATCATTTCATCCATTTCATTCATCGTCCGATATGACGACGTAGTAGGACGTAAATTGCAACAAAAAAAAATTGAAATACTTTCTGTACTGTAACGCGACCGTTTGGAACACCCTGTAAAGCAGCTGCGAGCGGAAGACGGGGGAGGTCAATGTTAGCTACGCCCTCCCCTCGTTTGTCTTGTAGTGGTGACAGGGGCGACCGGGGAAAGAAACATAACTGGGAGGTCTATTTCCCTTCCACCTGGTTCCAGAAATTACGGGAACTTTCATCATCTGGAAACGTCTAGAAGACGGCGAGATGCTTATAAAAAGGGCTGCAGCTAGTTAGTCAGTCAGTTGTTGGTTGTGTTGGTCAATCAGTTGGTTAGTGAGTCGCAGTTCTTGGTGTAAGAGTTAGTCAGTGACGTGTTAATGAACGAAAGGGTTGTGCAACGGGACTGTACAAACTGTATATGAGTATCGGAGTTTATGTAATCGCGAGTACAGTGAAGTTGTAACGGACGAACTGGTAAATTGTAATTGTATGCAGCAAGTAATTTGGTGTAATTGGCAAGTGTTAAACTGTAAGTCGGTAGAAATAAAGAACATTGTTGAGTGGTGTAATTGGACTTTTTATTCCACGAACCCACCAAAGTCACACTGGCGTCAGAAGTGGGATAAACACAAAGTCACCCTGGTGTCAGGAGTGGGATGACAACAGCACCGAACACTACAGCCATGGAATCCGCAGTGGAAATGCTTTTGGCGAAGATGAACGAGGTAATAACAAAAACAGAAGCGGCAAGTAACATCATTACCGCAGAATTGAAACAAGTGAAGACGGCCAACGACAACATCACCGGGAAGATGGAAGAAATGAAGGCCGAATTAACAGCGAAGACGGAAGAAATGAAGGCCGAATTAACAGCGAAGATGGAAACGGCAAGCAACAACTTGGCCACGACAATGACCGCAAAGATGGCCGAACTGACAACAGAGATGAGGGAGGCGAACGAGGTCCTCGCCGCCAAGTTTGAGGAACGGTTGGCCGGAGTGAGGGATGACGTGACGGAGCTGGGCGAGCGGAAGGGTCAAGTAGACGACCGCCTTAATGATTTAGAGGAAAAGGCCGACAACTTCGCAAAACCCCTCACCCGCCTGACGGAGGAAAACCGGCCTTATGTGTGGACGGAGGACGCCGAAGACGCTTTCCAGCACCCGAAGGAGACCCTGTGCAGTGCTCCAATTTTGGGTTTCCCACGACCGGGTGGCACCTTCATTGTGGACACCGACGCCAGCGACCATTGCATTGGAGGTGTCCTGTCGCAGATCCAGGACGGCCATGAGCGGGTGATAGCCTATTACAGCAAGACGCTATCCAAGGCAGAGAAGAACTACTGCGTCACCTGACGGGAGTTACTGGCGGTAGTAAAGACATTGGAGCACTTCCACAAGTACCTGTACGGTCAGCCATTCCACCTGAGGACTGACCATTCCGCCCTAACCTGGCTATTGACCTTTAAGAACCTGGAAGGCCAGACAGCACGTTGGGTCCAGAGGTTGCAGGAGTACGACTTCACCTCGGAACATCGTAGAGGGAAGAGCCATGGTAACGCAGACGCCATGTCCCGAAGACCCTGTCCAGAAGAGTGCGGCCAGTGCACAAGAGTGGAAGAGAAGGAGCGTGCCGCAGCAGTCCGAGTAGTTGTGGCAGTGCCTGCTGACGGTTGGGATAGCGCAGGCCTGAGGAGGGAGCAGCTGGCGGACGCAGACTTGGGGCCACTCTTGAGGGAAGTGGACGCAGGGACGAGGCCAACCTGGGAGGACATCGCACCGAGGAGCGCCACCTACAAGTCGCACTGGGCCCAATGGGACTCGTTGAAGGCCAGAGAGGGCGTGCTGTTCCGGGTATGGGAGTCACCCGATGGGAAGGCGCAGAGAGGACAGTTGGTACTTCCCCGGAGCAAGGTCCCGGAAGTCTTGGAGGAAGTGCACGCCGGTACTTCGGGAGGACACCTGGGAGCGAACCGAATGATTCACAAACTACGGCAGCGCTACTTCTGGCTCAGACTCCGGGCAGATCCTGGTGGTACACCTGGACCGCCTCGCACGCTACGATGGAGTTGTTCGAGGACGAACAGCTTTGAGGAGGGAGCAGTGTAACGCGACCGTTTGGAACACCCTGTAAAGCAGCTGCGAGCGGAAGACGGGGGAGGTCAATGTTAGCTACGCCCTCCCCTCGTTTGTCTTGTAGTGGTGACAGGGGCGACCGGGGAAAGAAACATAACTGGGAGGTCTATTTCCCTTCCACCTGGTTCCAGAAATTACGGGAACTTTCATCATCTGGAAACGTCTAGAAGACGGCGAGATGCTTATAAAAAGGACTGCAGCTAGTTAGTCAGTCAGTTGTTGGTTGTGTTGGTCAATCAGTTGGTTAGTGAGTCGCAGTTCTTGGTGTAAGAGTTAGTCAGTGACGTGTTAATGAACGAAAGGGTTGTGCAACGGGACTGTACAAACTGTATATGAGTATCGGAGTTTATGTAATCGCGAGTACAGTGAAGTTGTAACGGACGAACTGGTAAATTGTAATTGTATGCAGCAAGTAATTTGGTGTAATTGGCAAGTGTTAAACTGTAAGTCGGTAGAAATAAAGAACATTGTTGAGTGGTGTAATTGGACTTTTTATTCCACGAACCCACCAAAGTCACACTGGCGTCAGAAGTGGGATAAACACAAAGTCACAGTACTTACTCTACCTAGAAAGTAATATGCATTGATGTTTTTAGGACTTTTTGTATATTCTATTTCGGATATTCCAACCTATAGAAAGAGATATATTATATATAATATATATATATATACGAGGGCTGATCAACAAAGTCTGAGACTGTTTAATTTCGCAGATGTTTATTACTGCAATTCAATGTTTACATGATGTTTTTCAAAGTAGTCCCCTCCTACTTTAATGTACTATAACGTCTCTGTCAGTCCTTGAACACGTGATGCAGACCATTCTTTATCAGGTCCTTGAGAATCGCCTCAGTTTTCTTGAGCACTGCTTCACAGTTCTCAAATCGAATACCCCTAAGCTTTGCCTTTAGTGATGGGAGTAAAACAAGTCGCAGGGAGCAATATTGGGGCTATAAGGTGGATATGGTACACAGATAATGTTGAATCGAGCCAGACACTGCATGACATCAAGCAATACCACTAATGGACGAGCTTTTCCCATGTCAATCCATGGCTAATTCTCATGCTCCACTCAGACTGCTGTTAGTAAATATGCCAGATTAGAAAAAGGCCAAAACTTTTGAAATCATGGTCATTCATGACGAAAATTAGGAGTAAGGGTTTAATGTTAAATTAACTTGAGATGCAACCATTCACGTTTGCAATGAAACTTCAATCAGATTTCTTCTTACACCATAGCTACATGCTCTTGGTAGACCTGTTAGCTTAGAAAAAAGTTTAGTGTTCAGAAAAAAATGGTCATTTAAGATGAAAGATAAGTGTAACAGTCTAGCCTTAAATTAATGTGGCACAACGTACAATAAAGTTTGCAGTAAAGTATTAATTTAGGACACACATCATGGCACTCCGTTGTGCCGCGCCGTGGCTCAGTGGTTAGACCACTTGGCTCTCACCAAGGCGGCCCGGGTTCGATCCCAGGTGACCGCAAAGTGAGTTTTGTGGTACACAACATGGCGCTGGGGCGGGTTTTCTCCGGGATTTCCGGTTTCCCCCGCCATCTCATTCCACCGGTGCTCCATCTTCATCTCATGTATCAGTGTCACCGCCTGCGGTGCCATATGTAGTAAAAGCGGGCGCTAAACCCTACACATTTCATTTCATGGCACTCCGTTCGTAACAGTCTGATGTACACATACTTGACTCTACATACGACCATTTATTTGCACATGTATTTCACAAATTGTTAGTAAAAATTAGCTTTTCTATTTCCTTAAGGTTATTGCTGATGGAAACAGAGTATAATCGTTTTGGTATATAAGACACTAGGCGACAGGCAGATTATAAAAGCTTATTCTGTACGCTTGTGTGATGCATGGATTACATTACGTTGTCCCTACCCTTTATGTGTATTATAAATTTTCAAGCGTGGACTGCTATTTTAATGGGTGTCCAAGATAAATTGGAACTTATAACTTCTGGTTGATATGTTTCAGATTTTAATTTGACGTAAAAAGGATATAATTTTACGTTTCGTAAGACTGAATCTGTTTATAAATTAAATACCCATTTCACATCTGAAAGTAATTGGGTGTGTTTAAACAAGTTTTGAGTGTACAAGATCTTTCAATTATTATCGGAATAACTTTATCACTACAATTCCTCAAATACCTCCATACATACTTTTGGGACTGCCATGCTAGACCATAGCACTAAACTGTAATTAAATAGAAGATTACTTCCAGTAAAGTTTATTTCAATTTCAAGATTAAAGTTTATAAAATCTCATTCTTGAACGAAATGTAATTGTTACATGTTATTGAGACGACCTTAATACTGCACATGAATTTTAGTCAGTTTTAAGTTTAAGTTGCAACAGAGATCTATATCAATGAATACATCCTTAAAGAGATAAGGAATATCAGCGAAATGATCGTCCATTGTTTCCAGTTATCATTTTGGCACCTCCTATCCTGTGTTGGTTCTGCCGGAGATGGTGGAACCTCGAAAGCTTCTTCTGGTACACATATATCTGATGGTACAACTACACTGGTTCCTCCTCCGGTAGGACGGTCTTCGGGTATGCCTGGTGGCCGCGGCCTGCCGGGGCGTCCTCATCCGGTGAGAAGTAGAGGCCCTGCGCTCTGAACTGTAGTGACTCCTTGGGTCGGCCTCCCTCTGTTTTCTCTCTCCTCATCCAGTGCCAAATCCCTTCCATGGGATTCTATCCTATCTTATACTAATATGAAGTAGAACACGGAAAAAGCGTGTTTAAGGATATGTCGTGCAAGAGTGAGCAGGAAATGTCATGTTAGGGAACACAGAACTTTAAATCATAGAATTCAGGTATAAATGTCTATGTCATTACTAAATTTAAAAATATTCATGGAATTTTCTTCCTAACAGACAAGAAATGTAAATATACCAAGTAAAAATGACAAATTTAAAGCTTCTATCCTCGAAAACATGCTATGTTCACAGTAGTACTGAAATTGCATATTACAAAGAAACGGAAATGTGTAAGACATGTAGGTAACGTAAACTTAAATTTTATATCTCTTGTACAAACCGTTTTAGATCAGCTTATCTTGCTCTCTACTTCACGTTAATTAAGATAAAACAGTTTCATGACACATATTAATTGGGATACACAGACAGAAGCAATAGTCAAATGATTTAAACCTGGGGAGCTCTATGCTGACCCTGAAATTCCCTGCATTCTGTCAACCACAAGCAAAAACATAGTAAAGCATCGGGACATTCAAGCCATGGTTAAAGAATATTATCGGAAAAGGTTATTGGCCCCAGCATTTGCATTTTGAATAATTGTGCTTTTTTTAGAAAAAAAGATAGGTATACATTAATTATTGTTCACGTCGTTTGGTTTGCCAGCTATATCGAAATTCATTAAGGATGAATAGTACTACATAGACATGGGCGAAAATTGAAGATGTACGTATCTGTACACTGTATTAGTTACCAAATGTCTTAAACATGTGGCGTTTGAACAAAATAAAATTTCTCGTCGTTTTGATTAAATCAGTAATAAAACCTTTTCCATGCTAAGGATATTTGACGCTGGGACATGAATTTCCTTGAAATCCTTGTTCACATCTTTGGAAGATTCTGAAACATGCATTTCTAGACATCAAATTGATCATCGATCTGCCCACCGTAGAGGCATGTGCAGCACAGAAACACACATGTAGGGTGGTATCATTGGTGGCTGCGTATGGGAGAATGAAAGTTTACAAGTAATTAAATTAACCTTCCAAGGAAACTGTTACTATGCTCATTACTGCACGCGCTTGAGGGTTTGATGGCATCATCTGTACTCTATGTGGGGCCTGTGTGCCAAAAATCAGGTGCAGAGTAGAGCTGGAAGTACCCGAAAATGAATCCAAAATACATAGGAACAGTGAGTGAATGGTGTTTTAGGGCCCGTCGACAACGAGGTCACTTGGGCCCGTACATAGGAACATATAGGCATAATAACACAGCATTGTACGGGAGGGATTATTTACTCCTGATGGGCAGCGGTCTACATATGACGTACAGCAGCTACTTGTAGGTGGTTGCATGAGGCACTTTTCCAGGCTTCAGTTTTGGGCGTTGCGGTTCCATTCCGCGGCAGATTCTTGGAGCACATGACTTATATGCAACAGACATTATACCATCAAATTTTCAAGTGCGTAGCGGCGTGAGTACAGTGATAGTCCCCTTGTTAGCTTTAACTTTACCTAAAAAATCTGAAAGTTACTATTAAAGTTACTATTCATTTGGAAAACAACTGATAATGCATGAATATAAACAAGAGTAAGTTTGTTGTGAAAACTTCACTAAATATAATCTTAATTATAACTTTGTTAAAATTAACTTTGAAACATATTTCTCTTGTATTACAATAATGGTAACAATAAAACATTTGACTACCGGAAGCTAAAATTAAAGGCATGTAATTCATCATTTATTTTTAAATGTTCCCTATTTTAAATATTCTCTAACTGTCGCGACAAGATCAGCTTTTCTTTCCTTCACTGTGCAGGGGACATTCTTCTGCCGGAGCCAGTTAATCCGGGTTGCTGTATTTACCCATGCCAAATCATTACCACGTGCTAAAGCTTCCACATCAACTCCAGCTTGTACCTTTGGTCTCGAACGAGGCTTCTTTAGTTTAGAGCTGTCATCTAGTAGGGAGCACATTCCGGATAGAGGCACCTTACAGAAGAAATGCTGTTTTGGTACTCCACATGGCACCAGTTTAACTTTGACTGAAGAAACTTCAGAAGAAGTGCTAGAAGCTTGTGGAGGGACCGAGCGCTCATACAGGCGAGACTGGATAGACCTGTTAACATATTCAGTGAGATGGGTTGTGCAAATATGGCATCAGTTTTGACCTTTGTATCATATTTCGTTCAAAATTACTGTTACTTGTTAAGGTAACTGGCTAGTAGACGGATTGATTGTTGAAGAATATGGTTTCCCTCTGAGTGTAAAGAGCTGTTGGTGTTGGATAACTACTTACAGTCACTGAAGACGTTGCTTCTGGTGCTTCAGCTTTCTCAGGGACAGCTTGTGTACGTTCAAGTGGCTGAGATGGTGTTGGTGTTGGGTAACTTCTTACAGTCACTGAAGACGTTGCTTCTGGTGCTTCAGCTTTCTCAGGGATAGCTTGTGTACGTTCAAGTGGCTGAGATGGTGTTGGTGTTGGATAACTTCTTACAGTCACTGAAGACGTTGCTTCTGATGCTTCGGCTTTCTCAGGGACAGCTTGTGTAAGTTAAAATGGCTGAGATGTTGTTGGTGTTGGGTAACATCCTACAGTCACTGAATACGTTGCTTCTGATGCTTCGGCTTTCTCAGGGACAGCTTGTGTAAGTTCAAGTGGCTGAGAAGGTGTTGGTGTTGGGTAACTTCTTACAGTCACTGAAGACGTTGCTTCTGGTGCTTCAGCTTTTTTAGGGACAGCTTGTATAAGTTCAAGTGGCTGAGGTGTAACATCTTTCTTATCTTTGGACGGAATCTCAGCATCAAATGAAACAACTTAAGGAATTTCAAGGAGTTCATTTGAAAAATTAAGCAAAGGCAAAGCTACTCAAACCTTTGGTTCAACACCAAATTGACTTCCACATATGCTGCATTTTAACCATTAAGTCAGACAAAAAAAGACCGAAATATTGCTTTTTGGTCAGTGCTGCGGAAAAATATCAAACCATTTGGTTTTAAGCAAACACTTGGATATGTGAATGCATTTGATTTAGGCAACTGAAGTTTGACACCATAAAATAAAAGATTAGTTGGATCTTCTGGAAGTCTGCATCCATATATGTTTTTCCAATGTCTCCTCATATGATTTGTACAGCCAGTGGTTGGAGATATTATTTGACACACATACAATGCCACCTTTTCTCAAACCAGGTAGTACCTATGCAAAATTTATGCCCCAAGGCAAATCAACAATGTGTCATTTCCTTTAAATTCAATAGAAGTCAAAACCTCAAGATGCTCCAAATGAAATGCAGATAACTTTTACACGAACAGACCACACCAAAATATACATTTCTCCTTCTCTGATTGCAATTTCTATCTTTACAGCATTCATTATGCCCAAATTTGTTAGAAAAACATGTCCTTCAATTAAATATTCACCAACTTGATTCCACCATGGACTTACTCGTGCAATAAATGTATAGCGTAAGCATGCTTCATAAACAGAAACTGACACAGTATCAGAGTATTTTAAGTGAAGTTTTAACTCTTCAAGAAGCTTTAAGATATGCCCATTATGATAAAATTCATTTTTCATAATCATTGTTACCGCACACTCTTCCGTATTTCATGGAGCTGCAATTACTCTAAGTTCCATAAAAATAATCTGTCTGCATTTTAGAATCCTGATTTGATGTTCTGATTTTTGTGGTGCTTTGGAAATTGCAGATATACTTACATAACCAATTATATGAGATAATTTTGCTGGCTTAGGTACACTGGAAAACCAGAACTTTATTATATTATCATCACTTAGAAGTTCTATTGTTCAAAAATCCAGCTACTTAGAAACAGATTTCACTATACAAACTTAAGCAATAATTGTATTATTGTAATTAAGTTCAAATATGATCCAACACTTTTCTCAACCAAACCTTTCCCAGACTGTTGACGAAATATTGTGCTTAAGTTTCTGGACAACTGATGCTGGATTGCGAATTTTCTATTGAATTCTTATAAAACATCTAAAATGAACATCTCTAATGTGATATGCTTTTGTTTTCCGTGTGCGCACATAAATTAATATCTCGTTAACAAAAGACAATATACATACAGAGAGTCCAATAAATAATCGGACAAAGCAGAGTACTAAGTTTTGAAAGTGCAAATAAACATTTGAGTGCTCTTTTATTGATATTAATGATAATCGAGAGCTACGCGGTTCCTTCTTGTAAGAAAATAAATGTTATTTCACATAAAAGTTATATCATGCGTGCTTTTTAAGGGCTAAAAGGAAATACGATATTTCTTTTGGCCTCAAAGGTAATTGGACATAACAAGTTGAGGATGATACAAAATATGGCTTAGTGCTTTGTGATTTTCCCTCTTCGTTTCACTACTTCACGCAACCTATTTGGCATACTGTGAACCAGGTTATTAGGGTAGGCTGTAGAAAGTTTGCTCCATTCCTCTTGCAACCTCTCCTTCATGTGCTGCTTGGAGTTGATGGGGTCTTCCGCACGGCCTTCTTCAGCTTATCCCATACTGCTTCTATGGGATTAAGATCCGGGGACTGAGGGGGTGGATGCAGTACATGAGGACAGTTGTAAAGTAACCAGAGCTGCCCAATGTGGGACGTATACTTTGGATCATTATCCTGATAAAATGAGAAGCTGTCCACAATACCCATCATTTCTGCACTTTGGCCGCGCTGTGGCTCAGTGGTTAGACCGCTTGGCTCTCGCCAAGGAGGCCCGGGTTCGATCCCAGGCGACAACAAAGTGAGATTTGTCGTGGACAACACGGCGCTGGGGTGGGTTTTCTGCGGGACGTCCGGTTTCCCCCACCATTTCATTCCACCGGTGCTCCATCTTCATCTCATGTATTATCAGTGTCACCGCCTGCGGTGCAGTATTTAGTAAAATCGGGCGTTAAACCCTACATATTTCTGCACTTTGTTTTAAATTTTGCTATAATAGTCTAAGATAGACTTCCTTTGTCATGGTTGTGTCTATGAACACCACTCCCGTAGAGGAAATACAGCCCCATACCATTACGCTCCCTCCGCCGTGTTTGACTGAGTCTTGTAAATTGCGCTCTTCCGAGCTTCGTGTGTGGTTTCCTCCACATAACCACCCTGCCATCGGAACCAGCAAGGTTCTATTTGCTTTTGTGACAAACAATAACTTGGTGCCACCAATAGGTTGCCTTGTTAACAAAGTCTTTGGCAAATTGTTATCGCTTCCTTTTATTCCTGCTGGAAATGTATGTTTTTTTTCTGGCTACGCGACCATTAAAAACTTGTTTTCCAGGGGCGGGTTCCTCCATAAGTTTGCAGCTTTGCGCCACACCCATTGATTTTGAATGTACAACAGGTGCATTTTGCACATTAAAGCTGCACTTGTTTGCATTGTTTTATATACAAACATGTTTCAATTACGCTTATGTCTGTAGCTGCCCATGACCACTGAAGTCGAAATGAACAGAGGTTAGCGGTAGGAGCTTCCAGGTTTACAGCGAAGTGTTAACCTCAGATCTCACCCAAATGATTGCTGTCTGAGGGGGTTGCGGGAAGGTGAAGAAATGGGAGTGGCTCCTTATACATTGCTTAAATGGAGGTTTATTAACCTAGCTCTTCTTACTCTTAACAGCGGCTATAACGTGACCTTCAGGCTTCGCTTAGTTTGCATATTAAGTCTGCTTGTTCTGTGGTGTAGTTTCGTGCTCGCAGAACTTTGAGAAAGCTTTGTTTAAGGTTAAGCTGATTATTCTAATATTTTATTTATAGTGGCTATTGTGAGATGTTGTATTTGTACGTTTTTAAAATTCTGATAGAATGAAGACCGTGCAATCTTTACAGAAAAAAGCCTTTTCCGCAACAAAGTGCTGAAGAAAAGTCTGAAGTAAAACGAATGGGTAGGCCTACGCCAAATATTACTATAACTCAAACAATTAAGACGAAAGCTAGAACATTCAATAGGAAGTTCAACCCTGACATGTACAAGAAACTCAACTGGTTATGTGGATGTGAAGTTAATAACTCTTTATACTGTTTCCCATGCCTGCTCTTTGGAGGAGATGATTCCTGGGTGAAGTAAGAAATAAGAGACATACAACACATGCACTACCGTGTTAAAAAGCATGAGTCCTCTTCATCTCATTTAAGTGCCTTAAGTTTAGCAATGTATGGCAATATTAATATTGCAGCACAAATGGAAAGTGCATACAGCTGCATAACGATAAAGTTGCGCAGAATACGAGGGGTACTCAAAAGAAACCGGACTCCGAGGGCGCTGCCACTCATAGACGTAGTGTAGGGTTCTCACGCTAGATGGTGTTAGTAGAGACCTACATGAAACAGCTGTGCAGACGGCGTCAGTGTAGAGCTGAACGTGCAAGTGTGGTATTGTGTTTCTCTGACTGTTGGCTGGTTACCTCTGCTAAGTCGTTATGTCAACTTTAAAAGCACAAGGAGTGTGTGCGAAATTTTGTTACCTGATTAAAAAAAAATCTTCAATGGAGACACACCAAATGCTTAAGGAAGCTTTCCAGGAGGACGCTGTGAGCCGCACACAGGTTTTCGAGTGGCTTGGGCGCTTAAAACGTGGTGAGATGTGTGTTGAAGACCAAGCTCGTTCTGGACGCCCTTCAACATCGCGAAATGAGGGGAAAATTGAAAAGGTCCGCCAAAAGATCAACGAGGATCGTCGCTAAACGGTCTACCAAAATGTCAGGAGCGACAGGAATCAGTTGGAGCTCGTGCCAGAGGATTTTGAGGGAAGATTTGCATATGCGATGTGTTGCTGCTAAATTTATTCCGCGCCTTCCCACAAAGGAGCACAAAACCATCCGCATGAATGTGTGTCAGGACTTGAAAACAGAGATTGCAAGTGATCCAAACTTCTTGAACAAAGCCATTAGAGGGAATGAAGGTTGGTGTTACGGGTATGACCCAGAAACCAAGCAAGCATCAAGCCAGTGGAGGACTCCCAACTCTCCCAGACCAAAGCAAAGCAAGGCAAGTGAGGTGAAATGTGAAGATGATGATCATTGTCGTTTTTGATGATCGTGGAATTGTGCATCGGGAATTCGTATCCCCTGGCCAGACTGTTAACCAGCACTTTTACTTGGATGTTTTAAGGCGACTGCGAAAGGATGTGAGGAGGAAACGCCCGGATTTAGGGTGATCAGTTGACTAGTTTCTGCATCACGACAACGCTCCATCACACACGGCCTTACGAGTGACCCACTATTTGACATCTCAGAGGTGGTCTGTCGTTCCCTTCGCTCCGTATCCGCTGGACTTAGCCCCGTGCGACTTTTTCCTATTTTCACGAATGAAAAAACGCTAAAAGGGGAGCGTTATGACGATGTGGAGGTGGTGAAAAAGCTTCGCAAAGAGCACTGGGCAGTATTAAACTTCAAGGGTTCCAAACGTGCTTCCAGCAGTGGGAAAAGAGACTTGACAACTGCATCGCATGTAATGGAAAGTATTTTGAAGGTGACTGAAGTACTTTTGTAAGAAAGTTCAGCAATAAAGTTTTTATGACAACAATCCAGTTTCTTTTGGGTCCCCCCTCGTAGATATGTCTTAAGTATCATAATAAACTGTATAAGGTTTGCGGCTCATTTGAGCTGGCTTTGAGAGGTCATGATGAATCCGATACATTACAAAACACGGATATCTTTCGAGCTCTAATAGATTTCAGTGCTGATCTCGATAGTGTCCTGAAGGGCCATCTGGAAAAAGCAACTGCTTTAAGGGCACTTCAAAAACTATACAAAACGAAATTCTTCAGTGTATGTTAGAGGTGTGCCAAAACGAAATAATGAAGGCGATTAAGGATGCGGAATTCCTTGCTGTCATAGCAGATGAATCCACTGATGTTTCCTCAGTGTATTAGATGGTTATCATCTACAGATATCTTGTGAATGACAAGCCTGTAGAACGATTTTGGAGTTTTGTTCGACCTGCTGGTCATGATGCAGTCATTAAATCTGAACTTGATCTGCAACTGCCATGGTGCCCGAATAAACTTATAGCACAGACCTATGTTGGTGCATCCGTCATGGGAGGTAGGAAACACGGTGTTCAGGCAATTGTGAAAGAGAAGTACCCTTGTGCCTCTTATATACACTGCCATGCACATAGACTTAATTTAATAACGCTGAATGCAGCCTCAGTAAACACCAGTGTGAGGATATTTTTTGCCAATTTACAGGGAACACGCACATTGTTTTCAAATTCTCCTCAAAGAACAGCTGTGCTTGATGAAGTTGTGCAGAAACGATTGCCACGTTCTGTTCCGACACGATGGAATTTTCATTCACGGACCGTCCATACCATTTTCGAACACAGGGAGAATGTAATTAAATGCATGGAGGTTATTCAGAAGAGAGTTCTGTTAAACAACAACGCCACACTTATTCAGACTTCTGGGTTTATGGCCGCTTTTAGAGATGATAATTTTGTATTCTATCTTTCTTCCACAAGATCATGCCCCATGTGGACATTTTGTACAATCAGCTGCAGAAACGTCACTGCAATGCAACATGTGCCCTCGCACAGCTAAACGCATTTGAAAGCGAAGTGCAGAAAGTAAGAAAAAGCGTGGATATTTAGGAACACGAAGAAACTGCAATTAATAAGAGAATGGGATACCGGAAGGCTCAATATTGGGACCATTGTTGTTTATAATCATGATTAATGGTCTTGCTCATAATTTACCTGATATACCAATTCTTTATGGTGATGCCACTACTTTGAGAACCAGAAGTGTAAATGATGATTTAAATAATTCAGTTGGTGCTAATTTCGCAGCTGCCAAAAGTCCAAATAATAAAACTAGGGTTAAAATATACAAGTGAGTAATTTAAATATGTAATTACTTAATTAGAAAGTTAAAATCTTGCATATAGTTAGGAGAACTGAGAAACATATTCTCTGCATTGTATCAAAGTCATATCACATGTTATCTATTTACGGGTTAATAGCCCCATGTTAAAGAAATACCTCTCTGCCAAAAAAGAGTAATAAGGATAATGTTACGAACGAAATCAAATGAACATTGTGAATCACTATTTTACCAGTTGAAAATACTTGTTGTTTTTAATTTGTTCATCTTTTGTTTTAACGTATGCACATGCTGATCTCAAAAGTTATGATTTAAGACTACAAACTCTTAATGTTGATCCTAGAAATAAGTATAAGTTAAATAGGTATGCCTAATTGTATAATAGGTGTGCATTCACTAAGGAGATAATTATTTTAAAGATATAAAATTTTATAATAAATTAAAAATGAAATTCGGAACATTGAGCATGAGTAGGAATTCTTAAAATAAAGATATTAATTGTTTACTTTAAACAATGTTTTACTCAAGCAATGAATTTAAGTGTTGCAGTACAATTGATTATTAATTAGGATATATACATATTTTTATTTTGATAATTCCTATTCATGAATGTATACGATCTTGGTCAAATAAAATTGATTGACTGATATAAACACAACCTATTCTGTTTTACAACAGTACCTTTATCCATATGAGAGAGCATTATTACAGAAATAATTATCGTGAACGTGTTGATTATACAAAACACAACTGAAATGATGATGCATCATAATAATTACGTGAATATGTATGTGAAAGTGAATGAGTATCGACAGGTCGGCTTCTGGTGTGGGTTCACCATAACCACTAAAATCGTGTAACGGAAATTCAGCCCCCTGGGGTTTATATCCCACTAGAAGCGTGGGAACGCCTGTATACATAGTAGCACCATATCCTAAGTACATTAATGCCTACGTGGATAAGCTTCCAAAATTCCATCCGCTTAATTATTTTCAACACACCTTCAAGGAATTAAGAAATGCAGGCAGAAATAAGCTCTGTTATACACTTGTCATGAGAAAAATTTAACAACTTAACTGTCTCTCTCTGTTAATCATATCTCGACAATCATATCCTGGCTTTATTTATAACAAAGATTTGGATTTCTAGATCTCATCTCAGTGCGTAGGTTTCGGCGTCCGGTGTCCATAATAACTGGGTATTCCGGGTAGGACCCCGCGTTTTTGATATTCCTTTGGTCAACCTTTCGTCCCAACTATGTGGGGCTTCTTCAGGATTTCTTCTCTGACAGCTCCGTAGCAACTGTGCCGGTGGCAGCAGCACAGAGGTGTCGTTGAAGGTGAACCCTGCTCCATGGAACAGGGGCCTTCGACGTATTGCCATCCCGGGACAGTGTCCCTTACTGGCATTTTAAGAAGGATGAATAACAGATGGTGGTTTGATGGTTGGTTTTTGTTCTGATGAATTGGGTTTTAAAGAGAAGGGAGATGAAATTCAGTATGAAAGTGATAGGTTTATGATGTGCCTAGAGAGGTTCTGGGGTGTTTGTAGGTAGCCCCGGGGTCTATATCATATTCCCCGAGACCCCTTATGAGTTGATTGAAACTAGAAGGTAGGTCAGAGTAGAATTTATGTGAGAGTTTTTGGATGTAGGTGGTGAGCTTGGGAAATGAAAGATCTTGGTGTATGTCGTTATTTGGGATGTACCACTCAGCACCTGTAGCAATTCTTAAATATCGGTTTTGCAGGACCTGGAGTTTATATAAATTTGAGGGGGCTGCAGCACCCCATACTTGACATGCATAAGTTATCGCCGGCCTCAGTATTTGTTGGTAAATGAGGATCTTGTTCCTGAGGCTCATTGGTGACTTTTTATTGTATAATGCATAGAGCATGTCCATGCGTTTTGTAATTTTGGAGGCGACAGAAAGGATGTGGGCTTTCCAAGTTAGGCGCATGTCCAGTGTAACTCCAAGATATTGGGATTGGATGCTCCAGGGAATGTGTTCTCCTGCGAGGTGCAGCTCTGGTACGTCCTGGGTTTGACGTCGGGTGAAGGTGACTGCCTGCGATTTTGCGGCGTTTATACGTAATCGCCAGGTTAGGAACCAGGCGGAAATCATGGTAGCATATTTCTGTAGGCGTTGTACAGCAATGTGATGTTGACATGAGGCCGTGGTGATTGCTGTATCGTCAGCGAATAAATAGAGTTTGCAGCTCCAGATAGTGGGAAGGGTGTTGATGTAAGTTAAGAAGAGCAGGGGGCCAAGTACATTACCTTGGGGTACCCCTGCATTGATGAAATAGGTTTGGGAAGCAATGTCATCTCTGACGACAGAAAAGGTGCGTTGCGTGAGGTAGTGGTTGACAAGATGGATTATGTAGGGGGGAAAGTTGTAATTTATTAAACGGTAGAGGAGGCCTTGATGCCAGACAGAGTCGAAGGCCTTTGAAATATCAAGGATGAGAGCTGCGACGTATTGACGATTATTTAATGTGCGGGTCACCTCATCTACCAAACGTAACAGTTGGTGCGATGTGGAGTGGCATCGGCGGAATCCAAATTGTTCCGGGCGCAGGATGTTTAACTCATCTAGGAGCTTTGGGAGGCGATGTTTGATTACCTTCTCAAATAGTTTGCTGATTGCTGGTGGCAGACTAATGAGTCGGTGGTTTTCGATGAGTTTTGAATCCTTGCCGGGTTTGGGGATGGTAATGAGCTTGGCAGGTTTCCATTTTTTGGGAAAGTAGGAGAGAAGGGGCAGGCTATTGAAGAGATGGACTATTACTGTTATCCAGTTTTGCGGGAGTACCTTGAAGGCAGCATAAGGTATGTGATCGTAGCCCGCAGCTTTGTAAGGTCTGACTGAAGTAATTAAACCTTTGACCTCAGCGATGGTGGTGAGGTGCACTTCGTCAGTATTATAGGGAGAGGAAAGGAAGTGTTGTACCCGTTCAATTTCTGCGACCTGTTCATGGTCGGGGGATTCTGCAGGATGGAAGGTAGCCGCCAGGTGTTCGGCTAGGAGTTCCACTTTTTCGCTAGAGGATTGTGCAGTTCGTTGGCCGTCTGTAAGTGGCGGGTCGGAGGTGGGTATTCGGAGCAGAGCCTTAGACATCCTCCAGAGAGAGACATCGGTGGTGTCGAGTGTACATAATTTCCTCTCCCATTCTTCGTTGAAGTGAACTGCTAGTTCCAGCTTCACTACCGTTTGGAGGCGATTCCATTCCCTCTTAGCTTGTGGTTGGCGCATGTTTTGAAATTTTCGCCGTGCTCTGTTTTTAGCCGAGATGTGTTGGCGCAAATGTTTTGGGAGGGGTTTAAGGGGACTATGTGGAGATTTGCGGACAGGAGTTGCTTCGCGCATGGCATCAGCCATGGTGGTGGTGATGAAATTCTCCAGTTCGTCGGCTGCCGCAATTGTTGTACAAGGGTGTATATGGGCAGGTTTTTTGGCCATGATAATGGAGAATTTGCTCCAATTGGATTGTCGGGGATTTGCATGAGAAGGTAAAGATTTAGGTGTTAATTTTGCCTTGTAGAGAAGGATGATGGGGAAATGATCGGAGGAAAGTTCAGGAAGTGAAAAGATTGTTGGGTGACTACGGATGTTGCACAGTAGAGCTATATCCAGCCAATCAGGAGGTCCACGATCTCTGTGTGTTATGGTCGGAGAGGTAGGAGCAAGCACAACCAGATTTTTACGCTCTATGTCGCGTTCTAGTAGGCGTCCACGACTATTTGTGATGGTGGAGTTCCAGAGAGTGCTCTTGGCGTTGTAATCTCCCATGGCTATGGCGGGAGAGCCAGTAAATATGTGGTCCAAAGATCGCTGACTAATCGCTCTACTCGGTGGAATGTAAACCGAGTGGATATTGAGGGGTCCCTTGTCGGTTGCAACCTGGATACCCGTTACTTCTAGACCGTCAACAGCAGGCAGGCGTAGGCGGTGATGGGTGATGTGCCTTTGGATGTAAATTGCTGTCCCACCATAACCGTCCGGACGATCAGTCCTGTGACAAATCATTCCTGGAATGGTGGCCTTGTACCGTGGAGCTAGATGGGTCTCCTGAACAAGGAAGATGTTAATTTTGTTCACGGCAATGAAGTTAGTGGCTTCACGTATCTTATGGCGTAGTCCATTAGCATTCCAGGAACAAATGCGTAGGCTGGTGAGGTTTTGTATGATATTATTGACGTCCGCCATTGTTGCCCATAAAGATGAAGACGGTGTGTACCAGGATTGTTTGTGATGGTATCGTAGGGGGGCGGGTAGCCAATGCATCGGCTAAGGCAGCTGCAAAATCAGCCTGCAGGTGTAGAGGAATCCTGGACATTAGGTTTAGAAATTGTTCATCCGGAATGGATGGTTTAGGATTCTGCGGTAGGGACTGGATTGTTACTGGGCGAGTCAGGAGCCGTTGTTGCATGGGCGTTCTGGATCCGCCAGTTGTTGTTGCTGCTGGAAACGCAGACTTGTTGATTGGTGCAGGTATGTATGGGGATTTTTCAGGAAGTGTCCTAATTGTAGAAGGACGTTGGGATGGTGTGAGCGTCTGGGGTTGGGCTGCTGCTGTGATTTGTTTTTGTAGAGACTGTGGTTCGGGTACAGCAGTTTGCTGACCTTGCTGTTGTGGTGCGGAAGCAGTGAGTGCCGCGGCGTAGTTTTTGTATTGCGGCCTTATTGTCGGCGGGAGTCCTGGGTATCGGGTCCCTTTGAAAGCTTCCTTGGGGATGCCTTGCGGGTTAGGTACCTTTGGGGCAGCATCAAAGCGTGTGCATTGTCCGTGCTTGTTCAGTTCCATTTCAATACGGGCCTCCTGCCAGACAGGGCACTTGGCGTATCGACAGGAGTGCTCTCCTCCACAATTACAGCAGGTGGGTTTTGAATCAGGGAGGCTTAGCTTCGAGCAATCTGGCCGTTTGTGCCCTGATTCTCCGCAGTGTGAGCACACTGGTTCTAGTCGGCAGCCCGCCGCGCTGTGCGTGAACTGCTGACAGTTCGTGCATTGTAACGGGCCTGCTGGTGGTCTATAAGGCTCAAGCCTTATGACAGCATCGAACATATGTGTCTCCTTATATGTGTCGCTTGATTTAGGTTCCTTCCGAAGAGCTACCCTAAAGTGAGGTAGTTTTTGTTGTGTTGAGGACCGGTTTGAACGAAGTTGTCCAACTCGCTCAACCGGGTATTCTAGTTTTTGCAGGAGTTCTAGGACATCTGATTCTGTGATGTAGATCGGTAGATCTTTTAAGGTAACGTACATCAGTTTTTCTTCTGGTAATAGGGTGGTAAGGTACTGCACTTTAGAATCTGTCAGGAACTTGCGAATGAGTCTGTGGTCAGCAGGTGTGGCAGGGAGGAAAGCGATGGAGCCGCTCATGTTCTTGATGACAAATTTAGTGTCTGGGTGTCCGTTGTGTAGTGCTTTTGTAAGCTCACGGGCCTGGCACGGATCTCGTAAGAAGATGGGTGTGACCTTGTTTGATCGAGTTGTACCTTGTGCATTAGAGGTAGGTTGTGTTTTGTTTAGGAGAGGGGGAGCAGGTACGGCTGCTAGATCCGCTTCCATATTCTCGGCAGGAGGCGGTGGTGTTGAGCATTTGCGCCTCTTTTTATTTACCACAGGCAGTGAGGGGTAGTCTTCATCCATGTTATTTTCTGCAAGAGCAGCAAAACTATTTGACGTAGCAGGTGATGGCATATTGATGTTTATAGGACCCTTGGCTGCTCTTTTTGAGGCAGGCGTTTGCCAAGAGTTAAATTGTTGCTTGTCATGCTGCAGTAAATAGGTGGCAATGACGTCGATCCTTTGGCGGTGGTAGGAATATATTTTAAAAGCAGTGGCCGTGATGCAAACATTCTCAGATGTGGGGACGGAGAACATTTGCGTATCTGCTTGATTCAGGTATTTGGTTCTCGCTGCTCTTTCCAGCTTTAATGTTCGTATGTCACCTCTGGATAGTGGATAACTTGGTGGGTTATTAAAGCTTCTCCTAAGAAGCTAGTTATGTCGCCTCCAGTCAGATAGTAGTCTTCTGAAGAATGCTCAGAAGCGGCTGTTGTTATGTCTGTTTGAGGTGTAGTTATGGCGGTGTAATGGCGGTGCTTATGCAACTTGCGCTGGCTGATGTTGGGTGCACATATGGGTTATTTTGTGCCTTCATGTGTGCTACAATTGGTGCGTTCGTGGCCGACATGATCAATGTGAAGTATTAGCCAATGGGGGCTGCCAATACAAAGACCAATCAGAAAGGGCAATGGAGCGACCAATGAGAAGAGAGGGTGTGATGTGTAACCAAAAAGGGGTATGATGGCCCCTTTTTGCGTGATATTGTGGATGATAAGAGGAAAAGAAGAAGAAGAAGATTTAATAGAACAAGTCTAGGGCGCTGAGGAGCCCGAACAGTAGCGGACCTACCCTTAAAGGGCGCCGAAAAACCAGTCACAAGGACTGTTGGCTGCGGCCTTACTGTTCTACCCAGTCACTTTGTTTGATGAGATGTTGAAATGTTGAAGATCTAGCAGGCTCAGATCCCTGCTTCTGGCCTCCAAGAGGCTAAGTACATTCTCCACAGTGCTCGAACAGGTGCTCTCTCTGTGAAGTCTCCAGCTCGAATTGAATGAGTGTGTCCTGTGCCGGTGGAGGCGATGCGCGTTTATTTATCCCTTGGAGGTTCTGGCGGTCGGTCCGCCCACTTACTCCTATTGCCTGATGCAGTGTCCAATCCGCTTGCGCTTATGAGTGTCTGCCAAACAGTGCGCAGAGGTCTGCCGTTGTCTCTATTTAAACTATTGTGTGTTTTGAATATTTCAGTGCTTTCTCTAATCATTCGTTGTCTGTAGTTATTTCATTTAGCTATTAATTTTACTTGATCAAAATCTATATGGTGTCCTGTGTTTATGGCGTGTTCTGTGAGTGCTGATTTTTCGGGTTGATCTAATTTTTGGCTTCTTATGTGTTGTTGTCGTCTGACCTTCACTGACCTGCCCGTTTGTCCCACATATGATGCACCACAGTCACAGTCAATTTTATAAATTCCTGCATTATTCACAGGGTCTTGTTTATCTTTAACCAGTCGCATGAATGATCTTAGTTTTTTTGGTGGATTGATATCTAGTTTGGATGTTATGTTTCTTAAGTAGTTTTGATACTTTATCGGATGTTCCGTTTAGATAGGGCAGCTATACTGTGGTCTTGGTTTTGGTTTTTTTTGTGTCTTGTTCTTCTTTTGTAGGTGTTTTATATAGCTTTTTGGATATCCATTGGCTTCCAAAACTAGTTTTAAATGGTTTAATTCATCAAGTAGTTTCTCTGGATCACATATACGGTTGGCCCTGTGTAAGAGTGTGTTGGCTACTGCTCGTTTAATGGATGGCGGATGATGAGATGTGGCGTCTAGGTATCTGTCTCTGTGTGTTGGTTTTCGATATACTGAGAACTTCAGTTTCGTTCCCTCTCTTTCTACTAACACGTCCAGGAAGGGTAGTTTGCCGTTTTCTTCCAGTTCCATGGTGAACTGGATGTTAGTATGTAAGCTATTCAAGTGGTTCAGAAAGTCCAAGAACTTGTCTCTTCCATGTGGCCAGATTACAAACGTATTGTCAACGTATCTGAGCCAGAGGGCCGGTTTTAAGTCTGCTGTGTCGATTGTAGAGGTTTCGAAGGCTTCAAGGAAGAGGTTGACTACTACTGGTGATAACGGCGAACCCATGGCAGTGCCTTCTGTTTGTTGGTATATTTTGTCTCTGAAGCTAAAGAAGTTATTTTCAAGGCAGTGTAGTACTAGATCCATCCAATCCTCTGGCAACTGGTGGAGTTCCATCTTTTCTTGGATTACAACAAGAGCATCCTTGATTGGTATCTTAGTGAAAAGCGATTGTATGTCGAAGCTAATAAGTATGTGACGTGGTTCAAGGGTGACTTTTCTCAGTGTCTCTACCAGGTGGCATGAGTCACGTACGAAAGAAGAGGTCTGTCCGGTTAGCTTTTGGAGACCCTTAGCTAGAAAACCTGCCATTGCGTACGTTGGGGACTTGATGGCACTGACTATTGGTCTAAGAGGTACTCCGTTCTTATTAATTTTTGGTAGGCCGTATATAGCCGGAGTGAGTGAGTCGTGGGGAATTAAATCTTTTTGGCATTCTTTTGGAATTGACGATTCCTTGATAAGCCGTGCTGTTGTTCTTTCAACTTTTGTCGTGGGATTCTTCTGTATAGGGTTGTAAGTATCCTCTTGTAGCAGCTCGTGCATCTTCTTTTCGTAGTCGGCTGTATTCATGATTACCGTGGCATTTCCTTTGTCTGCTGGTAAAATGGTTAATTTTGGGTCTGAGGTGACCGTGTGTAGTTCTTTGAATTCATCACGTGAAGAAGTGATGAAGAAGCCCCACATAGTTGGGACGAAACGTCGACCAGAGGAACATCAAAGACGCGGTCCTACCCGGAAGACCCAGTCTAGATCTCATGTTGTACATACCATCTCACTTCGTCACTGGTCTACAGAAAACTTAGTGTACAATTTTATTCATTTATTTATTGTTATCTGAAAAGGTTCCCAGAGCCAAAGCTCATACTAGGTAGCAGTACAAAAGTATATAAAATGATGGCAGGCAAACTGCCCTTCACAATATTTATAATACATTCTTATAGTATGAATTAATTACCGCACATAAATAACACATATATATATATGCACATAAATAATATATATACGAGGTACGTCTAGAAAGTAAGTTCTGTTTGGCAATAGAATTAAATTGCGTAAAGATACAGAAAAATTGTTTGTTTCAAAAAATTCTACAACTCTTAAACTACTTTTCCACATAACTGCCGAAATTTCGCAGGCATTTGTCATAGCGAGGCACAAGTTTTTGTATATCTTCTTCATAGAAGTTTGCCGCCTGTGTCTTCAACCAGTTGGAAACATTTTCTTTCAGCTCTTCGTCCTTGTTGAAGTGTTGACCGCCAAGGAAAGATTCCAGATGCAAAAACAGATGAAAGTCGCTAGCAGGGAGGTCAGGGCTGTACGGGGCTGGTCAAACACGTCCCAGCTAAATCCCTGTAGGATTTTTTTCGTCGCATTTGCAGTGTGTGGTCATGCGTTGTCGTGAAGAAACACAACACCTTTTGACATCGCAAATTTGCCGATAAATTTCAGTTGGTTTCACTTTCATAGCATTCAGAAAACGAATCACAGATCTGACTTCACAAGCGCGGGATTTTCAATCAACACCGACATTGTAAACAAGCATAACAAAGCATACGTGGCTCACAGCGATCTCACAATGGCACACGTTTCTTCTCCTTGATACTGCGCATTTGCGGAACTGCGATCGCAGCGCTGCAGCGGAGGAAATTTGAAACAGAACTTACTTTCTGGATGCCCATTGTATATAACAAAGAAAGAAACTTTCACTCTAACCGAAGAGCTAATAAGAGCAGAGAACACTACACAAACGAAATATTTTTATAAGGCATTGACACGTATTTATTTTTAACCAGCAGCTAATCAATCCAGTAACACTTTGTCAGCTATCAAAATATGCCTGCAGTAAATTTTCAACAAATTTTATTTTAAAACCTTTTATGTTCCTGCAGCTTTTTAGTTCCAGTGGCAGTGCATTGTATAGGTTGATACCGTTTGGGGTTAAGCTGTTCAGGCCGTAAGGAGGGTGTGTGTGTGTGCGTGCGCGCGCGCGTGTGTGTCACAAAGAGAGGAGTTTTCAAATGTTAGATTAGGCTTTAGAAGATTATTTTTGATTTTATGAAAATATACTAGGAAGGACAACTCTATGCTTACTTGTAATCGCAAAATGTTCAAAGGTTCGAATCCCGCCTTGGACATGGATATTTATGTATATAGTGTATATGTGAGAAACTAGAGAAAACAAACAGTAAAAAAATGGAAACAACAAAAAGCGTATGCATATACATATATATACGTAAATATATACCTAAAATTTAAAATAAAAAGGCCATATTTGGAGTATTCCGAGGTTACGAATTAAATATTTAGCAGAATTAACCCATAAGATGTTTAGTCAAAATGGGATTGAATTAAGGCATGGTAGATACTTTGTAAATGATTTACACTAAATCCTTTGAACTTCAACTTGTGAATTAGAGCTAATACAGGCAGAATCTTACTTTTTACATGCAAAATGTGGTCCTTCCATTTAAGAGTACTGTCTAAAATCAATCCAAAATATATGATTTTTGTTACTCGTTTAATTACTGTATTCTCAACATGCGCATTGCTATCTAATACTGGTACCTATGATCGTTTATGGAAAGATCTTATGATCTTTGTTTTGGAGACATTTGACGTTAAATTATTAAACTTAAACCAGTTATTCATTTAGATCACGTTATATATCAAAGAACATCTTGTGCTCAGAGTTATCTACAAACATACGGCGAACATAGTACTACATCTTTGCTTCTATATGTTACAGGGTAATTTCTACATGTGTCCAGAGAGCTCTTAGTGCTAGGCAACTGTATGGACAGATAGGGTTAGGATGCTGTCTAGGCTACATACTTTTGTTTTCTGTTTATACGTGGCAAAGCATTGGCTGTTATATTTGAACTATTGTTTTAAACTTAAGGGCCGTGGTACTAAATATCTAACCGGTATTAGCGCCTGAGGAAAACCAAGAAAGCAAAAAAAGGGAAAAAAAAGAAAAAAAAAACAGCCAATTTCATCACATACGGTATTTGACCCCGAGGCTTTATGAATGCGCGCCACAGATGTTACGTAGTATTTGGCTGCATGCACGGTATGTGGAACAAAATAGAACAGTTCGAAGATAATCCTGCACAACTGTTCACATATAAAAAGTCAATATTTTGTGCCAAAGAAATCATGGGGAAATAAAAAGATGATTTGCAAATGATTATTATATAAGATTGACCACAGGTGTCCCATGGTATCTTAGCCACATCAGACTTCACAGGGACTTAAACATACCAGAATTTATGGGGGGGGGGGGGGCAAGGTACACTAGACTACACCAAACTCTTGCCAATCATCCAAATCCACTGCCACAACATGATTTTTTACACCCTCCTCCAAAACTGCGAAATAGAAGACTAAAAAGGAAACGACACAATGACCTCTCATTTAACATCATGTTTTTTGTATGTAAGTCGTTTTTGTTTTGTGATTATAATGTAATACGTTTGTTAATATTTAAATATAACTGATGTAGGACTGTTATTGAACAGCATCCGAACAGACGCTTCAAGTGATGTAACATTACTCCTGCTCACAACTATATGTATCATAATGTATTTGAATACAATAAAGTTTATCGACAAAAAAGCATTATTCACAGTTCCTTACATCCTGAACAAGCACGAGTGGTCCATAGAGATTACGCACTACTAATGTTCAATTTTAGGAAGCCTTTGACCTTCATGGGACACAACATGCTATCTCTAATCCCTAGTCTCTAATGTAATCTCTTTAATGTTCAAATAAGTCATTGATGCACACACTCAATATAGCACAACTCGCACTAAATCGTATCGCACTGCCCTGTCCAATGAGGACTTTGTAGCTTAACAAGTCACTAACTTGAGTGCTTTATTATGTAAGACCTGCAAGACTATGAGAATTGTTCTGGAAATCAGACTTGATGTAAGACAATTATGGTCACTGACGACAAACTCTGCGATTATGTAATTACTTTTGCATTTAAATTTCCACATTTAAAATGCACATAAAATTTCAAAAAGAATATAATATTAATTACCACTATATCATAGATAATTTCGCTTCCGCAAGCTAAAAATATCTGCCACTGACACATGGGACGAAATATCTATCAGGAAGGCAACCAAATGAAGTGGCTCGGGTTAATATAACTCTAACCTTGCTTCTTTTTTCGTGATTTTCCTGTAGTCTTTTTTCAGGTGTGGTTCTAGGTTTCAGGGCATGAGGCAGTGCCGAATAGATGACACGGATGATTGTTCCAATGAAAGATTATCTCCCATGAGCATTGTAGGTTTGTCTGGATTAGTATTGCGCAGCTCCAGTAGCAGGTCGGGTCTTCGAACCAGTAGCTATGAGGGACTTTCACACGTCCCTATGGCCAATCTGCTATGGCTTACTGCCTTCTGATGATCAACCCTTCCTCCTGTTGTTGGTGGGCGCAGTAGGTCCCTTTACATCTCAGTGGGAGAAGTGTCGCATTCCCTATGAGGTACACAAATAACAACTGTAATAGGACAGCTATAGGCATGCTCATTTGTTAATCTGGTGCTCCTGGTACACGCTCTACCAGATATAAATTCATCGCCTGTATACTGTTTTTTCTTTCTTTCCAAAACCTCTGTCCTCTGTATAGGGTGACGTTACTTTGATGTTTGAATTTAAAGGAACTTTCAAAAATAATGTCCTATCTTTAACAATGTGAATTGTTACTGAGCTACAGCAGTCTTTTTTTCATGTGGTTACGGTTCTTATTGACGAATACCCATTAAAGATACAGCATTCAGTAACGCGCAGAAATTGTGAAAATATATTATTAAAATGGATCATCTGTTCATAAAACATTTCATATATTGCATGATACGGACTATTATAAGGGACTATTTTGGCCTCAATTGGAAGTATGGATTTCAGAAACATTTGGTTCCAGCAAGATGGTACCACAGGTCATACTGCTCTCAAAACAATCGATCTCTCTAAGGAGAAGTTTGGAAATTTCATCATTTCCTGGGGTGGTGATGTTAACTGGCCACCATTGGATTACTTCTTGTGGGTTATGTTAAATCTCGAGTTTACGCCCACAAGCTAGAAACAGGAAATGCTCTTATGATTAACATCACGCGTGTTATTCGTGAAGTTAGACCTACTTTACGTTCTTTTGTCATTGAAAATTGGGCAAACCGTATATGCGTAACCCAACGAAGTTCCGGCGGCAAATTAACTGATGTTCGCTTCCACACGCAATTACGTACATTAATTATGTTACAAAATAAAAAAAGAAATAAAGCTCTATCATTTATAGAACGCGTTTTATATAAGTTCAAAAATAGGACACTATTGTTGAAAGACCCTTTACAAAGTTTGTATCTGCAGGAAATAACGGAACCAGAAGACTGGCTACAATGCTTCTCGCCCTGTTTATGAGGGTCGCCTTTTGTTGGCTAATGGCTACAATCCAGCGGCAGAAAAGAACGGTTCACTTTGAAATTTGTCAAATTTTGTTAAAATGTATAAGGGCGTTGATAATATATGTCTGAAGAGAGACGTTAGTTACCTTGTTTCTTCTAGTAGGGGGAGATGGCTATTCCTTATGTATACATATTTATAATTGGAAGAACTTATATAGCTGTGATTATTATTGGTATGACATACCGCACAAGACGTCATAGCACCTACAAGCTGACAGCAGCCAATCAAATTAAGTCATGACGTCACGAAGTACCCTAGGAACAGTAAGCAATGAGGTGTAGAGAGTGTCGATTTTTTCCTTGATTTGTGTACATGTGTTTAAAATTCTTTATTTAACAAATAATGAATAATTACTTTTGGAGTGAACCCAATTTTAATTTCTTGACGTTTCCTTCAAAGTATAAGTACATGTTACGCAGATATTCACATGAAATGGTTGAACACAGTATGCTCATGATTACCTCCGAGTAACAGCTCCGGGGATTTTTATCATTTTTTGTCGTTTATATTGTAACGGGAGCGCTAGAACACCCTGTGAAAGCAGCTGGCAGCGGAAGGTAGGGGAGGTTCGGTTAGCCACACCTCCTCCTCGTTTGTCTTGTGGTGGTGACAGACTGTGGTCAGGGAAAAAACATGACTGTGTCGCCTGTTTACTCTACACCTGTTTCTCGATCTTTCTGTTACTAGAACAATCCTGTAAACACGAGAAGCCGGCGATATTCCTATATAAAGAGAGTTACAGACAGACAGACAGGGGGAGTTAGTTAGTGAGTTGGGTTGGTTTTGGCTTAGTCAGTCAGTGAGTTGGTTTTGTCAGTGAGTGAGGAGACAGTCGCAGTTCTTGGTGTAAGAGTTAGTCAGTGACGTGTTAATGAACGAAAGGATTGTGCAACGGAAGACTGTACGTAACTGTGAAGGTGTACCGGAGCTTACGTAACCGCGAGTACAGTGAAATTGTAACGGACGGACTGATGAATTGTAACTGTGTGCAGCAAGTAATTCTGTGTAATTGGCAAGTGTTAAACTTTAAGTCGGTGGAAATAAAGAACATTTTGGAGTGGTGTAATTGGACTTTTCATTTCACGAACCCACAAAGTCACACTGGTGTCAGGAAGCGGGAAGATAACATCACCGAACATTACAACCATGGACGCGGCATTGGAAAATTTTTTGGAGAAGATGATGGAAATGATGGCCGAATTAACAGAGAAGACGGAAGCGGCAAGTAACAGCCTGGCCGCGAAGCTGGAGACTACAAATAACAACCTCACCGCCGAGTTGAAACAAATGAAGACGGCCAACGACAACATCACCGCAGAGTTGAAACAAATGAAGACGGCCAACGACAACATCACCGGGAAGATGGAAGAAATGAAGGCCGAATTAACAGCGAAGATGGAAACGGCAAGCAACAACTTGGCCACGACAATGACCGCAAAGATGGCCGAACTGACAACGGAGATGAGGGAGGCGAACGAGGTCCTCGCCGCCAAGTTTGAGGAACGGTTTGCCGGCGTGAGGGATGACGTGACGGAGCTGGGCAAGCGGATGGGCCAAGTAGACGACCGCCTTAATGATTTAGAGGAAAAGGCCGACAACATCGCAAAACCCCTCACCCGCCTGACGGAGGAAAACCGGCCTTATGTGTGGACGGAGGACGCCGGAGACGCTTTCCAGCACCCGAAGGGGACCCTGTGCAGTGCTCCAATTTTGGGTTTCCCACAACAGGGTGGCGCCTTAATTGTGGACACCGACCCTAGCGACCATTACATTGGAGGTGTCCTATCGCAGATCCAGGACGGCCATGAGCGCACAAGAGTGGAAGAGAAGGAGCGTGCCGCAGCAGTCCGAGTAGTTGTGGCAGTGCCTCCTGAAGGCTGGGATTGCGCAGGCCTGAGGAGGGAGCAGCTGGCGGACGCAGACTTGGGGCCACTCTTGAGGGAAGTGGACGCAGGGACGAGACCAACCTGGGAGGACATCGCACCGAGGAGCGCCACCTACAAGTCGCACTGGGCAAAATGGGACTCGTTGAAGACCAGAGTGGGCGTGCTGTTCCGGGTATGGGAGTCACCCGATGGGAAGGCGCAGAGAGGACAGTTGGTACTTCCCCGGAGCAAGGTCCCGGAAGTCTTGGAGGAAGTGCACGCCGGTACTTCAGGAGGACACCTGGGAGCGAACCGAATGATTCACAAACTACGGCAGCGCTACTTCTGGCTGAGACTCCGAGCAGATGCTGGTGGTACACCTGGACCGCCTCGCACGCTACGATGGGGCTGTTCGAGGCGAACAGCTTTGAGGAGGGAGCAGTGTAACGGGAGCGCTAGAACACCCTGTGAAAGCAGCTGGCAGCGGAAGGTAGGGGAGGTTCGGTTAGCCACACCTCCTCCTCGTTTGTCTTGTGGTGGTGACAGACTGTGGTCAGGGAAAAAAACATGACTGTGTCGCCTGTTTACTCTACACCTGTTTCTCGATCTTTCTGTTACTAGAACAATCCTGTAAACACGAGAAACCGGCGATATTCCTATATAAAGAGAGTTACTGACAGACAGGGGGAGTTAGTTAGTGAGTTGGGTTGGTTTTGGCTTAGTCAGTCAGTGAGTTGGTTTTGTCAGTGAGTGAGGAGACAGTCGCAGTTCTTGGTGTAAGAGTTAGTCAGTGACGTGTTAATGAACGAAAGGATTGTGCAACGGAAGACTGTACGTAACCTTGAAGGTGTACCGGAGCTTACGTAACCGCGAGTACAGTGAAATTGTAACGGACGGACTGGTGAATTGTAACTGTGTGCAGCAAGTAATTCTGTGTAATTGGCAAGTGTTAAACTGTAAGTCGGTGGAAATAAAGAACATTTTGGAGTGGTGTAATTGGACTTTTCATTTCACGAACCCACAAAGTCACAATATGGAATATTTTTTTAAACATTTGATGTTCTGAAAAATGCTGAAACGTTTTATACTAAAATAATATATTTCTAATATATTTTCACGGCAAATGGAGAATACACATCTTAAACATTCTGGAAATGTGCTCAGATGTCCTCATTGTGAACGAATTATAAAGTCTGCAGCTACAGGAAAATTAGCAATCAGATAATTACGTCAAATGTTATCTCGATTGACAGGAAGTAGACAAAATAAGCGTTTGTAAGAGTGGTTTGTACTAGAGTAGATAAAGTCATGCAAGTACAACGTACCGATTTTTAAACTAGTTTGAAAGATGCTCATATTTTTACAAAGTGTAGAAATGAATCAATATTCCACAAATTTGGTATATAACAAACGTGAAATGCCCTACTTCACTTATTTTTCTAGCAATCTGCTGAAAGTTTATTGTGGTTTATTAACACCACAATTAAGTATATTAGGAAAAATTTATACCGTCTCTATTTATTCTGTTATCTAAAAGGAGGTTATCATTTAAAACGAGAAGGACCTACATCGTATGAAACAATTTGAAAATGAGAAAGTACCAACAAATGAAAAATGAGAAAAGAGTGTTCAAAGTAGCACTAAAATCGTATTTTCTCTAAATTTATGTTGTTTAGAAAGTATGTCGAACATATACAAGCACTTAATCCTTTTCAAAAATCTTTATCAGGCTTGAAAATGTTTTACGTGCTCTAAATCAAGTATCCAGAAGACATTTAAAAAGAAGAAGACGAGAGACGATGTAATATGGAGGACAAGAACTGATGCGGAAAACTGTAAAAGGTAATCTTATGTAACTTTTTTGTGTGTAATTTACGTACTCCAACGTTAAGTCATATCGAACGATGGATGAAATGGGTGAAATGATGCTCAGATGAGAACGGGGTCCACGAAGCTTAGAGTTATTCGACATTCGTCTTTCAGGATAAGGGAAAACCCAGGTAAGAACTTATCCAGGTAACTCACCCTGACCGATATTCGAACCCGGGAGCTCCTGAGCGTGAGGCTGACACGCTACCATCTACGCTACCGAGGCGGGCAATCTTATTTACATACTGCAGTGTAAATAAATAATCTTCTTTTTTTTCCTTCGCGGGTTAGGCTTAAGCCTGTTCCGGTCTCAAATTTCCTGAAGCCATCTCTTTAGTGGGCGTCCTATTGATCTTCGTCCTCTTGGTTTATAATTGAAGGCTTGTTTTGGTATTCTTTCTCTTGGCATGCGATTAAGGTGTTCGACCCATTTGTTTCTATATCTTTGGATATCTTCTAATAACGGTTGTACTTCTAATTCTTTTCTAATAATTTCATTCCTAATATGATCTTCTCTTGTACATCCTTTGATTGATCGTAAGAATTTGATTTCAGCAACTTGTAGTTTACTCTTCTCCTTTTCCCTTATTATCCATGCCTCACTTCCATAGTTTAGTATTGGGATTGCCATCACTTTGTAGAATCTTATTTGAGTTTCTTACCTTGCTTTATTCCTGAGGGTTCTCTTAATTGTTCCGTAAACTGTTTGGAACTCTTGTATTTTATTCCTTATATCTTGATTTTCCGATTCATAAGTTATATCACAGCCAAGCTATTGAAAGTGCGATACTTGTTGTTTTATAGTTTCCTCTACTACAATTTTGGTCCTTATTGGGTATTTTCCCTGGAATGCCATTACTTTTGTTTTTGCTTTCAGATTGTCATATCATATTCTTTTACAAATTTGGTTTAGTTGATATATTCCCTTCTGTAGTCTATCTTCCTTGTCAAAGATTAAAACTATATCATTTGCAAATAGAAGAGCGTTTATTGCTCTTCCTTGTCCTAACCTAATCCCCTAATGCACTACTTTAAATAAAGAATTTAAATTACAATTATTTATATTAAATGTTGAATACCGTCAAGCAGTTAAAACGATTCAGCTTCATCTTCATTTTCTTTAGAAGTTAAAAGTTCTACAAATTATACATTTTTACGTTCGGGTTCTGCAGCAATATGTTCAATTTTTATTTCTAATACAGCTTCAAGTGGTGTTTCTTCGATACTTCTTTCTTCTCCTTCCACAGGTTCTGTCTTGGTATCTTTAGCCTGAAATGAAGAAACATCCCCATGTCCAAGCTCTGACAGGTCATGCTTAAGAGCTTTGAAGACCCAAGCTTGAAGTCCAGCATAGCATCGCATGCGACAAATTGTCCCAATTTTACCGTTTTAACTCCTTGGCGGTAATCAACTTGTAATATAATTAACTTTTAAATTATTTATTTACACTGCAGTATGTGCATAAGATTACCTTTTACAGTTTCCTGTATCCGTTCTTGTCCTCCATTTTATACGGTCTCTCGTCTTCCTCTTTTTGAATGCCCACTGGAATACTGCTACTGCCTACTTGATACTGCTACACTTCCTTACCATGCTTGTTTCCAAACTAAGGATTTTTAAGTCCGAAAAATGTGCAACGCCTTCCGCTGGGTTTGAATCCGCGAGCTCGGAAAACAGAGGTTTGATGTTACCTTAGTTCACAGAGGGCGACCACGATTCTGTTTACTACACTCAGAAGAGAAAGATAAAAGGATTTTTTCTTATTTAGGAGAAACAAAATACTGAATATTTCCACTGAAAACCCGGTATCGAACTATTTTTAAGTGGAATGCAATACCTTCTCTATCTATTATGCACGTGATAGAGAAAGTAAGAAGTAGAATAAATGCTGAAGTAAGAAGTAATCCGTAGAGAAACCGCTACGCATGCAGCTTCAGAGTTCTTGGTTTATACATACGAGGGGGGCCCCAAAAGAAACCGGACTCCGATGGCGCTGGCACTCGTAGACCTAATGCAGGGTTCTCACGCTAGACGGTGTTAGTGGAACAGCTGTACAGACGGCCTCACTGTAGAGATGAACGTGCAAGTGTGGTATTGTGTATCTCTGACTGTTGGCGCGTTACCTCTGTGAAGTCGTTATGGCAACTTTAAAATAACAAAGAGTGTGTGTGAAATTTTGTTTCCTACTTAAAAAAGCAGCAACGGAGACACACCAAATGCTTCAGGAAGCTTTTCAGGTGGACGATAAGAGCCGCACACAGGTTTTCGAGTGGTTTGGGCGATTTAAACATGGTGAGATGTGTGTTGAAGACCAGGCTCGTTCTGGACACCCTTCAACATCGCGAAATGAGAACATTAAAAAGGTCCGCCAAAAGATAAACTAGGATCGTCGCCAAACGATCGACTTAATTTCAGCAGCGACAGGAATCAGTTGGAGCTCGTGCCAGCGGATTTGGAGGGAGGATTTGCACATGAGACGTGTTGCTGCTAAATTTGTTCCGTGCCTTCTCACATAGGAGCACAAAACCATCCGCATGAATGTGTGTCAGGGCTTGAAAACAGAGATTGCACGTAATTCAAACTTCTTGAACAAAGTCATTACTGGGGATGAGTTGGTGTTACGGTTATGACCCAGACTCCAAGCAAGCGTCAAGTCAGTGGAGGACTACCAACTCTTCCAGACCAAGAAAGCAAGGCAAGTGAAGTCAGATGTGAAGATGATGACCATTGTCTTTTTTTATGTTCGTAGAATTGTGCATCGGGAATTCGTAACCCCTAGCCAGATTGTTAACCAGCACTTTTACTTGGATGTTTTAAGGCGTCTGCGAGAGGATGTGAGGAGGAAACGCCCGGAACTTTGGCGATCAGATGACTTGTTTCTGCATCACGACAACGCTCCAGCGCACACGGTCTTACGAGTGACCCATTGTTTGGCATCTCAGAGGTGGTCTGTGGTTCTCCACGCTCCTTATTCGCCGAACTTAGCCCAGTGCAACTTTTTCCTATTTCCACGAATGAAAAAAAAGCGCTAAAAGGGAAGCGTTATGACGATGTGGAGGCGGTAAAAACAACAATATCAGACATGAAGAGTTCCAAACATGCTTCCAACCTTGGGCAAAGAGATTTGACAAGTGCATCGCATGTATTGGAGAGTATTTTGAAGGTGACAGAAGTAATTTTGTAAAAAGGTACATCAATAAAGTTTTTATGACAACAATCCGTTTTTTGGCCCCCCTCGTATATTCCTTCATGCCTTTAGTATAAATTATAAACTCCTTGGCACAGATGAATGGTTTAAGAACTCCTTGGTTTATGAATCACAGTATTTTGTTTTAGCTAATGTTGGAAACGCGTAGAAACAGTTATAAACAACAAAATTAAGCTTTAAGTGGAAGCCATTTCTGGAATATTCTTAAAATCGTTAAGTAATACATCCTGAATTTGAGTATGTTTCCAAGAAATAGGAAACTATATGTGAACGAAAATGTGTTTCGCATTATTCTGGATTTCCTAAAGGTGAGAAAAGTTTCCCGAAGGACCTCGTCAGCGCAACAAACTGAAAATGTTCAGGAAGGACCAAGAAGGGAGGAACCTGAAGTGATAGTTCTTTATCCACCTCCAGGTCACCGCAGAGGCCGTGTTAAGAGACTTAACACAGAACCAAGTAGGCGTCCAAGACATCTGAAAAGACCAGTCCCAGAAAAAACACCAAGCGACAAATTTTACGAAAATTGAAGGAGCGTATCATCAATAATAAATCTAGAAACACCCGTGCATTACGCAACAAGCGTCTAAATAAAGATTTCTGCCCCTCCTGTGGATGTCGACGTGATAAGAAGACAACTAGAGCCGAAGCACGTAAATATGCCAACGTAGCTGTACAGTGCGTCAGTGAGTCTCTGGATCAGCAAATGTCCTCGTAAATGACTGTCCACAGTACAATGAGCTAACTACCAGCTAAACAAAAAGCATTTGAAACGACAAATTCTCATCGTCTTAATATTTCGTTTGTTACATTTAAAATATTTAGTTACTAAATCTGTAGTTAATCTCTTATCAACAATAAACAAAATATAACCAGCTTATACACACTATTAATAATGATTGCATGAGCTTTGAAGGTTGGAATATTTACTATTAATGGTTTACAGGCTATCACATCACACAGGTATATATAAAAGTAATCCGTAAAACCTACTTACGCAGCGACTAAAGGTAGCTGTGTAACAATATGGAGTAATTAAGAAGTGGTTTAAACGTAAGAAGCTACAACTAAACCAAACCCAACCTAACATCTCGATAAGCTTATATACAAACCAAACCTAACCTAACATACCAAGAATTAGACATTACTAGCCTTTAAGATCGCAAGCTTTCTTCGTTCGCGTGCTTGGCGTGCTTTCAGGTGTTAGCCGCAGGACCAGATGTTGGTAGCACTGGGGAATGATGTGCATGTGTAAGTACTGCAACTTTATTAAGTGAAGCTGATTCATAGCTAGATAAACAGATATTTGCAACACTACTTTGCACACCACAATATGGTTAGAGATCAAAACAATAACGAAGTTATACTGGAAGAATCCATTTACTGGAATCATATTTGTGTCCTTTTATCTTCACTTTCAAATCAGTATAATAATCATCAAAAGCAGGCACATAGAAGTATTTCATGTGACTTTGTTAACCAGTTTATTTTGTTTTCGCTTATCTAAGATGCTTTGGTCAGCATAAAAGTATATTAACCGCTGATTACTTGCCAACAAAACATCATCAAGGAAATGTTAGACATACAAATATTCCTAAATTCAGAGAGTTTTCATGCTTAATTTACATACAAATAAAGTCACAAGGTACAGATTAAAATATTTATAATATATACTAATAACACAAAATTCGATAATAATTAGAGGTAAGAGAGCACTTCCATAAAATATAGCCTACAAATTACTTAGCAAATTTGTTACTTAAGTTTATCATCTTCCAAGAATGATTCATGAAGATTCTCAAGCAAATTACTTAACCTCATACTATCCTTACATAAACCATTTTTAGAAAAATTGAATTTTATCACAATAAATTTAACGATTTTTATTAAAATATATGTTTAAGGTATTTTAATGAAAAATATATATACGAAGACATGCCCGGAAAAAGGGGTTAACCCACATTCTGTTAAAAATGGAGAAAAGAGTTTTGTGAATGAGGCTGAAAGAATAGTTGACATTATTTTATTTCATTTCTGAGAACATGAGTCTCAAGAATACAGTTTATATTATCAGGGTTATCCTAATAGAACCCAAAATATGACTGATCTAATAACAATAAAAATAAAGTAATGAAAGTAAAATGAAAACCTTTGTCAGCTTTTACTTAATTTTTATTCTATATACATTTTAAAATTTTAGGTGAAAGTAATAGGTGTGTCTTTTGACATATTTATCCATTGTACATTTTGGATTATTCCACTTTTCAATAATTATATCATTTTGGAAACTAGGTACAAGCTTTTAAACTGTAGTCAGGCTGATAAAGAAATGTTTTATCAGTAATATTCTCAGAAGCTGTGGTTTCAGATTTAAGAGTTTTATAGTACTCATGATAAATTGGTGGGATATAATTCATCAGATCCTGTAAGTCCTTTAATTTTTCAGGATTTATAGGTCTTGGACCATTGTATTTTGGAGGAAATGTCACATAAGTAAGGGATGGTTTGCCAGATATTATTTTCCTTCGAATGCCCAAAGTGTCGCAATCCTCAATACTACCGTAAGTGTATTTAAGATATAACTTAAAGGGGTTATCTTTAAATACTTTCATGCATGTCACCTTGCTCAAGAGTACCTTCTGCCCAGGTTCTGAAGATGTTCTTTCCTGTACTTTGTCGAGAAGAGGCTTTGCAGAGATGAACATGTTAATTGTCATTTTGAAAACATGAAAAGGACTCTTTACAATGGTTTTCCTCATTAGCTCTATCCACTGATCTGGAACATAAATGTAAGCTGCTTGCCTCTTCTTTTTCTCTATAAGGCCGAAGTCACGACCACAAGGCACAAATGTATGATCGGGTACTAGTTCCGCCATTGTTTGTTATTCACTGTAGAGTTTAGCAACATAACGCTCTGTTGAAGCACTACGGTTTGTGCTAGTTATTACTTATGAAGTGGGCTAAATACTTGTCTGTTTTCCATGTATCGCTTTATTCTTATAACTAAAACTATGCTGGTTTCATAAAATATAATGATAGTTAAACTGAAAGGATAGAATCATTTAAAACTTCTGTAGCTCTGTTGGTTATCCTGTTTATATGTTACTTACCATGAGTGCCATTAGATGACAGGCACAGAGCATGAACAGCTTAACCCGTTGTTGATATATGAATAGGATATCACGAAACTCAAGAACTTCACCTCTCTCTATTTAGCGTTATATGATTGCTGGAGGATATAACAACACAAGAAAAGGTAGCTCTCTGTTGAGGCAACAGAAGGCAGCACGTATCGCAATTTCTTATTTTTTTATTTTGAGGGTTAGTCCGTTTTTCCGGGTGTCTTCATATGTTGAATTTTCTGGTTATGTCCTCGGCAGCCTTATTTGTGGATGACTTTTAAACTCTAACAGATACACAACATCTTAATACTCTAAAAAATGTAATTCTCGTTAAAACACAAAATTTATGTCAAATGCTCTTTTGTGGAGCTTTTTTAATTAATTCAAAATGCATTGCATTCATACTACAACTAAGTAAAGGAAAGTAGCTTCACTATCACAAATAAGTCACTGGTTGGCAGTAATTTATTTCAATGAATACATTCTGCTATTTACCTTTTTCATGCAAAACACAGATCACTGCCGTAAGTCTTCAGGCTTTGTCCTTTTTAATCCTCTTGATATAGCACTGATATACAGTAGTTGGAACACAACAGGGTCTGAATGGTTTTGAAGTAGCTTTTTATGTTTAATTGCCGTGGTTCTTATTTCTTGTTTGATGGTTTCCATTTTTAAATCCTTATGGATGTGGTCATTGCATGGTGTACTAAAAATACCGCGTATTACTTTGTTTTGAGTGTTTTATAATTTTAATAATAGATTTGTTGGTGCGGCCCCAAACCTGCAAGACATACATCCAGATAGGTTTCCATATATGCTTATACAAAATCAAATTATTATATATCGTAAGTTGAGAATGTCTTCCTAACAGCCGATACATTTTACTATAACTTATGTGAAGTTCTTTTTCTTCTTCAAATTATTCTTTCCATTTTAGTTTAACATCGTGTCATGCACAAGTACTTGACTTTGTTTGCAAATGGAATTATTTGTTTCTTTATTAATACAGGCGACTGTTTTACATTTCTATTTGTGAAAGTGATGTGAGTAGATTTTGTCTCATTGAGCTTAATGTCCCACTTTTATAGTTCAGACATTAATTTCATTTATTGCAATTTGAAGTTAACTAATAGCTTCTTCTTCAATTTCCTCAACAACCATGACAGTATCATCTGCAAAGGTGGCTATTGCAAAAATATGACATAGTTTGGGAGTGAGCCATTTCCGAGATATTTCTTGCTATCTGTATGAATATTCCAAAATTTATACTCTTCTCAGTGGGAAGTATGTATTCACTTTTATCCCTTGGCCTTGCAACTCAAGACTTTTTTGTCTTTGGCATGCAAAGAGAATTGAATATAAAACCCATCACGTATCGTCGAGCTCTTAAAGGATTTGAGTAAGGCATAAAACCATTTCCCCACATATGTATTTTGATTAAAGCACTTTTAAGAACACGTACACTTGTGAGTAGAAAAAGTCACGTGAGTACACACCGCAGCCCCGCCCTGCCCCACTCTATGACAAATGCCTGTCAACAGCAGACAGTTGCTCCTGAAATAAATATAGAGAAAAGAGGCGTCTTACCTTGTATATTATTAAGCGAAGGGCTGCGGTATAGGTAAACGTTTGCTTGAATATTTCGTTAGCATAGGAGTTTGTCAAACGGGCAATCAATGACTACTTAAGAAGAGAAGAAACAAAGGTACTATATCTATTGATCTAAGAGTGAACTATACTTAGACCATAGCTCGTGAGCTATCGCAAACTTATCGATCATCAGCTGCAACACCACGATGTAACATGCAGCAGACCATTTCAATGCACTAACGACCTCTAACTACTCAAGCGCTTTCAAAGGGGTTAAGGCAACACTGATAGATGCATTGAATAAAATTAGAAAATATAATTACAGTATAAAACAGGTGTTCCCAAACTGGGCTGTCTTAACCAAGGGATTATTTCTGGTGGTATTAATGCACTTTCTATTTTCTTTTTAATTTAATGTCTGCCAAAGTACGTCATGTAGTACAATGAGTGAGATGATGCTCAAATGACCCTAGGAGCGTAGAGTTATCCAACATTTCCATTTCAGTACAACAAGAAACGTCGTAGAAAGCCTTTTCCAGATAATTTACCCCAATCAACAACTCAGAACCTCTTGAATATCAGGCAGGTACGCTACCCCCACACCGTAGAGGTGGTTATTTATGATACTAAGCTGCGTCCCAAAAATTAATAGATAAATTTTATAGTACAAATTCCAAAACTATTATCTCAATTAAATTGTTTTCGTTTTACAATGTTCTATAAAATTTTGATAATACTTACTCATAAAGTATTTTATAAATAGTATATAATGTAGCTAAAAAGTGTTGCAACGAGAAGCAGTTCTGTAGTACAAAATGAAGTATTTCATGTTAGAGAATATGCAATTAGTTGAAAATTTAAAATTGCATTATAGAATGAACTCACAAAATTTTTTACCTTAATTAGAGGGTGTGTAATGTATGTTGCTGCACCTTTTGATACAGCAACTGAAATATCGGTTCGCACTAAACAGAGAGTAAAGGCTCATTACACTTCTGTTGCACGCACCAATTTGGGTCGTTTGTAGCTCCTCGACGCACACAGAACGATTCACTAATACTCATTTATACACTGCTCTGCTTGTCTCCTCTAACTGCTGTACAACTGCCGCACAACTACTCCGATGTTCACTCCTCAACTCATAACTAGCAACTGCACCGACTGATTCCGATTGAAATCTGTGCTCCCTGCCCTTCACAGAAGAAAGTTCGGGAAACCGAAACCTCTCGAATTGAAAGAACGGAGCACTTCCAGATCTGCCAAAATCGAGAGGTCTGGAACACGAGCGCGGAACAACAATGGAGCTAGTGAATTAGCGGCTTTCTTTGAATGTTCCGTTTTCTTCTTTCTTTTTTTGACGGAAAACAACAAACATGGTGGAATTGGGTAATTCACACTTCATTATTCTGCGGTAGCTATGCACACCGCCGACGATATTTACGACTTGCAATGCTTTCAAGACAATTTGTATATGGCGTACAAATATGTAACTTTAAATTTAGTATATTAACAAATTTACATTTCTAAATTAAAATTAAATAATTAGGAACCCTCTTGTTCGTAACAGACATTTTGGGAACAAATAGACACAAGATTCATTTTCAAATACAGCACATTTAAATCAACCGACATCCAATCCCAATTTTGAGCACCTTACTTAAGGAAAATCTAAATGGTGAAAATTATCCAAAAAGGACATTATTTTTAGGTTTATAGGTTGAAATTGTCTCTTAAATTTGATATATCTTTTACCATTGCAGACAAAATACTTATATTTTAACATATTTTTTACAATGTTGCTGTTCGGAAGGATTTGATATTCATTTCATCCAATTTTAACCCAGTTTCGTAAAATATGATTGCCAAAAGGCATTTCTTTCTTGTACTTTATTATAAGTCAGAGTTTTAATGACCAGACCAACGGAATGAGAGGGAGAAATTAAAAATCCTTCAAAACTGTATTATTGGAAGGCAGAGTTTGTATGTCGTGTTCAATTCAACTAATTTCTCTGCTGTTTCCTTGAATTTCGTAATCAAGGATTATTGTTTAGTATTATGCTGAGAAAACTACATAGACCTCGAGTTTATTAACTGGAAAAAAAGTATAAGCTACCTTATAAACCTCCAACATTTCCGCTTTCCTACTTTGAATACATATGGAATGACTGGGAAACTTAAAATCCTTTAAAACTGAATTATTGGAAGGGAGAGCTTGCATATTGTGTTCATATTAACAAATGACCTGATTTCGCTGAATTCAGTTGTCAAGAATTAATTTTCGGTATTGTTTTGACAATAAGTCTGGCTTTTAGAAACTTGAAAAATGTACAAGCAGCGTTAAAAGCTTCCATTTCCACATATTTATTTCCAACCCCTACTTTGAAAACCTAAATTCTATGCGTTCAATTTATAGCCGGGCTATATATCATGTATATGCAGTACAATGACCTCGGGATGGTCCAGGTACTGTCCTCCACAAGAGGGATAGTCTCTGACGGCTGAGAGGCCGAGGGGTTGGCGAGGGTTCCCACACCCTCCCTGGACAGGTTTATGACACACCATGTCACTACACTTACAGATCATTCAAAAACATTCTAACGGCTTCTACTTTTGTGAATAAATTTTCTCGATTTTAGTATACAGAGCGAATATGGCGCATGTTTTTTAAGGTTCTGCTCCTTGTGTAACAGAGGTTCTCTACCACACACATTCGCTGTCCTTGTCCCACTGTGTAAGGCAGCGCATACCTTCCAGGAACGTTCTTTGCGTTGCTGGACTATAAGTCAGTGCCGCTCATTACGGCTGAGGACGGCGAGTACTTGTCTTCTTTTTCTGCTGTAAAGATTGAAATTATTCGTTGCGCGTCTAGAAAGCAAAAGTTTATAAACGATATTTGTGTCCCATGAGAATAACATTATTCCATTAGTCCACTGAAAAAGGCTATCGAATAACTGAAACCTCATAAAGAGCAAAATGTATGTGTGATTCGATTAAAGCACAATAATCAATTTTTTGAAGTAGAAGGAAACTTAAGACGCTGGATCGGAAAATCTATTTAGTTTGGTTTTGAAAACTTCACAGATCTACTGTTTTAATAGTTGAGAAGGTACGAAAGTATATTAAACTGTGTGGTTTAAGAAATCAATCTTGGTGGATACGTTTAAAACACAGTACCCGGAGCTCGCAAATGTGTGGTCAGTGGGCCGGCAATATAATGGACCCACTGTATAAATCCATGTTCTTTTGCGTATATGCATTTTTGCGTACCCGTCAACTAATTAACGCACCGAAAACTGCCATTTGTAACTCCCAAAAAATACCAATATCATATATCATATACCTTCGATCCTTTATGCAAAGACCTAAGTAGTACAGTAAAGCCGATTTGAAATCACGAAGGAGCCGCCATTAATTAGATAACAATAGCCCTAATTGGATTACAATGTAATCTTATTATATCACCCCTTTGTCCTTGAAAGTCCCGCCCCCCTTATGGCACGAATGACGTCACAGACACACCCCTAAATGGCAGACGTCATGAATGACGTCATAAAACACGCCTACCCGGCACGCGACCAACAGTGACGTCACAGAATCGACTCAAAGCCAGAACAATATTTTAAAACCCCTCAAAGGAGCCGCCATTAATTAGATAACAATAGCCCTAATTGGATTACAATGTAATCTTATTATCACACCCCTTTGTCCTTGAAAGTGCCGCGCCCCTTATGGCACGAATGACGTCACAGACACACCCCTAAATGGCAGACGTCATGAATGACGTCATAAAACACGCCTACCCGGCACGCGACCAACAGTGACGTCACAGATTCGACTCAAAGCTAGAACAATATTTTAAAACCCCTCAAAGGAGCCACCTCTAATTAGATAACAATAGCCCTAATTGGATTACAATGTAATCCTATTATCACACCTATTTGTCCTTGAAAGTGCCGCCCCCCTCATGGCACGAATGACGTCACAGACACACCTCTAAATGGCATACGTCATGAATGGCGTCATAAAACACGCCAACCAGGCAGACGACCAACAGTGACGTCACAGAATCGAGTCAAATCCAGCAAAGTATTTAAAAACCCCTCAAAGAGATGCCGACATCTGATAAGCAATTATCTCCACCCGTTTGAGTTTACAAAATCCCGAAATAAATGACGTCACAGAAACGACCTAATATTTTAAAATCTCTCAAAGGAGCCGCCACTAATTAGGTAACAAATAATTAAATAAAGAAATAATTAGATTAATCAATAAACAAATGAATATATAATTATTATATAATAAAGAAATGATCAACTACTTAATTAAATAATCGGCGCGGCGGGAGGCGTATAACGTGATTTCTCACATGCGACCAACTTTTGCCGGGTTACATCAAAGCACCTTTGGTTGCGTGATGTAGCTTGATAAATTAAAATAAGGAAATATATAGTGTATCACATATCGATAAATGTATTCACTGAATGTAAAAGGGTGATATGAATTTCAATCTGTTTATTTACTGTGTACAATAGGGAAACTGCAGATAATTTGCGACATTTCTAGCAATTTCATTCATGCAAAGAGCAGGTTCCCTCATGCTAAAGAATAATGACGTCGGAACATAACAACGAAGCGTTCAGAGTATTTCTTCCTAATTGTATTTTTCACATAATAGCTCGAGGCTGTTGTGGACTCTGCCAGTCCAATCCTGCAAAGCAGGTTTTCTCCTGTTTTAAGAACCAGGTAAATGTAGCCTTCCTCTGATGTGGAGAAGGGCTGTTATAACAATACAGCGGGGAAAACCCGAGGTGCCTCCGGCTATTATAACAAAGAAATAGAAAACAGGTCAATTCTTGTTTCAGTGTCCCCTTGTGGGCAGGCAACTTCTCTGACAATCCTGTGGTGCGTGCGTCGGAATTATAAGGCGTAAAACTAGGAAACCAGCTAGCGCTTCAGGGTAAATCACTTCAGTTCGGGTAAAAACCGGACCCAGTTGACTGTCTAAGGGCATCGCTAATGGCTTACAGAAGACGAGATAAACAAAAGGAAAGTACTCATGCTTTAAAAGCAACCTTTATGAGAAATATTTCCGAGAAAATGAAAACAACCCTTCCTTGAAAACTTTTAACAAGTAATAAAAGCCTTTTATCTAACCAATGTGTAGGAAACCCCATTCTTTACAAAGCATGTGTTTACGAAAACAACACTTTGAATACATTTAGAAGAAATACTTGTTCTATCTCGCATCTTTAAAAGTAAATGCTTATTTTTCTATAAAATACCAACAACAAATTTGTAGGCAATTCCAATTCTCTTAAAAACATCCCTTCTTTGAACTCTTTTAACAAGTAACAAAAGCCTTTTATCTAACCAATGTGCAGGAAAGCCCATTCTTTGTGAAGCAAGTGTTTACGAAAACAATACTTTGAATACACTTAAAAGAAATACTATATCTCTCATCTTTGAAAAGTAATATTTATTGTACTATATGATTCCAAATCTAATTTGTAGGGAATTCCAATTCTCTTAAAAACATCCTTTCTTAAAATCTTTTAACAAGTAACAAAAGCCTTTTATCTAACCAATGTGCAGGAAAGACCCTTCCTTGTGAAGCAAGTGTTTACGAAAACAATACTTTGAATACATTTAAAAGAAATACTATATCTCTCATCTTTGAAAAGTAATATTTATTGTACTATAAGATTCCAAATCTAATTTGTAGACCCTTCAATTCTCTTAAAAACATCCCTTTGAACTCTTTTAACAAGTAACAAAAGCCTTTTATCTAACCAATGTGCAGGAAAGCCCATTCCTTATGAAGCAAGTGTTTACGAAAACAATACCTTGAACACATTTCAAAGAGATACTATATCTCTCATCTTTTAAAAGTAAATCTTTATTGCACTATAAGATACCAAAGCTAATTTAAAGGGAAAAGCCTAGAAAAAGCTTCCAATATGTGTACGTGACCAAATGCATGTCTAAACATGTTCTCTTCATTGCTTAAGGGCATACCTCCCTCTCCATGCTGGTATAAGGAAACAATAGATTATTTTTAGCCAATCATGACATGTCTGAAAAATATAAGATAACCAATCACACAGCTTCATTTAAAACAGAATACGCATGCGCTAAAATAGGTTAAAGGAAGGTGTGGTTTTCATGTGTTACAATTTGCATAAATAAGCGAAATAAACCAGTTATTTTCACTGCAAGGGATAGTCCTGTGCATCGAACCTTCACTGTGAGAAGCGACTCTCTGCAAGGATTGGATTTTCCACGCTGCTTTCTGCAAACCGTGATACATTACCACATTTGAAAATGTCTGGTAAGTCATCAAGCATTTCTACTTAAAAAATATATTGCTTATCTATTTATTTCAGTCGTTTTATAAATACTATTAAAGTTTAGAATCTTATTATACTTAAAGCTTAAATATCAGATATTTCTGAGATTCTAAATTGTTTTATAACTTATTATTCTGAATTCTTCTGTACATATGACATGCATGTAAAGGTGATTGTAGCTGTGTATCATATTGGGAGCAAATATTCGACATTAACTTAAAATGTTTCCGAAACTTACCCTAAAGTTTATAGAAGATTAACACTGTATTGACGGTACAGTTACAGCTATTTAAATTCATTTACCAAGTTATTTAAAAACATATTTCTTTCTCTTGTATTTATAATTAATATGTTCGCATAACATTCCCTTTCGTGGTATTATTATTATTATTATTATTATTATTATTATTATTATTATTATTATTATTATTATTATTATTATTATTATTATTATTATTATTATTATTATTATTATTATTATTATTATTATTATTATTATTATTATTATTATTATTATTATTATTATTATTATTATTATTATTATTATTATTATTATTATTATTATTATTATTATTATTATTATTATTATTATTATTATTATTATTATTATTATTATTATTATTATTATTATTATTATTATTATTATTATTATTATTATTATTATTATTATTATTATTATTATTATTATTATTATTATTATTATTATTATTATTATTATTATTATTATTATTATTATTATTATTATTATTATTATTATTATTATTATTATTATTATTATTATTATTATTATTATTATTATTATTATTATTATTATTATTATTATTATTATTATTATTATTATTATTATTATTATTATTATTATTATTATTATTATTATTATTATTATTATTATTATTATTATTATTATTATTATTATTATTATTATTATTATTATTATTATTATTATTATTATTACTATTATTATTATTACTATTATTATTATTATTACTATTACTATTATTATTATTATTATTACTATTACTATTATTATTATTATTATTACTATTATTATTATTATTATTATTATTATTATTATCATTATTATTATTATTATCATTATTATTATTATTATCATTATTATTATTATTATTATTATTATTATTATTATTATTATTATTATTATTATTATTATTATTATTATTATTATTATTATTATTATTATTATTATTATTATTATTATTATTATTATTATTATTATTATTATTATTATTATTATTATTATTATTATTATTATTATTATTATTATTATTATTATTATTATTATTATTATTATTATTATTATTATTATTATTATTATTATTATTATTATTATTATTATTATTATTATTATTATTATTATTATTATTATTATTATTATTATTATTATTATTATTATTATTATTATTATTATTATTATTATTATTATTATTATTATTATTATTATTATTATTATTATTATTATTATTATTATTATTATTATTATTATTATTATTATTATTATTATTATTATTATTATTATTATTATTATTATTATTATTATTATTATTATTATTATTATTATTATTATTATTATTATTATTATTATTATTATTATTATTATTATTATTATTATTATTATTATTATTATTATTATTATTATTATTATTATTATTATTATTATTATTATTATTATTATTATTATTATTATTATTATTATTATTATTATTATTATTATTATTATTATTATTATTATTATTATTATTATTATTATTATTATTATTATTATTATTATTATTATTATTATTATTATTATTATTATTTTTATTATTATTATTATTAAACAAATGAACTTGCTTTTAATATACTGGAAGTCAGAAAGCAGAGAAGCATATAAGCGCATGCAGATGGCGACCTACATTGCTTTGCTAAGAGCGATGCTTGAAAATCCATCGCAGTCAATGAGCCATCTCCAGGAGAATGTGCCTTCTCCGTTGCCTCCTTTATCAGACGTCTGGACTCCTGCAATGGAGGATTACGTCAGAAAACTCGCCCAGGGTACAACACAGGGACATCAGTTGGATACGCGGACAGCTGATGCTGAACAAGGTACGTCTGGGTTATTTCTAATATGTTTTAAGTGCTTAAAGTTCAATTTACCTCATAAATTCATTTTTCTGAGATATATTATCTTTATTTTAGGTGACGTTTCACGGTACACTGGTGAAGGTCTCAGGCGTACTCTGCAGAACGCGCATACGCGCCCAGCGGATGCAGAAATAGGTATGTATTTTATTTCTAATATGTTTTAAGTGCTTAAAGTTCAGTTTACCTCATAAATTCATTTTTCTGAGATATATTATCTTTATTTTAGGTGACGTTTCACGGTACACTGGTGAAGGTCTCAGGCGTACTTTGCAGAATGCAAGGGATTATGCGTGTTTGTCCTCTACGGTTCAATCTCTGCGCCAAGCGGAGAAGAACAACGCATTTCTGAATTGAGGTAAGAACGTTTACAATTGAATACACTTATCATTTTTAGCTTTCTATGTTGTGTAGGTACAATGGTTTGTGGGAGAAAGAGTAAACTTTAAGTGCTAGTGAAATATTAACTTGTTTTAATGTGTAGGTACAAGGGATTGTGGGAAAAAGAGTAAACTTTAAGTGTTAGTCAAATATTAATTTGTTATGTTGTGTAGGTACAAGGGTTTGAGGGAAAAAAGTAAACTTTAAGTGTTAGTCAAATATTAACATGTTTTGATGTGTAGGTACAAGGGTTTGTGGGAAAAAGGGTAAACTTTAAATGTTAGTCAAATATTTACTTGTTATCTTGTGTAGGTACAAGGGTTTGTGGGAAAAAGGGTAAACTTTAAGTGTTTGTCAAATATTTACTTGTTTTGATGTGTAGGTACAAGGGATTGTGGGAAAAAGAGTAAACTTTAAGTGTTAGTCAAATATTAACTTGTTTTGATGTGTAGGTACAAGGGTTTGGGGGAAAACGAGTAAACTTTAAGTGTTAGTCAATTATTAACTTGTTATGTTGTGTAGGTACATGGGTTTGTGGGAAAAAGAGTAAACTTTAAGTGTTAGTCAGATATTAACTTGTTTTGATGTGTAGGTACAAGGGATTGTGGGAAAAAGAGTAAACTTTAAGTTTTAGTCAAATATTAACTTGTTTTGATGTGTAGGTAAAGGGTTTGGGGGAAAAAGAGTAAACTTTAAGTGTTAGTCAAATATTAACTTGTTTTGATGTGTAGGTACAAGGGTTTGGGGGAAAAGAGTAAACTTTAAGTGTTAGTCAATTATTAACTTGTTATGCTGTGTAGGTACAAGGGTTTGTGGGAAAAAGAGTAAACTTTAAGTGTTAGTCAAATATTAACTTGTTTTCATGTGTAGGTACAAGGGTTTGTGGGAAAAAGAGGAAACTTTAAGTGTTAGTCAAATATTTACTTGTTATCTTGGGTAGGTACAAGGGATTGTGGGAAAAAGAGTAAACTTCAAGTGTTAGAAGATGAAAAAAAACTGAGTTGTAATATTGTGCTACTGCTTACACTAATACATTTTCGGTCATTTCAGGATCTGCACCTCAATTGCAAGAGAGACCGTCGGTAATTCAATTCGCTCCCAAGAGCGTGGAATCCACCACTACGAGCACCAAGGAAAGCAACCGTCAGGAATTATGCAATCCTTGCACCGCAGCTCCATCATGCTCTAAGAGACCTCATGCTATTGATGACACGGTCGATTCATCAACCATGAAAAGACCTAAGGTTAGTGCTAATGATTGCCAGGTGTTAGAATGTAAGACTATTGAGTCTGCATTTAAGGGGCGTCTTTTTAATAGTAAAATTATAAATACTTTAGAAATACTCGACCCTAGAGTGTTCATGGAAGCTTGTGAGGACCTCGTTATTAAAGAGATGAAATCCGTTTTAAATAAGCACAGGAGTGGTTTAAAAATGAATTGCTCTTTAGAGATTTCATATTTGATCCACAAACCTGATGAGGATGTAACCATTTCATCCTTCTTTAATTCGAAGAACAAAGCGATTCTTTCCACCACTAACCTCAATCAAAATTTCCATGCAATTGTGGAGGATAATTTGGAAAACATAGCTAAATTCGAAGGGGGGAGCTTCTTCGAAAACTTTGTTTGCCGTACACAGTTTGGTAATTAGTATATGTAATTATGACCCTCTTCACGCCTCCTCATATATACAACTACCCACATGGTTAAGGTATAAGGGAGCAGTAGTGAATATACAGAACAAGGATAACGCATGCTTTGCTTGGTGTTTAATTGCAGCCAAATACCCTGCCAAGGCAAATTCAAATAGAATATGTTCATACCCTAAAGAGATGCTTTTCACTGCTTATAACTATGAAGGGATTGAATTCCCTGTAGCTCTGCACCAAATTGAACGCTTTGAAAAACAAAAGAAGGGGGTGTCAATTGCAGTGTTTGGTATAGAGGAAGATTCAAAAAAGGTGATACCTCTATACCAGCCTGAAGAGAAAAATGATGTACATGTCAATCTACTGTACATAGAAGAAGAAGATAATGCTCATTACTGCCTCATAAAAAATCTTTCAAGACTTTTAAGCTCACACATTACGAAGCATGGTCATAGAATGTGGGCATGTGAAGCATGCCTCAAACGTTGTGCAAATGAAGAAGCACCTAAGTCGCACAAGCTGAGATGCAAAAACTGCCAAATTCTAAAGATGCCTCAGGAAGAAGAGGTCCTGGATTTTAAATCATTTTCCAAGAGCGTTCCTGTACCTTTTGTTGTCTATGCTGACATTGAATCTGTTTTAACCCCTGTCCACTCTTGCCAGCCCTCAAGTAATGCTAGTTGGACAAGGGCTATTCAGCAACACGAGGCAATGTCTAACGCTCTAAAGGTAGTGTGCCGTCATGGTCAGGCATTATCGAAGTTCTTCCTCTTCAGGGGTTCTAATGCCATTGATGACTTCATCGAGCAGTTGAAATCAATTGCTGACGAAGTCATTGATGTTTATTCGAGAATTGTTCCGATACATCTTACTCAGGAAGAGGAACAGAGTGTCCATAATGCCTCTGAGTGCCACATTTGCCTTAGGAGTTTTGTTATGAATGAGATTAGGGTGAGGGATCATGATCACGTGACAGGTGAATATCTGGGTGCTGCTCATAACAAGTGCAATTTAAATCGAAAGGTCCCTGATTTCATACCTATCTTTTTTCATTGTTTATCAAATTATGACAGCCACTTTCTGATAAGGCACTTGGCATATGATGATCAACCTATTTCGTGCATTGCACAAACCTCCGAGCGATATATATCATTCAGCAAACGGTACAGGAACATTCGGTTCAGGTTTCTGGATAGCTATAAGTTCTTGGACGATAAGCTATCCACCCTTGCTGATATGCTTGAGGTAGATGAGTTTAAGCTGACCAGGGCCGAATACCCTGATAATGAGCAATTTAACTTGGTCACATCAAAGGGGATATTCCCCTATGACTATATAACATCTATAGAAAAACTTGAAGAGACGCAACTACCTCCTAAGGAGGAGTTTTCCAGTCGTCTCACTGGAAAAGGGATCACCGATGAGGAGTACAGGCACGCTGCGAAGGTCTGGGATTCCTTTAAGATCCAAAACCTTGGAGAATACAGCGATTTATATCTGAAAACGATGTTCTGCTCCTATCAGATATTTTTGAGAAATTCAGAAGTCTTCTACTGGATATGTATAAGCTCGACCCAGCGTGGTTTTATACATTACCAGGAGTTGCTTTCGACGCCATGTTGAAATCGACAAAGGCGAAGCTCTCATTAATTCATGGTAAGAGTATGCTATAATTCTTCGAGGGTGGGATCCGAGGGGGCTTGTGCACTGTGGTGAAGCGCTACTCCAAGGCCAACCACATGTACATGGAAGCCTTCGAACAGAGTGCACCAGTGAACTTCCTATCATATTGGGACATCAACAGCTTGTACGGCCAGAGCATGATTTCAGCCTTGCCCTGTGGTGATCTGAGATGGGTGACCAGAGATGAAATTGGCAGTATCGACTTCATGGCAATCTCACTCGATTCAGATGTTGGATATGTCTTGGAAGTCGACCTTCAATATCCCGCTCATATTCATGACGCCCATAACGAGCTTCCTTTCTGCGCTCAGACTGCAATCCCACCCAATGGCCAATACAAGAAACTGCTAGCAACGCTAGAAGATAAAAGCAAATATGTCTTGCACTACAGAACACTGCAGCAGTGCATTGAAAATGGCCTGACTGTGAGACATATTCACAGAGTGGTAAAGTACAGGCAATCCCGCTGGTTAAAGACATACATAGATTTAAATACTGCAAAGAGGGCTCAGGAAAAGTCTAAGTTTGGACAGAACTTATGGAAAAAGATGAACAATGCTGTGTATGGAAAATTTATTGAAAATGTCCGAAAACATACAGATTTCAAGATCGTTAGCCAGTGGAAACAAGCCAAGAAGCTCATAGCCTTGCCACCCAATTCGTCCTTGAACACACCGATTACTTTCTTATTGGCCTGCTTAATGCCATATGCATTGTCTTTTTCAAAATTTGAGGTATCGAAATATTGTGGGTTATCTCTAATAAACCTATACATATCGGTACTGGTTTCAAATATAAACGAGTCGGTATCCATATAATTTAATCTCAAGTCCTTTAATTTAGGCTTCATAACATTATAAAAAAATCATAAATGATAAATTTAGAAATGTCCAAAATAGCATGACCTATGTAAATTGGTTTGTTCATAATTACTTCCTCCCTGGCTAGTTCAATGCCCACCAGATCTTCTTCGAAGATGATTCTTCTCAAAAAGGTCGGTCTGGCAATGAGCGAAGAAAAAGACAATGCATATGGCATTAAGCAGGCCTATAAGAAAGTAATCGGTGTGTTCAAGGACGAATTGGGTGGCAAGGCTATGAGCTTCTTGGCTTGTTTCCACTGGCTAACGATCTTGAAATCTGTATGTTTCCGGACATTTTCAATAAATTTTCCATACACAGCATTGTTCATCTTTTTCCATAAGTTCTGTCCAAACTTAGACTTTTCCTGAGCCCTCTTTGCAGTATTTAAATCTATGTATGTCTTTAACCAGCGGGATTGCCTGTACTTTACCACTCTGTGAATATGTCTCACAGTCAGGCCATTTTCAATGCACTGCTGCAGTGTTCTGTAGTGCAAGACATATTTGCTTTTATCTTCTAGCGTTGCTAGCAGTTTCTTGTATTGGCCATTGGGTGGGATTGCAGTCTGAGCGCAGAAAGGAAGCTCGTTATGGGCGTCATGAATATGAGCGGGATATTGAAGGTCGACTTCCAAGACATATCCAACATCTGAATCGAGTGAGATTGCCATGAAGTCGATACTGCCAATTTCATCTCTGGTCAACCATCTCAGATCACCACAGGGCAAGGCTGAAATCATGCTCTGGCCGTACAAGTTGTTGATGTACCAATATGATAGGAAGTTCACTGGTGCATTCTGTTCGAAGGCTTCCATGTACATGTGGTTGGCCTTGGAGTAGCGCTTCACCACAGTGCACAAGCCCCCTCGGATCCCAGCCTCGAAGAATTATAGCATACTCTTACCATGAATTAATGAGAGCTTCGCCTTTGTCGATTTCAACATGGCGTCGAAAGCAACTCCTGGTAATGTATAAAACCACGCTGGGTCGAGCTTATACATATCCAGTAGAAGACTTCTGAATTTCTCAAAAATATCTGATAGGAGCAGAACATCTGTTTTCAGATATAAATCGCTGTATTCTCCAAGGTTTTGGATCTTAAAGGAATCCCAGACCTTCGCAGCGTGCCTGTACTCCTCATCGGTGATCCCTTTTCCAGTGAGACGACTGGAAAACTCCTCCTTAGGAGGTAGTTGCGTCTCTTCAAGTTTTTCTATAGATGTTATATAGTCATAGGGGAATATCCCCTTTGATGTGACCAAGTTAAATTGCTCATTATCAGGGTATTCGGCCCTGGTCAGCTTAAACTCATCTACCTCAAGCATATCAGCAAGGGTGGATAGCTTATCGTCCAAGAACTTATAGCTATACAGAAACCTGAACCGAATGTCCCTGTACCGTTTGCTGAATGATATATATCGCTCGGAGGTTTGTGCAATGCACGAAATAGGTTGATCATCATATGCCAAGTGCCTTATCAGAAAGTGGCTGTCATAATTAGATAAACAATGAAAAAAGATAGGTATGAAATCAGGGACCTTTCGATTTAAATTGCCTTGTTATGAGCAGCACCCAGATATTCACCTGTCACGTGATCATGATCCCTCACCCTAATCTCATTCATAACAAAACTCCTAAGGCAAATGTGGCACTCAGAGGCATTATGGACACTCTGTTCCTCTTCCTGAGTAAGATGCATCGGAAGAATTCTCGAATAAACATCAATGACTTCGTCAGCAATTGATTTCAACTGCTTGATGTAGTCATCAATGGCATTAGAACCCCTGAAGAGGAAGAACTTCGATAATGCCTGATCATGACGGCACACTACCTTTAGAGCGATAGACATTGCCTCGTGTTGCTGAATAGCCCTTGTCCAACTAGCATTACTTGAGGGCTGGCAAGAGTGGACAGGGGTTAAAACAGATTCAATGTCAGCATAGACAACAAAAGGTACAGGAACGCTCTTGGAAAATGATTTAAAATCCAGGACCTCTTCTTCCTGAGGCATCTTTAGAATTTGGCAGTTTTTGCATCTCAGCTTGTGCGACTTAAGTGCTTCTTCATTTGCACAACGTTTGAGGCATGCTTCACATGCCCACATTCTATGACCATGCTTCGTAATCTGTGAGCTTAAAAGTCTTGAAAGATTTTTTATGAGGCAGTAGTGAGCATTATCTTCTTCTTCTATGTACAGTAGATTGACATGTACATCATTTTTCTCTTCAGGCTGGTATAGAGGTATCACCTTTTTTGAATCTTCCTCTATACCAAACACTGCAATTGACACCCCCTTCTTTTGTTTTTCAAAATGTTCAATTTGGTGCAGAGCTACAGGGAATTCAATCCCTTCATAGTTATAAGCAGTGAAAAGCATCTCTTTAGGGTATGAACCTATCCTATTTGAATTTGCCTTGGCAGGGTATTTGGCTGCAATTAAACACCAAGCAAAGCATGCGTTATCCTTGTTCTGTATATTCACTACTGCTCCCTTATACCTTAACCATGTGGGTAGTTGTATATATGAGGAGGCGTGCAGAGGGTCATAATTACATATACTAATTACCAAACTGTGTACGGCAAACAAAGTTTTCGGAGAAGCTCCGCCCTCGAATTTAGCTATGTTTTCCAAAATATCCTCCACAATTGCATGGAAATTTTGATTGAGGTTAGTGGTGGAAAGAATCACTTTGGTCTTCGAATTAAAGAAGGATGAAATGGTTACATCCTCATCAGGTTTGTGGATCAAATATGAAATCTCTAAAGAGCAATTCATTTTTAAACCACTCCTGTGCTTATTTAAAACGGATTTCATCTCTTTAATAACGAGGTCCTCACAGGCTTCCATGAACACTCTAGGGTCGAGTATTTCTAAAGTATTTATAATTTTACTATTAAAAAGACGCCCCTTAAATGCAGACTCAATAGTCTTACATTCTAACACCTGGCAATCATTAGCACTAACCTTAGGTCTTTTCATGGTTGATGAATCGACCGTGTCATCAATAGCATGAGGTCTCTTAGAGCATGATGGAGCTGAGGTGCCAGGATTGCATAATTCCTGACGGTTGCTTTCCTTGGTGCTCGTAGTGGTGGATTCCACGCTCTTGGGAGCGAATTGAATTACCGACGGTCTCTCTTGCAATTGAGGTGCAGATGATGAAATGACCGAAAATGTATTAGTGTAAGCAGTAGCACAATATTACAACTCAGTTTTTTTTTCATCTTCTAACACTTGAAGTTTACTTTTTCACACAATCCCTTGTAGCTACCCAAGATAACAAGTAAATATTTGACTGACACTTAAAGTTTACTCTTTTTCCCACAAACCCTTGTACCTACACATCAAAACAAGTAAATATTTGACTAACACTTAAAGTTTACTCTTTTTCCCACAATACCTTGTACCTACACATCAAAACAAGTTAATATTTGACTAACACTTAAAGTTTACTCTTTTCCCCCAAACCCTTGTACCTACACATCAAAACAAGTTAATATTTGACTAACACTTAAAGTTTACTCTTTTTCCCCCAAACCCTTTACCTACACATCAAAACAAGTTAATATTTGACTAAAACTTAAAGTTTACTCTTTTTCCCACAATCCCTTGTACCTACACATCAAAACAAGTTAATATCTGACTAACACTTAAAGTTTACTCTTTTTCCCACAAACCCATGTACCTACACAACATAACAAGTTAATAATTGACTAACACTTAAAGTTTACTCGTTTTCCCCCAAACCCTTGTACCTACACATCAAAACAAGTTAATATTTGGCTAACACTTAAAGTTTACTCTTTTTCCCACAATCCCTTGTACCTACACATCAAAACAAGTAAATATTTGACAAACACTTAAAGTTTACCCTTTTTCCCACAAACCCTTGTACCTACACAAGATAACAAGTAAATATTTGACTAACATTTAAAGTTTACCCTTTTTCCCACAAACCCTTGTACCTACACATCAAAACATGTTAATATTTGACTAACACTTAAAGTTTACTTTTTTCCCTCAAACCCTTGTAC
>CM060948.1:356025298-356252798 GCA_030765055.1 Mantis religiosa
AGCGTGGAAAATCCAATCCTTGCAGAGAGTCGCTTCTCACAGTGAAGGTTCGATGCACAGGACTATCTCTTGCAGTGAAAATAACTGGTTTATTTCGCTTATTTATACAAATTGTAACACATGAAAACCACACCTTCCATTAACCTATTTTAGCGCATGCGCATTATGTTTTAAATGAAGTTGTGTGATTGGTTATCTTATATTTTTCAGACATGTCATGATTGGCTAAAAATAATCTATTGTTTCCTTATACCAGCATGGAGAGGGAGGTGTGCCCTTAAGCAATGAAGAGAACATGTTTAGACATGCATTTGGTCACGTACAAATATTGGAAGCTTTTTCTAGGCTTTTCCCTTTAAATTAGTTTTGCTATCTTATAGTGCAATAAAGATTTATTTTTAAAAGATGAGAGATATAGTATCTCTTTGAAATGTATTCAAAGTGTTGTTTTCGTAAACACTTGCTTCATAAGGAATGGGTTTTCCTGTACATTGGTTACATAAAAGGCTTTTGTTACTTGTTAAAAGATTTTAAGAAAGCATGTTTTTAAGAGAATTGGAATTGCCTACAAATTAGATTTGGAATCTTATAGTACAATAAATATTACTTTTCAAAGATGAGAGATATAGTATTTCTTTTAAATGTATTCAAAGTATTGTTTTCGTAAACACTTGCATCATAAGGAATGGGCTTTCCTGCACATTGGTTAGATAAAAGGCTTTTGTTACTTGTTAAAATAGTTCAAAGAAGGTATGTTTTTAAGAGAATTGGAATTGTCTACAAATTAGATTTGGAATCTTATAGTACAATAAATATTACTTTTCAAAGGTGAGAGATATAGTATTTCTTTTAAATTGATTCAAAGTATTGTTTTCGTAAACACTTGCTTCACAAGGAATGGGCTTTCCTGCACATTGGTTAGATAAAAGGCTTTTGTTACTTGTTAAAAGATTTTAAGAAAGGATGTTTTTAAGAGAATTGGAATTCCCTACAAATTAGATTTGGAATCATATAGTACAATAAATATTACTTTTCAAAGATGAGAGATATAGTATTTCTTTTAAATGTATTCAAAGTATTGTTTTCGTAAACACTTGCTTCACAAAGAATGGGCTTTCCTGCACATTGGTTAGATAAAAGGCTTTTGTTACTTGTTAAAAGAGTTCAAAGAAGGCATGTTTTTAAGAGAATTGGAATTGCCTACAAATTTGTTGTTGGTATTTTATAGAAAAATAAGCATTTACTTTTAAAGATGCGAGATTGAACAAGTATTTCTTCTAAATGTATTCAAAGTGTTGTTTTCGTAAACACTTGCTTTGTAAAGAATGGGGTTTCCTACACATTGGTTAGATAAAAGGCTTTTATTACTTGTATCGATGCCCTTAGACAGTCAACTGGGTCCGGTTTTTACCCGAACTGAAGTGATTTACCCTGAAGCGCTAGCTGGTTTCCTAGTTTTACGCCTTATAATTCCGACGCACGCACCACAGGATTGTCAGAGAAGTTGCCTGCCCACAAGGGGACACTGAAACAAGAATTGACCTGTTTTCTATTTCTTTGTTATAATAGCCGGAGGCAACTCGGGTTTTTCCCGCTGTATTGTAATAACAGCCCTTCTCCACATCAGAGGAAGGCTACATTTACCTGGTTCTTAAAACTGGAGAAAACCTGCTTTGCAGGATTGGACTGGCAGAGTCCACAACAGCCTCGAGCTATTATGTGAAAAATACAACTAGGAAGAAATACTCTGAACGCTTCGTTGTTATGTTCCGACGTCATTATTCTTAAACACGAGGGAACCTGCTTTTTGCATGAATGAAATTGCTAGAAATGTCACAAATTATCTGCAGTTTCCCTATTGTACACAGTAAATAAACAGATTGAAATTCATATCACCCTTTTACATTCAGTGAATACATTTATCGATATGTGATACACTATATATTTCCTTATTTTAATTTATCAAGCTACATCACGCAACCAAGGTGCTTTGATGTACCCCGGCAAAAGTTGGTGGCATGTGAGAAATCACGTTATACGCCTCCCGCCGCGCCGATTATTTAATTAAGTAATTGATCATTTCTTTATTATATAATAATCATATATTCATTTGTTTATTGATTAATCTAATTATTTCTTTATTTAATTATTTGTTACCTAATTAGTGGCGCCTCTTTTCAGAGATTTTAAAATATTAGGTCGATTCTGTGACGTCATTAATTTCGGGATTTTGTAAACTCAAAGGGGTGGAGATAATTGCTTATCAGATGTCGGCATCTCTTTGAGGGGTTTTTAAATACTTTGCTGGATTTGACTCGATTCTGTGACGTCACTGTTGGTCGTCTGCCTGGTTGGCGTGTTTTATGACGCCATTCATGACGTATGCCATTTAGAGGTGTGTCTGTGACGTCATTCGTGCCATGAGGGGGGCGGCACTTTCAAGGACAAATAGGTGTGATAATAGGATTACATTGTAATCCAATTAGGGCTATTGTTATCTAATTAGAGGCGGCTCCTTTGAGGGGTTTTAAAATATTGTTCTGGCTTTGAGTCGATTCTGTGACGTCACTGTTGGTCGCGTGCCGGGTAGGCGTGTTTTATGACGTCATTCATGACGTCTGCCATTTAGGGGTGTGTCTGTGACGTCATTCGTGCCATAAGGGGGCGGCACTTTCAAGGACAAAGGGGTGTGATAATAAGATTACATTGTAATCCAATTAGGGCTATTGTTATCTAATTAATGGCGGCTCCTTTGACGGTTTTAAAATATTGTTCTGGCTTTGAGTCGATTCTGTGACGTCACTGTTTGTCGCGTGCCGGGTAGGCGTGTTTTATGACATCATTCATGACGTCTGCCATTTAGGGGTGTGTCTGTGACGTCATTCGTGCCATAAGGGGGGCGGCACTTTCAAGGACAAAGGGGTGTGATAATAAGATTACATTGTAATCCAATTAGGGCTATTGTTATCTAATTAATGGCGGCTCCTTTGTGATTTCAAATCGGCTTTACTGTACTACTGACCTACATTTTTAATTGATTCAAAATATTGTGCATATGTAGTAAAAACATGGCATATTTCAGGACAGCTTCCTTACTACCCAATCTTTGTTTTCAACCATACGGTAAGCTGAAATGTTTACCATTATTTTGGACAGTCATATTATTCAGCTGTTTACAGAAAGCATACTTGCAGTATAAAGCAAGCAGCTAGTATACCACATGTCTCACTGGGCAAGATGACTCACATGCGGGAGGTCTCGGGTTTGGTCCCGACTGCCGCCCAGTCTGGCTTACGGGTTTCTTGCGGGTTATCCGAGTCGGAACAAGAATGCTGGGTGGTTCCTTTTCTACAACTTCCCTGTCCCTTGTTTTCTGTATCTTCCTTCATTGTCGTCTGTTTCGTAGTTATAGGACCAGGAGACAGTGTTGGGCATGTTGCGACTGAACGGTTCAGGTGCGCTTTGCTCAGATCATTCTGAACATTCTTAAATTATATTCTCCGTTTTTTTTCGAACAGGTGCCTTTCGGTATACCCTCGGGAGCTAAGTGCACTTGCGGGAGGGCTTTAATGGCATCGGACGCTTTTGAATGAAAACGTTTGGGGCCCCATCCATGCTTGCACAATGTTGCTATCCAGATATGGTTGCCTTTAAGGTCTTTCATTCCTCCCTTCTCATGGGATGAGTTCCTCTGTCGTCTGCACCTTTTAACATAATGTAACTGCAGCCTCAGGCAGCGATTAGGAGGCGGCGAATTAATCGAAGTCAAATAATTAAAAGAGAAGTTAAAGTAATAGAAATGCTTTGCTAAACTAATATAACAATCTTGTTATAATAATATGACATTAGAATGATTAAAATAGGAGTTGGTTTAAAGAATAGGAAAGGAAGAATATAATTTAATATAACATATATACTAACATCCGGGCAAGAAAAAGAAATTATTCCTGTAAAAATCTGTATACGTCGTAGAGACAGGAAAGAAGGGCCCGTTACCTTCTTTGTGTTAGTAAAAGTTCAATGACTAAAGACTATTGTATTCTTTCAGCTAGGAATGTTTTGGGACAAAGGACTTTTAAAATGCAGTTGCGCATGAACGCTAAAGTCGGGCGGAACGTCAGTGAGTCATGTGAGTTTTGAAAGCCAATGCCAAAATTCGGAATAAAATGAGAAACCAATAATAATGTAACATTTGGAAAGGGTGAGCTAATTTAGTCACGTGATAAAATTATAGATGGGGTTAGAATAAGGTTCGAACTGATTGGTGAAGTAAGTAAAACTTTACTTATAAGTTGATACTACGACGGGAAGAACGTGTTCATGTGTATTAAGAAGAGAAGCGAAGATTTCGAAGCCTGAAAGGTAGTCACCGATCCAAGTCGATAAATAAACAGTGATTCAAGAATTAAACCAAATAATTCTGCAACCAACCAAGTATTATTAATACGACCGAGTAGCCAACATCAACCACAAAACCCCATTTCCTACAACCAATTCACCTGAGGACAAGAGAACTCATAGCCCCAATTAAAATCCAATTAGAACCTAATTAATTTAACTATGGTATGTGGGTTTTCCGCAATAGGAATATGAGTATGTAAAACATAAAAAATGTTTCTAAAATGTACAAAGATATTGCTAAATACTTAAATTAGGTAAACGTTTTCAGTGATGTCACTGTAGTAATAATAATATTTTCAGCATTTAAACAAGAAACTTTCATGATTTTAAAATTGCTAGTTATAATTCTAGAAGATAAATACGACCATATAGAAGTACTTGAATTACTTTGTTGTTTGAACATGCCCACAAAAGCGCAGCATTTTATTTACTCTCTTAAAGGTATATTCTTTGCAGCAGTGTTGAATAAATTCTGTACCACACTTTCAAATCAAGCTGAATGCAGAAAGGGTTTTATGCTCTGGAGATTCTCTTTCATTGCCTTGAATGTGAAAATAAAAAACGTTATCCTCTTCATATGTATTTATTAAATGCGTCTGTCAAAAAGTTTAAAGTGCCGCTAGCTATTGTAAAATGTTTTGATGAATTATGCTCATAAAAAGGAAGGGCAATTCATTGCGCCCAACATTTATACATAATATTTTAATATTACATACGTTAATTGCAGCTTGTTAACTACAGTGGAATAAATATTATATTCGAATAAAAAAGACTTATTGAATTAAAGTAATACGCTTTGGTGGTGTGCACTGGGATGTCCAAATAAGTATAGGCGTTGTCAAAATGTATTAAATATAGTGACGTGCTCAGCTGCTCTGTTCTCTTCTACATGCATATCCTTAAATTACATAAAATCAAATTCCCAACAGTAGTAAATACAAAAATGTTGTATATACTTTAGTGTTTAAAACTGAATCATACCACAGAATGTATTTGTAATCTCTGTTAATTCTAATACAACATAAATAGTTCCAATTCACTTTTTTACCAGATACTCGAGAATACTGCTTAACTGGATGCGATTAATGTTCAAAAAGGTGGGTTGATAAAAATATAAGTTATTACATTACAATATATTCTGCAAGAGCACATGAAAAATTAAGAACGGCTACACAATTTTTTAGGATAAACGTCATTAAAATATTGAACTGCTTAGGACAAAATTTGGCGCGCGCCAAGACTGACCTTTTGGATGTAGAACCCAAGCGGAGCACTCCCGGAAGGAAGGATTTAGGCGCGAGGAGGTAGAGGGCGGCTGACCCCAAGGAGGCACGATAGCGCAGAGGGCAGGATACCTACCATTTACCAGCTTGAAACCTCCCGGCAGTCAAATAGAACCGGCATCCCTCCTTACCGTAGCTCCGGGAAGCCCAAAGTCTGGTTTCGACATCGGAGACTGTCCCACAGGAAGACCAAAGTGTTTACCAGGAACATATCATCTTGCCGTGCAGTACCGATGTAATTAACATGTTCAGCATTCACCTGGTAATCTGGGAACCCCCCCAAAACCCATGGGTCAGGTAGGCGGGCCGCGAGGTATCAAACTTGGACCTCCCGAATGCGGGCAAAAATCGAAAAAAATACTGGAAAATTGACACGAGCTTTTACTCAGTTTTGTACAAAATATTGTTCTATTTACTACAAGTTAATGGAATTAATCGTTTAAATGAGTGAGTGATTTTTGCATATTTTCTTAATGATGCAATCGGAAGGGAATTCTTCTCCTTATTAGACGGTCGTTACCTATTTGACATTGGCCAATGAGTTGAGAGAACTAGCATAGGTAGTTGATACACAGCACAAGGCGTGCTAGCACCAGCCAATAAGGTGAGATCATGACGTCATGCCTAGAAACAGAAATGCGGTGTGACCAGGGAAGCCGTGTTGATTTCTTCCTCTGTCCAGGCTAGAAATAGTCAAATTTGCTATCATCTGCTACTTAAATCCCATATTCCTTGCATTATACCGCGGGAAACACCTGAATGACTTAGCAGTTTAACAAATGTTCGATAAAGCAGTGTAAAAGGCAAAACCAATAGCAACATACTTCTGAAAAGTGGTTAATGCCACTTCCATGTATGTTTGCTAGATACACACGGTTCACTAGTTATTCAAAATATTACAAAATTAATTAAGAATCATGAAGATTTCGCAAAAAAGTTAAATATATACATATCATTAGATATGCAAGCTTTTCAAGGTAATCAAAGTAGTTACCCGCTTCTCAGAAAATAAAATATACTGAAACATTTTTATGAAAGCGCTAGGAGTGCACGGAGAAGCTTTCTCAAATTTACTCTACATACAGTGTAATACACTACCAAATTTGACATTTATCAGTTCTTTTTAAGTCATGTTGTTCGCACGTGCACACATGCGCAATCAGAACCCTTTTGTAACTACTTATTTTAGTCGAGAATCTCAAAAGTGAAATTCCGATGCATTTTCCATATCAACTTACAGCGCAGAAAACAACTTTTCACTTCTAATATTACCTGGTAATAACATGATGACAAAGACGAGGACAACGAGGACAATAATTACTGCTGCCCCACTTTATTTCAAGGAGTCCGACTTATTTATGTAACATGCAAAAAAAAAGTTAAAAAAATATTTGTATGGTAACCAAATCAATTCTTTTTCAACATAGTTTCCTATGTGAAATATACCTTAGTGCAGAGGTCCTCTACCTTTTTCATCTTATCGGAAAAAAATTCCGTGAAACTCTGTAAAATACTCGCTGACTGCCACTATTTCTTTTCATTTGAAGAAATTTCTTCTCGGCAAAGTTTGGAGTTAGAGAACGGAAGATGTCGCTTAGTGAATAGGGTGGATGATGAACAGATTCAAAGTCCAAATCATGCACTTGGCTATTGTTATCGCGGATGTGTGGGACGGTGCATCAAAAGTAGTCTCTGTTGGGTACAGGGTGACACAAGCACTGGGGTGCGAGGTCGTATGGGGTGATATCCGGGTGAAAGAGCACTTTTTGTGTTAACCTTAGTCTTTTTTCAGTAAACACAATTTTCCAATGAACCAACAATGACGCGGCATAGGGTCCAGTTATGGTTCTGCCTTTCTCCAAGTGAGTATAAGAATCATCCCTTAAAAACCCCACCCCAAAACAATGGCCATCACCTGACAAAATGGTTTTAATTTCTTCGAAGCACTTTCTGCAACCACTGTCCACTGTTGTGACTGTGGGTGTAGTGATGGATCCATACTTTATTAGTAGAATGGCAATTGCGATTAAACCTCGCCAGACATCGCATTGAAACGTTGTTCCGGATGCGCTTATGGTCAACTGTGAGCAATTATTGCACTCACCTAGCACACAGCTTCTTTATAGCCAAATACTATGCGCAGGAAATTGTGCACTCAGCTGAGATCAACGCAACATCATCAATCTCTCAAATTTTTATTTAACGGCCTTGCATTACTACGCCCTTGGTTTTGTCAATGATTTCCTATATGTTGACCTCAATTGGACGTTTAAATTCATGAACCCAAAAGTAAATGGCTCTAAATGATGGTGCAGAATCCCTATGAATGTCATCCAATTCTGTTTTCATTTATGCAACTGCTCTACACTTCAAAATAAAGTGTTTACTAACACTACGAAATTCAGTGTTTCCCATTTTCAATTGCAGTCACACTGACCAGTTCAAGCCGCTGCCAACTATGAACCCTAAATTGTACATCATTTTTGAAATTAGTTATACGAACCAATCAATAATCCAGACTAACAACCACGAAGCCGTCACTTCCATTTTCCATTCTTTCACAAATACCTACCAGACCTATCAAATCACCCTCGTATGACATGACATTAAACGAATTTTGGGTTTTAAATTACTAGCGTACATCGTTTTAAAAATGTCTAATGTTTGGATTTAGGAATTTCAAAACATCTCTTTCACACAATATCTCAAAAGAGGATTTTTGGATCGAATGGAATCCTAACCATAACCTACACAAATGACAGGAAATATAATGAACTGTAACCAAGTTATTAAACAAATTCCAACATGGATTTTAAATGTTCTCTCAGGATTAACATATCAAACGCCAGATTAAGTTTAATGAAAATATAAAACAAGAACGTATAAACACCTTCAGATCAGATTAGGTTCTAATTCTATTTAATGCATTCTTATGTATTACACGCGTACATTGTAATTTTTTGACACCGTCTAATATTATCGCATAAATTAGCGATCATATATATTTCAACGTTAACTAATATTTTAGCTAATTAATTTATTACGCTCTTGATGTGTTCAAATAAATATTTGTGTAATTATCAAATATGTTTTATTTGAAATTATATTATACAGAAACAAAACATAAGCGGTAACAATATGAAAGACAGAACACAGAGAAACATAAAAGAAAAGTTCGGGATAGACAACCTGAAATCTTTGGAGACTTACTAATCACAAGTGCAAATATAATAGTCCATATATTTATAAACGTGCTCAAATTATTGTGATAAAACACATTCATTCGCCTGATTCTTGACAATACGTCCACCCAACATAGATTCATGTTTATTACAATTAAAACATTACTAAACGCAATTCGATGCTTAGTACATCTTACTTTTAGCCTTTTAAGAGCTTTTAGTTTTTTTGCATACTTTTTAGTAAATCTTTAGTATCTGTGCTAAACGAGGACTACTGCTTCTATGATAATAGTATTATATAATTCCTAGTTACATTAGTTGACTGACGATTAAGGACTCACGCAACATATTGGAGAATGGTAACCTCGTCTTTCGATGCAGAGTTATTCTATTATTACTATTTTATTCAGGTTATCCAAAGGTGTCAATGTTTACATATTATATTATAAATATGATTAAGTGTGTATATTTCATTTTAAAATACACTTATTAATGAGATATGTAATTTACTAGGTTCAGTCTAACAATTTGAACACTTCTGTATATGTCTCATTGTGATTCCCTGTGAGGCATGAGGAGGGGGCGAGAAGGATAAGGAGACAGAGAGAGTAACTCATCCGATTATCTCCCCCAACTTCATAATTGGACTGAAGACATATAACCCTCCATATTACCTAAAGTTACGATAAAAGTTTTGAAGATTGAATGAGCTGATATTTGAAAATAAACTAAATGAAACGTAAATATAAGTGTGGATATTTGCTGCGCGGATGCGGACGGCCAGACAGTTTGCAATAACACACAATAATGTAGGAATCTAACAATAGACAATCTTTCTGCAAATTTGGTTTTCAGTCTCCGTCTCTATTTCCCTTAAACGTAACGAAGATGGAACTACTGCACATGTATCTATCTAAAACTCAATTTGCTAGCGGCGCCCACTCGAAGAAACCTGACCTGCCATAACATCTCTGATGCTTTCCACAGACGCAGGTAATGCGGTTCGATAATAACAAGTGCCGCTTGCGTGGGAAGGCTCATACCTGAAAGCCTGTTGCCATAGGTAACGTAGCGTCGGGCGAATTACTTAACGAGCCTGCCTGTGTTTACCTTTCCTACCCGAGAAAGATAGACATTTTCAATTACGCCTTTAGACCTGCGTCGTCTTCAGAATGAATTGTCTAACATTAAGGATGCGATACTTTTAAAATTTTTTTTACGGTAAGTAGTGCAAAGTATTGTTTTCGTTCAAAATTTCGATTTCGAAGAGACTCTTTAATAGAGGAAAACATTTTCACAAAGAGGTGCGTGCGTGTGTGTGTGTGTGTGGGGGGGGGTATGTGGGTGTGGGTGTGGGGGGTGTGGGGGTGTGGGGGCTGGGGGTGTGTGGGTGTATGGGTGTGTGGGGGGAGGGGGTGTGGGGGTGGGGCTGTGGGGGTGTGTGAGTGTGTGGGTGTGTGAGAGTGTGGGTGTGTTGGGGTGTGTGGGTGTGGGTGTGTGAGTGTGTGTATGTGGGGGTATGTGGGGGTGTGGGTGGGGTGGGGCTGGGGGTGGTGGCGGTGGTGTGTGGGGGTGTGTGTGTGGAGGCGCGTGAGTGTGTGGGTGTGTGGGTGTGTGGGGGTGTGTGGTATGGGTGTGGGGTGTGTGTGGGGATGTGGGGGTGTGTGTGGGGTGTGTGTGTGGGGGGGGGTGTGGGTGTGTGTTTGTGAGTGTGTGTGTGGGTGTTTGCGGGTGTGTGTTTTTTCTTTATTGATAACAATCAGCATGCCCCACTACATAGTAGAATTACATGCATTACATTACATCTTAAGCAGTTGATTTCACAAATTATACATATTTACATATCTTTACAGGTTAATTAAGTTTATATATTTACAAAATGTTCTTAAGCGGTGTTTTACAAGATTCTCGTTGGTTACTGGCCACTTGCTTTCATTTATATATACATCTTGTATTAGCTTGGCTCTTTGTTGACTTTTGTGTACACATTCATATATTATATTGTTTACGGTTTGTTGAGAGCTGTTAGATGTGCATTTTGGATCGTCTACTATATGAAAAAGGTGTAAATAGACTTTGGGTTTCCGTGGCCGGAAACTATTGCTGTGAAAATTGGTGTTAAAGGAAGTTTTCTCTTTAGTCTATCTTTTATTGATGTAAAGAATAATTTTCTGAGAGCTCCTTTGTCCGTAGCATTCCATCTATTCTGCCAGACCTGATGTCGTGTTTCTTCTATTTCAGAAATAATTACAGGTTTATGTATCATACGGTAGCTATTGGGCAGATTTCCATCTAGAGCAGCGGATTTGGCTAGTTTGTCTGCTAACTCATTTCCAGATATACCTACATGGGCTTTCACCCAACTTAAATGTATTCTCCATTTTAGTCTTTGTAAGGTTTTACATATATTAATGGTTTTCTCTGCTATTGAGTTATGTTTATTGTTATTCCGCAGAATGGCTAGGGTTACTGTACTGTCTGAATAGATTGCTACAAACTTCTCTTCCTCCGGTGTGTTGTTAAAGTTTTGAAGTTCTTTTACCGCCTTGAATATGGCCAGTTGTTCTGCCTGATTATTAGAACATCTTCCGTCCAGCTTGTATTTTAACCCTCGAATTGAAGTCCCTTGTTTGAATATCACAACTGCTGCACCCACTTGCTCTCCTATTTTGTTCCATTCGTATAGATTTTGAATATGGAGTCTTCATCATCAGCTTCTTTAACTTCAGGTACTTCTGCAGGGTGGTTCCAGTCGCTGGAGGGCAAGGCTGCGCCATAGTGTTGTTTACTATGCGTGAAGTTGTACAGTTTGACTTTCCCTTCAATTGTGATATCAATGGGTTGGATGCCAGCAATGACACAAGATGCGTCATATGAAATTTTCCTGTATGCCTTCGTAATATTTATGTTAAACAACCTTTGGATTCTCAGATTCTTCGGGTTATGTAATGCAGATGCCCATAAGGGTGCTCCATACGTCAGTATAGGTTCTATAGCTCCTCTGTGTATTGTCTGTTGTGCTTTGCTTCCAAGTCCCCAGGTTAGTTTTGCTGATTTAGATAAAGTGTGAGTTAGGTGTATAGCTTTATCATGCACTTGGTCAATATGATAGTCAAACTTGAACTGCTTGTCGATATGAATGCCTAGGTATTTCATGATGTCTACTTCTTCTATAATTTTGTTATTGAGATAGATGTTTATCTTCTCGTTTGCAGCCTGTTTCTTTCTTGATATCACTAATACTTTTGATTTAGAATCATTGTAAGTAATTTTATTTTCTCTTGTCCAATATTCCATTTTCTTCAAATGATTACTTGCATAGTTTTCTACGTCTATTATGCTCATTCCTTTCGTCTTGAGAAGTAGGTCGTTGGCAAAAGCGATTAATTCAGTTCGTTTTGTGTAGACTAAGTTGAGCAGGGAGTTGTACAAAATATTCCAGTAGCCGCGTCCGCAGCATGAACCTTGTGGGCAGCCCCTTTTGGCTTCTTTGTCAGCGCTAAACTCATTTGTGTTTAGACTTTTTGTCCTGTTTTTGAAATAGCTCTGAGATAATTGGTATAAATTTCTCGGGCATTCCAGTTCTCTTAAGTTATTTAAGATGCTGGGCCACCAGGCAGCGTCAAAATCTCCTTTTACCTCAAGGCTTATGAGAGCAATATATCCATAACTATTCAAGTTGTTCTCAATGAAAGTTTTCATAGTCATAAGTGCATCTACCGTGCTTTTCCTGGGCTCTAAATCCAAACTGTCTATTTTTCATAAGATTTATGGTGCTGGTGTGATGCTGAATCCTATTCATCGTAAGTGTGTGTGTGTGTGTGTGTGTGTGTGAAGAGCATAACACGAAGCCGAAAACCCAGATATAAGTTAAGCACATTCCAAAGGTACGACATGACTATCTTCCTGAAAATCCCACCTATCGCAGACTAACCTTTACATGGAATGCTATTTTAGTAAACTTTTATTTTTTTCGAAAATGGTTGTAACGATTCTGATAAAATATAATAGGCTTAAAATTTTTCAGGAGAAATTAAATGTATATCACCAATTTCTCGGTAATAGCCTTTAAGTCCTCTTCATTCTGAATTACTTTTTCATAACTGGTAAACCGTACGATAGATAAAACATTACTCCACAAAAACTATAAACCTCGTTAAACCAATTTGTCTTCCTTTTTCTTCTTTCTCTTATTGGTTTCAATTTTCAGATACTTATACTTTTCTCAAATACGGTCGTTACTCGGCCGCACCGTGACCAAGCGGATATGCCGCTTGACTCTCACCAGGAAGTGAAATTTGTGGTGGGCGACACGGCCCTGGGGCGGGTTTCCCCCAGGACATCCGGTTTCCCCCGTCATCATTCCACCAATTGCTCCATTATCTTCTTTCATTTTATCCACTCCACCCCATTTCGTTCATCTACTTCCCTCTCTCATTACCAGGACCTAAATGATCACCCATCCCTGGATTTCTCTCTTTGATCCATAGTTGTGGGTCCCTGACCCGAAGCCATAAATGAACAGGACTATATATACCTTGATACCAAAATTAAAGGATTGCAATAAGTAAACAATCGTGATGGACTTCAAAGGAATGTTGGATCTTTGTTACAACACGTGCAGGGGCAGTTGGTTGAGTTATGTAACAAAAGACTCGAGAGAAAGAGGTTTTCTTAGCAAGGAAACCTAAATGAATGACACTTGACTCCGTTTGAATATATATTCTTCGGACCTTTAATAATGGCATGACCGAGACTAACAATCACAATGGACAAAATAGTCACAAAGGATTTTTGGTTGAATAAAGGGCTTCGAGAAAGTAAACGTTACACATCCACGTACAGCTGTGTATAGTGCGAGGGCAGACGGTTCGCGGGTAACGGCCAAGTAAGAAGTTGTCTCTGTCTTGGCCGAAGGCAGATTAGAATCGGAGCAAACATTTTTCGGTTTATACGTAACGAATTAAGTATTATCGAGTAATAAGCATTCCACCTACAGTGACTCTAAACAGTGATATATTGGTAACCTTTGTTCGGCAACTTCGAGTTTGATGTTATGATAAAAAGGAGTAATTAATGTCAAAGTTTGAAACGGGCATTCCAGTGTCATTACAACCATCCCTACTCATACATATCCATGCATACCTTGAGGGAAACCTCATTGCTCAACCTTGAGCTACCCATAATATTCGTTACAGACTGTAGCGTCAACGTGGAACTGTGCGCCACCCATTATTGCTTCAACCTTCAGACGAATAAGAAGTCTAAACATGCAAAAGGAATGCAGTATTGCCGACTATTCTCGATTAATCAGTGCTTTACTGCTTGCCTAGAAAAATTTCAGGTAGTCAAATGACTAAACTCTGAAACATTTTGGTCCAGCCTTCTGTTTCTAAGAGTTTCTTAGTTATAGCTTCACTCCTGTATAACCTCTTCATGGCTCTTATTGCAGCTGCAGTGACAAAGCATTTTTTGGGGACTGTGACATCTAAATATTTCGAAATTCAGTTTCAATGACTCTGGCATTTTCTTTCAATAGTCAGTTTTTTGAGTATCCAGGATGGCTAGAGACATTTAAAGTGTAACATGCACCTTTTTATTCGTGGGTGATGCTATTAATTCGTTTACATTGGTACTATTATTGTAAAGAGAGAAAATTTGGTTTCGTGAAGAAGGGGATGTAGATTTATCTCAAAAATCACTCTGACAAGTCTTTCACCATTGAAAAGTCGTATTCTTTCAGAGAGTCTTATGCTATATGCGTATTTATTACAAATATGGCAGACTTATATGGATTTTCAGCCTCAAGGATTAAATGAGGAGGTTTAAAATATTAAAAATTGTGTTGTTTTCTATATTTGCATATATTATGCAAATCATTACGTTTCCCTTACGTCTTATCTAGTAATATTTGTGGTACGAATTTCACAAATCATATGCATTTTGACTCTAGGAACTGACAAAAGTGAATGCTACCCGTACTTACCATCCTTGTTTTTAACCTCTAATACACCAACATTATTCACCCTACTTAGATGATACAACGTACAGCTAGCTCGCCTCAGTAGTGTAGATGGCAGCGTAGTAGTAGTAGTAGTAGTAGTAGTAGTAGTAGTAGTAGTAGTAGTAGTAGTAGTAGTAGTAGTAGTAGTAGTGGTAGTAGTGGGGCTTAGGGGCGCACAACAGCTGAGGTCATTAGCGCCCGAGCTCAGACTAGGAAAAGCCAACCTGAAATGTAAACGCTAAAAACAATAAAATCCACTAAGAGGTCCAAAAACACAAAAAACCATAAAAGATGATCAAACGGTTAAAATAGCTAAAATAGGAGTGCCGAGATGAACCTAAAATGAGGCACGGCGAAGGATGTTGAAATCATATGGAACGAAGCATTCCGCTGCGCTGTAAAATGTCGAAGAGGCCCTCCACAGCAGCAATATCATCCCTCAGCATTGCGCTGAGGTTGGGTGCAAAACACAAGGAGGAGCGCAACGTTGAGTAAAATCGGCACTCCACTAAAAGGTGCTGCACCGTCAAAGGCTCACCGCAGTGAGTACAATGAGGTGCTGAGTCCTGGCGTAACAAGTGTTGATGGCTAAAACGGCAGTGCCCGATGCGAAGTCTAGCTAAAATAACCTCTTGCCTGCGAGAAGAAAGTGAAGATGTGGCCCAGGGAATCGGAAGAGGTTTAACCTCCCGGAGTTTGTTCCCAACGAGCGCGGACCAGTCGTCATGCCAGCGAGTGTTGATGGTTCGGCGAAGGGAAGCACTAAGATCCTCGAAAGGAACAGAATTGCTAAAAGCAGTGGGGGATAAAATAGCTGACTTCGCGGTGGCATCAGCAGCCTCGTTGCCCGGAATGCCCACGTGTGAGGGAACCCAGACGAAGGACACGTGGAACCCTGAATTAGCGAGCGAATGCAGCCGATCCTATATTCTCTGTACTAGGGGATGGCTGGGGTACAGCGAACGAATGCTCTGTAGAGCACTCAGATAATCGCTACATATGGCAAAGTGGTTAGGGTGCTGCTGGCTGATAAAAAGTAGGGCTTGACAGATACTAAAAAGTTCGGCGGTAAAAATCGAGCACTGTCCGGAAAGACGAAGCGTAAAATTCTCCGCAGCAGCTACGAAGGCACAGCCAACACCACGGTCGGTTTTAGAGCCGTCCGTAAAAATAAAACTGTAGTCCTTAAAATGCTGCTGAAGTTCTAAAAATGCGGATTGGATGCCAGTGGTCGGAAACGCAGACCTGGGCATGGACGTCAACCCAAAGTGGAATAGGGTGTCATACCGCGACCAAAGAAGAAAAATACATTCCCTCCGAGGTAATACTGGCGGTAGTGTGACGTCCAGGGCCCGAAGAAGCAGGCGAAAGCGAACACCGGACGGAAGTAATGCAAGAGGGCTGACAGCATACTGGCGACCAAGAGACGAGTCAAAGAAAAGCTTGTACATTGGGTGCGTGGGTAGAGAGGATAGACGGCATGCATAGGTGCATAAAATAATGTCTCACCTAAAGCACAGGGGAGGTTCAGCTGCTTCAGCGTACAGACTGGGGATGGGGTTGGTTGGAAAAGCACCAGTAGCTAGACGTATCCCCCGATTGTGCACAGGATCCAGACGAAACAAAATGGAAGGTCGTGCCGACGAATATACCACACTCCCATAGTCAAGCTTTGATCATACCAGGGACCGATAGAGCTGTAAGAGCACGGTCCGATCAGCTCCCCAGGATGTACCTGATAAGACACGTAAGATATTGAGGGACCGGGCACAGCGACTTTTCAGGGAAGCGATATGAAAATCCCAGCTAAGCTTCCTATCGAACACCAATCCTAAAAATTTTGCTTCCTCTGCAAAAGGAAGTGTATGGGGACCGAGGGGGAGTGAGGGTGAGTCAAACGCCTTACGGCGTCAAAAGTTCATGCATACGGTCCTCTCGGTGGAAAAATGGAAGCCGTTGTGGAGGCTCCAAGTGTAAAGGCGATCTAAACAGACCTGGAGCCGACGCTCCAAGATACTCGTCCGCCGAGAGCTACAATATACGGCGAAGTCATCCACAAATAAAGAAGAGGATATTCCAGCGGGAATACACTCAGTGATAGGATTGATGGCGATGGCAAAGAGGGTAACGCTGTGGACCGAACCCTGGGGTACCCCGTTTTCCTGATGGAAAACGCGGGATAAATTACACCCCACCCGAACACGAAAGGACCGCTCCATCATGAATTCAGGGAGGAATATGGGAAGTCGACCACGAAGACCCAACTGATGTATGGTGCGTAGTATGCCAGTCCGCCAACAGGTGTCATAGGCTTTCGTAAGGTCAAACAATACGGCCACAGTTTGGCAGCGGCGCAGCTAGGCATTCATGATATGAGTCGAGAGGGAAATCAGGTGATCTGTGCTGGAACGGTAACGGCGAAATGCGCATTGGATGTTGCAGAGAAGGTTCTCCGACTCAAGCCACCATCATAAGCGCCCAGTAATCATGCGCTCCATCACCTTACACACTGTAATGGTGAGAGAGTTTGGGCGGTAACTGGATTGCAAACGGCGGTCCTTACCCGGTTTTGGGACCGGAATGAGAGTTGCCTCGCGCCAAACTGTAGGGAAAACTCCGTCACGCCAGGTGCGGTTGTACATGCGCAGTAGAAAGTCTTTACCATCAAAGGAGAGGTGTTGAAGCATAGTCACGTGAACACCATCAGGCCCAGGAGCGGATAAGGGAGAGGAGCGTAACGCCGAGTCCAGCTCCCGTAAGCTAAATTCGGCGCTGTAGCAATCCAGGTTCGCTGAGCGGAAAGATAATTCCTGGGCCTCAATCTGAGGCTTGAGGACCCGAAACGTCGAAACATAGTTGGCAGAGCTGGAGGCCGCAGCATAACTGCTACCCAGGCAGTTAGCAACATCAACCGCATCTACAACAGTGAGAGGTCCATCCTGAAGTCCAGGAATGAATGAGGGTGGTCGTTTACCGGCAACACGACGGAGTTTCTCCCAAACCACAGAAGAAGGGGTGTTGTGCGAGAAAGAGGCAACAAAGGAAGTTCAGGACGCTCTTTTGCTAGCCCTAAAAACACGTCGGGCTCTTGCGCGCAGCTGTTTATGAGCTACCAAGTTCTCGAAGGTGGGGTGATGTTTAAATACCCTAAGAGCTTTCCGGCGTGCGCGAAGGGCATCGCGGCACTCAAGAGTCCACCACGGGACAGGCAAACGCCGAGGCTCCGTGGAGGATTTCGGAATAGGTTGCTCGGCAGCGGAGACAACAACTTAAGTGAAATGGTCGACCAGAAGGTCAATAGTAGTAAATTCTGAATCCTTGAATGTGGCAGCTTCGGAAAAGCGCCCAGTTAGCCTTGGAGAGTTGCCATGAGGCTGCACGCGAGCGAAGAACGTTGTGGGAGAGCAACGTTAGCACACATGGGCAGTGATCACTGGAATGATTGTCAGATACTACATCCAATTGGAAATAATGAGCAAGCTGTGTGGAGCAGAGAGAAAGTTCGATGTGGGAGGGAGTACCGGTGGAATCGGAAAAAAGGTGGGTTCACCAGTGTTTAAAACAAGGAGAGGAAACTGGTCCAAAAGACAGCAAGTAGGGTTCCCCTTGCACACGCTCTCGGAGAGCCCCAACACGGATGATGGGCATTAAAATCCCCCAAAAGAAGAAAGGGTGTGGGGAGCTGCGAAGCGAGTTGAGAGAGGTCGACAGGAAGGACGGAGTCTGAAGGGGGGAGGTAAACTGTGCATAAGGTAAACGATAAACCAGGAAGACTGAGCCGAAGAGCAACAGCTTGAAAAGTAGTGTTAAGGAGTAGAGGTTGACCAAAAACATCAGCGCGTGTGAGGATCATGACACCACCATGAGCAGGAGAGCCCACTTCCGGCATAAGGTCGAGGGCGTACCGGAATATAATGACGCAAATCAAAAGCGTCCTGAGGGCGAAGTTTGGTCTCTTGTAAACAAACCGCTATGGGGTTGTATGACCGCAACAAGAGCTGGAGGTCTGCCCTATGTGAGCGCACACCAAGAATGTTCCACGTTGAAAGAGCCATGGAAAATGACTAGGGGGGAGGGGCAGTTTTAGAGAGAAATTTCAAGATTGCAAGGGCGCGAGGAATGCGGGTTCAGGTAGTCCGACGTCGTTTTCCTTTTTTCGCACTTTGTCGGACTTTGAACCGACAAACGGTCGCTCCATGGGCGACTCCTCAGATGTGCGGGAGTCAGAAGAGTCCCTTCGAGAAGGGGATCGGGAAACCGACTGAACAGAAGCCCTGACGGTTCTTCGAATGCGACTAAGGGAGCGGCAACCCGTAGAACTAACGGGAGTAGTGCTTACCGACACGGAACGTGAAACTGCCGCTGGCGCAGTAGAGGAGCTAGACGAGGCTGCTGGTGCCAACGCCTTAAAAGGAATGGCAGTCTCTCCAGCAAGTCGCATTGGGTTGAACCATCCGAAACATTGAGGGTCCGTGTGGCAACAGACTGCGTCGCCTGCACAGGAGAGCGGCGAAATGCTGATGCGTAACCCAAGCTGGAAGCTGCGGGTTTTAGTTGCTCAAACCGTCTTTTTGCCTCTAGAAAGGACAGACGTTCTTTGACGCGCAGTTCCTGAATGGCCTTCTCATCAAGAAACTGCGGACACTGCCGGGAGCTGGAGGGATGCGTACCACCGCAATTGACGCAGACCGGGTCACGAGTACATATAGCATGGCCATGGGGAGGTAAACCGCAACGGTCGCATAGAGCATCAAAAGTACAGCGGACCTGAGTATGCCCAAACCGCTGACACCGAAAAAGGCGCATGGGGTTTGGGACATACGGTCGCACTGCAGCACGTGCGTACCCACAATAGATAGCGTCCGGCAATGTGGTACCTGTGAAAGTGAGGAAGACTGTCCGCAACGGAACAGACTGTCCATCACGTTTACCAAGTAGACGGTACGCCTCGCACACATTCTGGTCAGTAAGATTAGATACTATCTCCTCGTTAGAGAGGCCGTCCAACCTGGAGGTTGTCACGACCCCTCTACAAGTATTCAACGTCTTATGTGGGACTACCCGGATGGGATAGGAACCCAACAAGCAAGCCTTCCGGAGCTTACTGGACTGATTCTCGTTCTTTGTTTCCACCAAAAGGGTACCGTCCCTTAACCGAGTTGCAGATTTTAAAACGCCACATATCCGATCAAGCTCGCGTTGTATATAAAAAGGACTAATCTCTCGCATTGTCTTGTTTTCACAAGTCAGGGTCACGACCAAAATGGAATCAAATGGGGAAGGTTTGCGCGGAGGAACCATGGTTAGAGGACCCCTTCCGAAACCGTCGGTGTCAGCCTGTCATCCGGGGATGGAAGAAAAAGACACCAAATCTTCACGGTCTGCACCGTCATGGGAGACCCTCCCACGACCGATCTCAATTGTACTTCAGAAGAGCTGCCGTCCAACTACTGTTGCCCAAATGTGAGAACCGTTCACCACGTGACACCCCGGCTTTAAGCCCCTACCACAGGAATAACCGCCTGAGGCCCCCCACTTTAGGCCGTGCAGCAGTCAACAGATGCGTGCACGGATTCAGAGGGCTAGTGGTTGATTACACCGGGGCTCCCGTCAGCGGTAACACATCCGGCTGGTAATACTGGCCCAATGACTCACGGCCTTCGGACCATTAAAACCAGCCGGGCCTCATGGAGACTACGTGAGTGTACATGACAGTGTGGACGGGCTCCACACCTAAGGTCACACACAGGGTCAGTAGGGAGTCCACTACAACCTTCACGCCTCAGACCTCCGGAGAGCACGCAAGTTGGAAGCCGCGCTGGAACCGTGGGACAGGAACCACGGAGACAGAAGAAAGATCCCTGGTGGTGAGGCAGGAGTTTATAAACCTAAACAGTTAAAGCTAAAATAGAACAATAAACCTAGAAGAGCAAGAAGCTTAAAACTAAGGGTGACCAACGTGGCACAACAAAAATGGGGTGAGGGGGTGACGATGGGGATGATTGGCTCGAGACCCCGGGATTGCCAATGCCCGTACCTACCGTAGTAGGCCCCTGTGGGGAATGGCAGCGTGTCTGGTTCATGTTCAAGAGGCCCCGAGTTCGAATCGAAGTTGAGTTACCTGGATAAGGTTTCTCCGGGGTTTTCCCTTAACCTGAAAGACGAATGTCGGGTAACTCTAAGCTCTATGGACCCTGGGCTGATTTGAGCATCATTTCACCCATTACATTCATTGTCCAATATGACTTATCGTTGGAGGACGTAAATTACAAAAACTACAGCTATGCTATTGGATCCAACGAAAACTTAAGTTAACTCACAAATCTCAAAACGTATGCAATTATATAACAGGGAAATATATTTAAGTTAAAACTTTGAAACCCCAAATAATTCCCATTATAAGTTATATAAAGTTAGATATTTTTATATGCTACCGTTCCTTATTTTCAACTTCTTATAGATCAGATTATGTTGCATGGTCAATCGGAGCCAAATTTCTGCAACTGTGCGAAACTTATAGGAAGCAATACAACTTTAAACAACTAATTATACCTGTATGTTTTCAATCCCCTTTGTACAAATTGTCCTATTTCACCACTCTTGACATAATGTTAGACACGAAATGTACAAATTAGAGACTGATTACTACTGAAAAATTGTCCCTAACCTTACTTTCATTGTAATGCAGGACAAGACACCAACGCTTTATAAAAACAGAACATGCTCGAAAGTTCTGCTACCCTAAGAACATGACATATTTAAATTCTATAGGTACACGAGTTTCAAAGTCACAGATATACTAACAAAACTAACAAGTGCTACATATTTGATCGAATGATTATCAATCCAGAAGTTTCGGGTTCAACTCCTGCCTGAGATGGGGAACTTTCCTCTATCCAGGATCGTTCCCCATTCAAAATCCTACGGTATCATTGCCTGAGTGAAAGTATGTTCAGGTAGAATGTCACATATCGTTTTGTTAGTGGGTGACATACATTATTGCACGGTAATGGCCAATTATAGACATTTTTTCCCTGGCCAGGTATATACATATAGGCACTGAACATGAGGAATGGAGTAAACAGAGCATTCTGGGTACTGGTTAAGGTAGACATGACGAAGTGTGTAACCAAGAGACACTAGAAGCCGGTCGCAGAAAAATAGTCACCAACACATTGCTTTATAGAAACGGAGTACATAGACACATTCTACACGAAAAGTGAAGATTTATGCTTAACCACTGGCGCCACAGCTCTAAGAGGGCCAAGGCCTAACAACCTGACTGCCGGCCTCACGCCGACTTACGCAAGGCAGAGATGGGCAATCATCCAACGGATACGGGGAGGACGTGTGATCAGCATCTCGATATCTCCCAGCTGGAACTGGTTTTCGGAACCAGGGCCGCATACCTCACTTTCCTCACGATGCTGAATGGACACCGGTCCTATACCCGGGACCGAAAATCCACACCCCATGGGTGGGATCGAACCCGGACCGCTTTCCGTGACCAGGGACCAAGGCATGCTGCCTTAGCCCGCTACACCACGGCGCAGGACTGAAGTTTTATACAAGAGGCCAAAATATATTTTGCTTCCATCAATAATTAATTATACTTGGGTTACGTACATAAAATAAATGCTAATACTTAGATTGCCTTTCCTGGGTGTTTTATCTAAAATCGAATACAAAAAATTGCATTCGCAATAAATTTGCAGGTAAAGACTATTGTTCTGCCTACTTCATGGTTATCGACATAAACTTTAGCAAAATTGTCCTATTGCAGAATTTCTTGTAGGTATAAGGGAAATAAGGGAATACAGTAGGATTAAGCAATAGCCAAATATTTTATGAGCTGGATGCTATATGATGGCTTTAAAATTCCGTTCTCTTTCAATGGTCACGAGATAAATAAGAAAAACAAAATAACCACTTCCTGTTTGAGAAAAGGTAAGCATTATAAAATACAAACGAATAACAAGGAATAACTCGGAAATGGTTAAGGCAGGCTTAAGTATTGAACAAATTGAATGATTTAACTATTAATATGGTCTTCAGTTTATTGTTAGTTAGATTTTGTTTATCTCATACGATTTGTCAGATATGAAAGGTAATTCAGGATAAAAAGCACTTTAAACACTGGGAATGGATCACAAATTTGAAACAAAGCACAAAAAAATATTTTTGTGTCTCTGTTTATGTCTGATATATCTAAAGGACAAGCTTCAGTAACTACTTTTAAAAATTATATCGTCAGTTAAATTTAATAAAATAACAATGTGCAAAGGTTTGTTTCTCAGAAAATAAGATTTAAGGCTAGACACACCCATCTTATTGTGCTTCTGGCTCTGATATGCCGTCGCGTAAAGCTCTATTATAGAATTTTTTAAATTTTGAGTTTTTAGCCAACATCTGATCGTAATAAGGCCTTAGCTTGTTCCAATTGCATTTACAGGGAAACATGTAACAAATAACATTTCCCAATGCACACGGTGAACACGAAGTAGGTGAAAGAATAAGTAATTTATGACTAGTGCGTACTACAAGAACTACACAAGGTTAGTGGGAGGAACACATCGGCTATTTTATTTTTATATTTATCCACAGTTCTTTATCTAGTGGCAGAAAAAGCGAAGGGAGCTAGCAATCGACTTGGCCGGACAACTTAATTGACCAGTGAGTTCACGTCACGGCAGTGCTACTTATAGGAACGGTGAACACGAACACCATTCCACTAACTAAACGTTGCACCCCCGCAAACTGCCCCACATTTAGGTACCAAGGCTAAGCGAATTCAATCACCTACTAGGAGTGAACTCTTCGAGAACATATTCTAGACCTGTGCTCTCTGTACACCATATCAAGGTTCGGGATGCTTATTCGCTTAAAGCAAAACCTTTTTCGGCTGCTAGTTATCCCACTTATGAATAATGCTTGAGAGATCTGCGATGCATTTACAATAGCGAACTCAGCTACACATATGTCCACTTCTTTATGTTCACTTCATTAAATATACGTGGCAGATGAAATTAGGCGCCAGACATTAGCTTCAACATCGCAGTATGGCAGTTTCTCCCTCTCTTAATGAATTGTTACTTTATGATCAGCATAAATCGATCAGTGGTAAGAGAATGTTTGACAAAAATAAATGAATTGGATGAATTAAGCCTATATTTGAGGTGTAAGACTATCAAACACTGGATTCACTGGGATCAGAGGTATCATCCAGAAGTAAGCCCTATGGTAGTCATATTGGACGATGAATGGAATGGATGAAATGACGCTCAAATGAGCTCAGGGTCCATAGATCTTATAGTTACCTCACATTCGTCTTTCAGGATAAGGGAAAACACCGTAAAAGCCTTATCCAGGTAACTCATCCTGACCGAGATTCGAACTCGGGACCTATTGAACGTGAGGCAGACACGCTACCATATACGCTACCGAGGCGGGCAAATGCTGATGTGATGATCTCTGCGTTGATTATCTCGAAGTTGGATTCTGGAACATCCTGAAGGGTGGAAAAGGAACGGCAGGCGATCCTGTTGTTAAGGCTGCTTAATTAGGTATAACCTTCGTGCATGGTTTGTGTGCATAGCAACAGGATGGGAATGGGATGCTGATGCGATGATCTCTGCGTTGATTATCTCGAGGTTGGATTCTGCAACAACCTAAAGGGTGGAAAAGAAACGGCGGGCGATCCTGTTGTGAAGGCTGCTTTCCTGGGGATTGGGTATAACCTTAGTGCATGGTTTGTGTGAATTGCAACAGGATGGAAATGGGATGCTGATGCGATGATGTCTGCGTTGATTATCTCGAAGTTGAAATCTGGAACATCCTGAAGGGTGGAAAAGAAACAGCGGGCGATGCTGTTGTGAAGGCTGCTTTCCTGGGGATTAGGTATAACCTTCGTGCATGGTTTGTATGCATTGCAACAGGATGGAAATGGGATGCTGATGCGTTCATTATCTCAAAGTTGGATTCTGGAACTTAACTCGGCTGCTCTCTTCGCGGTGCGGTAGCAGATGAGAGATGATGTAGTGAAATAAGTTGTCAATACTTCTCTTTCTAAATTATAAATTTAATTTTGATTAACCCTTTGAAATAATCTTTTCAACAGTGAACAAATAATTACCTTTGTTAACGTCGATATTACATAATTTTAAAAACAAAGCAATTATGTTACTTTCGCAATGTTTCATGTACTGCGTTCTTTCTGCAGACGTAGGGATGCTAACACACACTTCCGTTCTCTATGACGTCTAAACACAGTTGAAAGAAACTTTATCGAACCTTGATTTACTGGTTCTTACTTCACAGTCGTCCTTCAGGATAAGGGGAAACCCCGGAAAAAACCTTATCCAGGTAATTCACCCTGACCGAGATTCGAACTCGGGACCTCTTGAACGTGAGGCAGCAACGCCACCATCTATGCTACTGAGACGTTTCCTGAAGGGTGGAAAAGAAACGGCGGGAGATCCTGTTGTGAAGGCCAGCTTTCCTCTCTAAACACAGAAGAAAGGAACTTTATCGAACCTTGATTTACTGGTTCTTCCGTTGCTGTGGAATTCAACACTTTACCATTGGTACACGTCACAACCAATTATAATTATGTCCCTTGTCAGATTCAACAATATTTTTATAAATCACTTTTCAAAACGGTTTAACATTTTAAATGAAATTACTTCAGGATTTAAATTAATTTTCTTGTTACCAAAATCATAATTAATATTTACTCTTCATTTCCTCCAACTATCAAATTACCTTTTGCATTTTCACTTGTTATCCCAAACTTCATCTTTTATCAATATAATTAAAATCAATTTTAAATAAAACTGAGCATAAAATAACTGTTTCAGCATGTTATCTACCATTGGAAAACCAACAGCAGGAATGCTGAGTTCCTCCAACCGAAATAAGATCCCAACCTCTCCAAAAATAAAATGTCAACTAATTTCCACGAGAAGTGCAAATGGGCCTTGCACACCGACAGCCGTTCAAAGATAATATGTTCCCCTATGACTATAACATCGATCTGGTTCAAAATATTCATTGAATATTATTCTTATTCTGATCCATATCTTGTGGTTAATCCCTGGTGAGGGACGTAACAAAAGTATTCAACTTGAACGTCAGCATACCAGCTGACCGACTGATCGACGGAGATGCAGGCAGGCTGGAGTCCAGCCAGGCTGTTGTGGCTGCGTGCCCACCTCCATAGGTGTTTAACCTCCGAAATATATATTGGAAATTTTAGATAGGGTTACTGAATTTAAGAGATAAGAGGTTTTGTGAAGTAGCATGCTGTCCTGTGTTCAGGGTACAGGGCCTACTGCACTCTGATGGAAGTGGTTATACTCAAACTTAAGTTGATTACAGCAGCTAGCTAGAAGTGGAAAAGCAGACATAATATTTGTATCTCACGTTCCTTCACTCTCCTTTAATTTCATTTTGAATATTTCTTAAAGTCAGGGTCTTTCTTTACTCCAGATATTCAAGCTAATATGACTAGGTATAAACAAAGACTCGTACAAAAAATAGCGAATACGAGTTTATTTACAAACGATAATAAAAATTCAAAATTAATGGCTATGCAAAATAAAAATATTTAATAAGACTTAAGGTAAGGACCGTAATGGGCACTGTAAGTGTTTTAGTCTGTCTGAAACTAGAACGATCCTCTCGTAATCATATCGAAGTTGAGAAAGAGAGATAAAAATATTGTAGACGCATCTTTTCAATTAATATAACATACAGGATCACCTATTTCTAAAATTGACTGTTATCTCTATTTAATGCCCTGCTAACGAACTTGATTACAACATAAGTGACAAACATTTACAACAATATCGATTGTCACTTTCATAATGTCAGCTATCTTGTTTTCTGAAGTTTCAGATCACGCCATCTATTCCTTAAAATGAAAGGTAACGGGTTTTGCCTTTATACTCTTTGGAGTAATAACGTTTTTTTCTTTTTCATGAAATTCTCAACTGAAACTCAAGGCCTTCTTCTTTTATAATTAATGTAGTACGTTTTGATTCAAATAGAAGGCCTTTTTAAAAAGTTTTCAAACTTGCAGTAATTTATGACGTAAATTTAGGTGTTCCATAGTCATGTGAGAAGGAATTGATATTTTTATGGTTAAAGAATTACAAGAATCGGTTGTGTGGCTTTTTGAGTGGAGTTAGAAATATACAAACACACGCAAATATTTTCTTCTTATAATACCTCTAAAGATTATCTAACGGCACAAATCGTAACTAGGGGATATATGTAAGCTATATTCATGTGTAATTACATTGTATAGTTTTAAGTCGTTATTTACATCTGTAGTTTTATATATGTATACATCCAAATGTCTAGGTTTACGTACCCAACAACGAGTTTAAAAGGACAACTGAAGTGATAATGGTAATTGTAGGTAGTCAAATGGCAGGGCACGCCACTGAACACACAAATGACTGCGGTCACATGACGACATTAAAGCAGAGTTGGATCGCGGTTGAAGGTCGCGAGTTCAGACGTTTACCCAGAATGCCTTGCGATGACGCACAACAACAAATAACATTGGTCAGTGGAGGAGAAATTCCCGTTTTGAGGGAATTCCTTGACTGACGCTTTAACTGTCAGATTCCGGGTGAGAATACGACCACTTCTCTCAGGCATGCTGAAATTTGCGATGAACGCGACAGATTTTCCGGAAGACACAAAAGTCCTCTTCAGCTATGTGTATAGTCCACTTTATGATTAGACGACATAGCAACTAAGGTGTACTGAGCATAGAAGCACGGTTCCTATCACATGATTTACTCCACGAGGACAAGATATTCTCATATCTCTGAATGGCCTAGGTTAGATACGAACCGATTCCTACTGGATGGAAGAGGGGTAACAATGAATTCTGCTCCAACTAATGACGAACGCTGTGCTTTGCAAAGTAAAAGAGATAATGCGCAGGTATAAAACCTTTATAAGAAAAATGGAGTACTTCTAGTTAAATTCTGTGTATATTTTCTAGGAATTCAATGTGAGTCTTCATATTCTAAAGAAAACCATCTAAAAACTAACAGAATATCATATATTCCAATAACATTTCTTTCTTTCCCCGCTTATGGTTAATTAGAGATATGCAAAAAGATTCTTACGAAAAGTTTCTGTTGAAACTTCCAACCCATATCTTTCCAGAAGCAGCCATATTTCAGTACACACACACAAACGCAATGGCGACATCGTCTTTCAAGATAATGGAAAATCCCTGAAAAAACCTTAACTATGTAACTCGCCCTGACCGATATTCGAACTCGGGGCCTCTTGAACGTGAGGCAGACACGCTCAAATCTATCCTACCGAGGCGGCAAGTAGTGGACAATTCGCATCATTAATAAGAAATCATACTGTCGGCTGGCATTATTTTGCTGTTACATAGGAAAACGTCGAGAGAGAGAAGCGAGGAAAGAGACAGAAAGGAACCCAAGCCATGCCCACGCGTGCGCTTTCGCTGTACTCTTGCGGAGAGGGAAAGAAACGGAGATAGTGTACAATTTCTCGCTGCTTCGTGAAAGGCCGTGAAACTTTGGCAGCTTTCGAGCGATCCAATGAGTTCTAGAACTATGAGTGGAGGTATAAGCGCCGTGGCTGTCACAGCGGGAGTGAGTTGTGGAGTCGCTAGTGAGCAGTTTATTGCGTGTGCCTGTGTAGCCATTTGAAGTGTACCACAGTAATTTCTTGTTTTTATATGTAGTGAAGCAACCAGAGACAGTGTTGATGTATGGTACATCATCCTACTGCTGTAAGGGCTCTATAAAGTGTGTTTCTACTGGAAATAAAGAGCATTTTGAACAGCTGCAAACTAGACTTTTATTCTACGAACCCACAAAGTAACAATGCATACACAGGTGCGCGCGGTCACACAAAGTGTTTGAAACAAGCTGTTTTTTTAAAAGACATCTATGTGTTTTTTAACGATTAAAGTTGGTGAATTATGTAAGATGATGATTTTACACGCTATTCTCAGAAAATGCATGTCCTGTAAATATCTCTAACACTCGATATTTTAATCAAAATACTTAAGAACCATTTATGAGAAACTAACAACTTTCTCAAATTTTTCATACAAGGGTTACTTTGGAACGAAAATCTTCGTGTCGCATCTTTAAAAGATGCTGAACCTAATTACCAAGTTAAATAATTAATCAACTCTCCATTTTTGAGTTGTGTTATGGTTTATTTATTTTCTTATTCAGCAAGATTCAAAACGTATATTTCTGTTGACCTCTTAGTATAGAATTTATGTTGTATGATGCAATGTTTACAGCTTGTGTAAACCGCCATGACGTTCCACAAGAAGCAAAGATGCGCAGTAGAGATCACAGGCCACTTGTATAATAAGAGAACTGGAGGGTCAGTGTTCCACTTGCCGTGAGGGTGATAAGTATGCGGACAATGGGTATACTTAGTTCTGGTACCAGTTCCAGTGCCTTGTTCCGCCACCATTATCACAATTTCTCATTTCTCCTCTCTTGGGCATTTGGAGTATTACGACATTTCAGGTAAGTTGTACTATAGATAATCAGCAGGCAAAGTAAGATTGCAAGATTCAACTGTCACTTTAGCAAGTTTTAACGAACTAATACATATTCAGACATGCAAAACATTATATAATGTGGGCAATATTCAGTATGATAAAGAGTGAGAAAAAGGATTGTAAGAAGTCAAAATGGCAACAAGCACTTGTCAATTTAAAAGACCATGTAATTAAGCTTTACGCTTTTTCAATCCGAAAAGTTGATATTTTCCTAAAGTTTAATGTTCATAATGAAAAATAAAATAAATTTTGGGATTTCTCTGAACTCTGACCTATTTTTTGATATGGAACACTTTAATTAGGTCCACCTCTGTAGCGTATGTGGTAGTCTGTCCGCCTCACGTTCAAGAGGTCCTGTGTTCGAATCTCGTTCAAGGTGAGTTATCGGGATACGGCTTTTTCTTGCGTTTTCTCTTATCCTGAAAGATGAATGTCGGTAACTCTAAGCTCTATGGACCCTGGTTTCATATGAACATCATTTCACCCATTTCATTCATCGTCCAAAATTAGACGTTAATAAGTGAAAACATTTTAATTGGATAGTTCAGAAATCAATTAATAGCCATAAACTGGTAAAAATGTTTGAAATTGACCATTAAGAAGAAGGCGAAGCCCCGAATTAAAGTCTTAGAGAGTTGATTAACCCGATCAATGTTCGAAGCAAGGACTCCGGCGGGTATATACTGGCTGCGTTACTGCAATGGTTTATTCCATGTTCCTCTAATTCTGCGGTTGCTAAATGAAAAGCGAAGTTTGTTTATTTAGGAACGCGACATTTTCAGTAGCACTATATTCCCATGTTAAATTCCTCGAACTCCAGTTATCGTTTAACAACATAAATAAAAACTATTTTCTATGTATAAATGCGTTTGTTGGTCCAGTTTCAGTTTATACCGGCGCGTAAAAAAGTTGATTTTCCTGCATTCGGTACTGGCATTACTTTGTGTTTTGCCTATATTATTCTAGATGAGCATGAAATATATTAAGTCACTTTACTTTTGATACATTTATTCCTGCAGACATTGGATATAAACAATTTGATAGTTGAAGGTTGCCATCTAAACCGTTCCTGGATCTTCAGTTTTCTTTTTATTTGTTAATATTTACATATGGTTTAAATCTCGCAGAAGTTAGGTTTCAGCTGCTTTTGGTTATTTGTTTTTAATGCCAACAACCAGGTTTGAATAGATCACCAGTGAGGGGACCTTGCTACTGCAATCGCAATGCCCCAAGAGTGCTAGTCATTAACTTTACTTTCATCTAAGAAATATATACATTATTCACTATACTATTGTATATTTCCCGAGGTCCAGAGTTCGAATCTCGATCAGGGTGAGTTACCTGGATACGCTTTTTTCGGGGTTTTCCTTTATCCTGCAATACGGATGTCGGGTAACTCTAAGCTCTATGGACCCTGGGCTCATTTGAGCTTCCTTTCACCCATTCCATTCGTCGTCCGTAAATTACGAAAAAACAAAAATGTGTGTTTCAAATGGAATGGTGTTTGTCCTTGAGCGCTACTAGGTGAGCAACCAATGTGAGTCCTGCGATGTTGTCGTATTGCATTCCCTCTAAGTGGTGTGTGACGAGCGCCAAACTAAATCAATCTCTAATATATACTATTGGCGCTAAGACAAAAATTTATATTTTCCAAAAACTGATCCATCAGAAAGCAGAGAGTAATATATTTAATCCGTAAAACCCCCATATTTTTAGCTCATATAGTTTTCCTAATACAAATAAATAAATTAGATGATGATGATGATGATGATGATGATGATGATGATGATGATGATGATGATGATGATGATGATGATGATGATGATGATGATGATGATGATGATGATGATGATGATGATGATGATGATGATGATGATGATGATGAGTATAAGGGCGCTCAACTGCAGAGGTTATCAGCGCCCTTTTTAAATAGCTAGTCATGTCAAAAGCCAGATATAAATTTGACTAAAACACTATAACAATGTAAATAAACTTACAAAAAATACATGCACATAAAAAACTACAGAAACAAAATAAATATAAATCTAAAATGCCAAAAATTCTCTTCGCTAAATCCTAAAGTCTAACCTAGAAAGGAATCTAAAAACCTTCTCCACTACTTTATCATCCGCTAGCATTTCTGCAAAGCTGGCCGGCAGCTGCAGAGACGCCCTAAGGTGTGCTAGGTAAAATCACTCTAGCAGCACGTGTCGTACAGATAACGCTTCGTTGCAAAACGGGCACAGTGGAGCAGGCTCCTTTTTAAACAGAAAACTGTAATTTAAAACGCAGGACCCAATACGCAACTGGGCCAAACTCACCTCCTCGCGACGAGAATAAATAAATTAGATACCATTATATTATAACAATGCATTGCGACATAAGCACTGTCATGAATAACATTACTGGTTGACATGTATGCGTGTACGTATATTTGAAATTACTCAGAACTGAAACGCAAACATTTGACATGGCGTGACAAAAGAAATAGGTGTTTGCTAAATTCGATGAGAGGAAACAAACACTTCCAGCTGGTCTGGCAGAGCGTGCCTGGTCAAATTATATCTTTGTTTATGAATGGTTCGTAATCTTTATTTACTCTAGAGCAGAGAGCTCAGAGCATATTTTTCGGTTATAGTCGTGCTGCTGGAACCGTTACCACGGATTTATCTTTGTTAACAGAAACCTCTCAGATAACGCACTGATTATTCCTGTAAGAGTGAGAGGAGTACTGACGCGCCTCCCGTTCGTGTGCTAAACACCAATGAACGCAACACTTCAGCCAATGGAATTCGCAGGGGTCACAAATGACAGATAGATGTTATGTCCATGTGGAGTAATCAGTGCGCCATCTGAGAGGTATCTATTACTAAAGACAAATCCATGGTAACCGTTCGAATAGCGCGACTATACTCTTCCATGAAAAAGTGTATCACCTGGATCAATGAGACAAGATCCACATTCCGCTTTACTACTGCCTGAACAATCCAATTGAGTTGATGTGAGCTCAAATTATGTTGCGAACAGAAATAATATTTTTAAACTGACTGACGTTGGACGTCTTATTTACGAAGAAATTGACAAGGAACACGAGACTGGGAAAGCTGCGCGAGACGTCAGATAAACTACAAGAAGATGACTTTTGGTAAGAAATAGCACGTAATGAGATTTTGGAACCTATCATCATATATTTGCAGTAGTCAGACAATGAAGACAATGACAACGACGAATTATCTCTTAACGTATTTAACATTCACAGCTACGCGGGTGCACCGCTGGTATTTTCGTTGGATTAGAAAAATAAGTAATTCATAAACTTTAACTAATTTTAAACTAAATATTTAAACCATTTGCATAATATACGAATATCCATGTTGCAATTATTGTGATTTGAACAACTGCATTATTATAAAACTTTGAAATATTCAGTTTGCGTTCCTTTACGGAACACTCGCAAGTTTACGAGAGAGAAGAAAATATAAAAAGACTGGGGATAAAGAGATGGAAACGCTAATGCGCTAGCGTATCTGATTCGCTACAGGCAAGAACTCTTCCCATTTGAAATACATATAGTATATATGTACATACATTAAGTGTATGAAAAAACCCCAGAAGGAGCTTTTGTGCTTCTCCAATGATGCACTCGGATTTTCATTCGCAATAGCTTGGTATACTATTACGCAGTTCTTACGAGATGTCACCATTGTGACAATTCAGGTTGCGCTTGCCTCTGTAGGTAGATGGTAGCTGCCTCACGTTCAAGAGCTCTCGAGTTCATATCTCGATCAGGGTGAGTTATCTTGGTAAGATTTTCTCCGGAGTTTTGCCTTATTCTGGAAGATGAATGTCTGGGTACTCTAACAAGGGAACTATCACTGTATGGTATAATACCTGCTGTACGAGCATATAAACTATGTGCACCGAAACTCTACTACGGAGTAGAAACGTAACGCCCAAAACTGAAGTCTGGAAAGTACCGCATGCGACCACTTACAAGTAGCTGCTGGATATCCCTCCTCAGCTCTGTGTCGCATGCGGAGGACGGATATCCTTACGTACGCCGCTCCTTACGCAAAGGGGTAAACCATCCCTCCCGTACAATGCTGTGCTATGCCTATATGTTCCTACGTATTTAGGGCTCATTTTCGGGTACTTCCAGCTATACCCAGCACACAGGCCCCTCACAGAGCAGAGACGAAGCCATCAAACTCTCAAGCGCCTACAGGTGTGAGCATAGTGATAGTTCCCATATAACCTCTATGAACCCTGGACTCATTTGAGCACCATTTCATGTATTTCAATTATCTCTTCGATGTTACTTCACGTTGGAATAATTAGATTAAAAAAACCGGTTGCACTTCCTTACTTACGCAATACTTCCCATGTATTTCGTCACTTTTTCAATATTGTCGCGGCAACAGGCATAAAAGTTTCGGCACAAATAGAAAACAGACGGCGGCTATTTTTTCACGGTAATAAAGAACTTGCGTAATCAGTTTACGATAGCGGGACTAGTGTACACAAAGAGGCCGGCAAATGAAGATAGCTAAGATAAAAGGCTTGCCGGCCAGATAGGATTTCACATTTGGAAGTTACGAGAGATATCTCGATTGACAGAGAATAGTTGTTTTTGTGATATGCTCGAGAAGTTTCTGGAATTATGAATGAGATATATAATCGATTGTGACACGCCAGCAGGACAGTTGTAAAACAGTGAGTTGTGTAACACGAGTGTTGTGTTGAGAGCTGATCAGAACGTTGTTATTGTCATCGACCTTGGAAGATTGTGTTGTATTGGTGATGTAATGTTACGTTAAAATTGAACAGTGTATCTCTACGGAAATAAAGAACATTTTTAATTTCTGAAAACTGGACTTTTAATTCTACGAACCCACAAAGTCACAATATGGTACATTGCTGGGCTTTATCTCTATGAGTTAGCATAAAATCAGCCATATATAAAACTGAAGGAATAGTCCGGCAGAATGTTACGTGACACAAATTGTAGGATAACGCCATCAATGTTTTATCTTACGGCGCATGCTCCACAGTTCTCAGTGTATTACTGGAATATGACCCTTAAAATAAGAACAACACAGCGTTATCAGATCCTGAATAACGAGACCATGTTTAGCGAATTATTGCTTTACTATCGGGAAAGAGTACCCTGTAACATTCCTTCGATAAAGGCAACCGCTTTTCACACACAAGAAACAAGCTTTCTCAACCGTATTCGCCATTCAAACACAGTAAGCCCAACAGATTAACCTTTTTGCTACAGGCACCGTAAAGCCTCCGAGGAGAAAGCTCAGCGGGGTGTTCTACTCTCTTGCGGAGTGCGGGGCAACTCATGACGTTATAGGCAGATCTACTATCTACATTAAATACATCGCGTTAGTACCAGGGCTTTGCTAGCACATGAGTATACTCGTAATTCTAATCTCATTACGGTAAAATTAACGCATTCCATACAGCTACATTATTCTGAAAGGAATACAGTGTGTTCTAAATACAACAAGTTATTTCACACAAATCTATCAGTTTTGTGTACAATTACAGCTTAAAAAGCCTTACAGAGATTGAACTATAACATCCGGAATTACTTTGAATGAAATATTTTTTATCATTATTTGAAAACGAACAATTGGGTTGAATGAATAACAGTAACACAAAATCAGGACAACAAACCTTTCTAACAGGAAATAATCGCAATATTTTTACGGTAGATTTAAACAAGAAGTCACACGTCAAAGTTTACTCTTAGGAGGAATGGGAGATTTTATTAGAAAGTTAGTAAGCAGTATGAAAGCTCTTCAGCTAATGTGGTATATACCTACTCTGTGTTCATTTTTATCTGTAATTTTACCGCGCAAAATTTAACGGCATCGCCCCTAGCAGCTTGCGATCGTATTTGATTGCTCACGTAATATAAAGCTGCAAAATTTCGCCTGGTGCGCAGATACGATAACTGTCTTAAAAAAATACTATATACAGCAATGCAATGCACTACAAAGCTAATTATGCGGTTATAAAGGTATACCATGAAGAATACACGAAATGATAGGTCAATAAGCAGTTATTTCACAATGAATATCTGTTTCTCTATTATTGTAGACATGTATGCATGTTGTAAACCTGTCACATAAAATGGAAATATTTCAATTTTATCTCAATTCTTTTCTATCACCCACAGTTTCCTCACAATGTAACTTCATTACAAACCAGAAAATTAACAGAACATGTTCTAGGAATGAAAAATAAATTAGAGTTACAATATATACAAAGCTTTAATCCAGGTCTAAACAAGAAAATATCTCTAGTACATATTCTTATGTGTCCATTTTCTTACATTTCCGTTCTCTCTTCCCCTTGAGCATTGGCTGTATTGTGAGAGGGTATGCTTGAGGCCTTTCTGTCATAAAATTATTTATTGCTTCTAGATTGGAACCAGTCACCTTATAGCGTCTAGTGAAGAACGTTTCGCAGTAATGGACATAAGGTATTTTATTTAGACGAAACCTCGTACAATACCCATGACATATCGAGAAAGTTGGCAACCTTGCAGAACGGACTGGTAGAAGGAGGGCCGGAGTTGTAAAACGATTATAAGGGTTCGTCAAAGGAGTCGGCCGACGTGCACACGCGTTAACTAAACAGACTTTAAACGTAGTGGACCTACCAGCCACCTACAATTGCGGCCAACGTAGTTAATGCTACACTATTTCCTCAGCTGCAGAGGAAGAGGATTAAGATCTACAAATATGTGCTGATTGTGGAATCTCGTCCAATCCTTACCTCGTCTGTAAACAAAACTGAAGAAACCTGCAGCGGATTGGCAATTTGTGCAAGAAACGATCGGCTAAAATTCTCCTACTGTGGGCGATCGGCAGGTGAAAGACCTTCAAACTTTGAAAATGAAAAGAAAACAGGAACTCCACATGCCAGTGGCACTTGCCTCGTGCTGATACGTGAATATTTTTCGACAAACTCAAGAACGTGTTCTTCCTGACGAGGAACTTTGGTCTTTCTGAATCAGTATTCCATCTCATATAGAATGATAACTGCTGCACAAATAGTTCCCTAAGTCACTGCCAATTTTATTGCGCTAGAAATGATGCGAATTATTGTGCACGTTTTTTGCTAATCTCCACTCCTTACTGCATTATTATCTACTGCAGTGCTCCACGTTCTTCGTTTAAAATCTTAAAATCATTTTAAAGGCTCTAACATTCAGAACTTTTCTAAACAGTCCGCAGGGGATTAGGAAATAATAAAGGACTAGGATACATTATTTTTACTTTTAGTACCTTTTAAAACGTACCTTTATAAACGTAACTATTATAATAACATATAGTATAATCATTATAATAACATATAGTATAACTATTATAATAACATATAAGTATAACTTTTATAATAACATATAGTATAACTATTATAATAACATACTTTTGTAATAGCATATAAGAATAACATTATTATAATAACATACATTATAATAACATATAACAATAATAATAGTTCGAAGTATTCTTGATCTTCTTGATTAATCACTTTTTGATAAGGTAATACGAAATTCTCCTTAGACCCTACAATTTATCCTATAATTTCAAATGTCAGATTTGAGCTACTATACAAATATTAACAAAATGTTGTGAACATTACCTAATTTTAACTGCTTTTAAGATTGAAAAAATGCTTCTTCAAATCGCATTAAACATTAGCTCTTTTATGAAATCAATGTCTGAAGCCGGCTTGATAAATTCAAAATTTGATTACCTTAGATATCAACAGAATTGAAAGTCCTGAAGTTAAGAATACTTGAACGTACTGGATTTATTCAACCATTGAAAGCAATATGCCCTTTTCAATTAATTTGAAATAGTTCCAATTAAGCCAAATGAAGCAGGATGTAAAATGTCGATACTTTTGCTAAGAGGGAAACAAGAGGAATTAGTATGGGAAAAATATTCAAACTTCACATGAAAAATTTGATTACATTTCAAAGTTGAGGTCAATGATTACCAAGAATGCAGTTACTATCGTCAAAATCCCGTATCGTCACCCATTTGTACTGCAGAAACCTGAAAATTGAAAAGTATATGACAACATTGACATTAGAAAATATCATAAATTTACAGTAAGTTTATTAAAACAACCTGCATTTCTTTAAGATATTAAAAGTAAGCTTAAGCATAAATATGAAGAATTAGATTCCGGTTTCATAGTGATAGATATAAAGGGAGGTTTACTTCATAATGCTGTTATTTATGCTGTCCCAAATTAGACTGTCAGTTTGTTAGCTGGTGTGACATCACAGCAGTTGTACGACAGATAAGTGAAGCGAGAAACCTGTCGCCATCCTTTAGCATGCAGAGTTCAGCAAATTAAGCTTGTATTACATTGTCGCCGAGACATCGTTTTGCGGTGGCCCGCGGTCAGTGCGTCTGCGCGGAGCTAGATGCTTGCCGAGAAAGAGAGGAAACAGAGAAAGAAAGAGATAGAGGTAGTCTGGAATTTCCGGCTGTGATCGTGATTGTTGTCGAACGATACACTAAATTCTAGAATAATGGCTGGAGTAATAAAAAACCCACAAAGCGCCAGTTGTGAGTCAGTTGCTACTGAGTTGAGTTGTTAACTTATGTGTGCAGCTGTACAGTGATTATGAGTGTACCGCAGTAATTTCTTTCGTTTGTTTAGTGTGGTGAAGCAACTAGACCTTGAGACTGCTGTTTGTATGTCACATCATTTTTGCTGCTGCAAGGGGTGTACAAAATGTCATTTTACTGCAATAAAGAGCATTTTAAATTTCAGCAAACAAGAATTTTAATTTTAAGAACCCACAAAGTCACACTATTACATTATATTTGACTTGTCAATGATACATTTGCACATTGACTGAATGAACGTCTGCAGACGTAGTCCAGCTGAAGATGATCTTTTCGTTCCAGAAATGGTTAGGTCGTCGTCAGTAACTGGCAGGCTGAGGGACAGCCCGAGTTGTGCTAAACGTTTACTTGCTCTGCAAGATCTTAACTATGGAGTAACGAAGTGGCGGGTGTATATAAGTTAAGTGGGCGATATGGGAGGTATCTTTTACCACCTCAAACTCAGTGGTCTCGGTTGCAATGGACCTTGTGCACCGCTGATGGTTATGTAAATTAAGTGGGGAAACAATTTCAATGTCAAGCAAACTCTTGGTTGAATATTGTGGGCCGCAACGTGTCTTAGGGCGAGGCCGAGGACCCAACTCCCGATGCGACAGATCCCCAAAGTGCTCCATAAATGTTAGGTCCTTATCGAGCTTCACAACCAAGTAGGAGAATGGTTATGTTTGTGTCTGTGTAAATATACTCCAGTGTGTTGTTTGCTGGCAAGTAATGCAATATAACAGGAGAATAAAACAGAAACGTGTGTATTTCCCCATGAGATGCACTATTAAATCACATGAGTATTCACGTGCCATTCTTTGTCTGTCTCTGAAGTAGTCTCCTTGGCTTCGATCCTCCCTTTGCCACTAGATCTAACTCGGCAACGTCCAGGGGAACTATGTGTCACTCATTATATATTTGTAAACCTGCAAAAGGAAGGATTTGTTTAAAGCGATAAAGACTATCAAAACGACCTACAGGAAATATCTGATGTTAGAATAGTAGCGTCTTATAAGTAGATTTACTGGCACTGTGGGACAAAATTGCGGCACACCGACTGCGCTGATATGATGCTGAAAATTGACAGAGTCGTTTAAAAGCAAAATATTTTATTTTGATAATTGCTTGAGGTTTTGTATTGTTGGCAGTTTTCATTTAATGAAAGTGGTAACGACGGTATTTTCAAAGCTGGGGCTTGGGGATCATGCGGAATATGTATACATTCAACAAATGGTTCATGCCCCTTTATTTTTAGTTTTCAACTTGCGTCCTACAAAGCTGTCATAACGGACATTGACTGAAATGAGTGAAATGATGCTCAGATGAGCCCAGGGCCATTAGAGCACGGGGTTAACAGATATTCATCCTTTTGCATAAGCGAAACCCGGGAAAAAACCCTAGAGATGAGTCAACGTGACCGAGATTCGCTATGGAGGCGGGCATTTGACACGTAGACACACAGAAACAAAGTGGATGGTCCAAACTTACCAGCGTTGTTCATTTCGTGACGAATTACGACAATCCAGAAGATATCAGATAATAACGTGTTTATGAAAAACGTTTTAGACGAAATATGTAACAAAATGAAGTGTATACATATTAGGGTACCAATTCACTGATAAGCATGATTCTGGAGTTTTCTCCAAAATATGTCTAATTTACTAAATTGTATGTGCTGATTGCAAAACCGGAATTTTTCAGTCTGACTCAACGTTTCCACAATTTAGCCTACACACGGCCAGTGTGAAAGAATAATTAATTTCCATTAATTAACCTAAAACCGTAATAGTTTTTTTCTAATACGTACCACATTTTTAAATTAGCAGCTATACCTAAAATGTTTTAATGCAGTTCTGTGCATAAATATTGCATGGAACTAAGAAATATTAATAATTTCTTTATTGAACCTTATGTTTCACAACAATGACACCAATGTAGCAGACAACAATACTAAAGTAAGAAGGACAATTGTAATTTGTTGTAATGGATATAAATACGTAATACTTCCAGTAACCCATTCAGTTTACCTCAAGGAAACACATCGTAACTTAAAATTATTCTGGAAAATGTCAAATATGCAGAACTTAAGTGACACATATGTGGAGATTTGAAAGGCATTATTGGCATGCTACAAGGTCAACAATTGGGCTATACCAGAATGTCTTGTTTTATCTGTGAGTGGGAGAGTAGAGTCCAATCCAAGCACTGGTGAAGAAAAAACTGGAAGCAGATAGACATTCTCCTGCCAGGAGTGAAAAATATTCGAAGATAAATTATTAAAACAATTAAATGGTCCGATAGATTTAAGAGTTGAGAAAGATATTTATTTAAAAAAATGAACAACGTGTAATGAATTTTGAAATACCAGCAGTTGATTCTCTCTTTAGGTTTGTTTCGTTTTCAGATTTTGGAAATACTCTGAAAGCAATTTGACGACGAAGCTGTTAGTTGACTGAAGATGTAAACAAATGTTTACGAAATCGATCTCATGAATTAATAAGTAAAATTTACACAATTTTCTTAAGATAAGTGAAGATTTTCTTGTAATAGTTATATTTGTGTATTATAACATACATTCCATAGAGTTGAGTATAAAAACTCATATTCAACTATTTCTTCTATTGTGAGAAATTGGTACATGATAGAGAAAAGCTAAGTTTATATTCTGATTCAGCTTACTCAAATTAGGGATATTGACATATTACAATACAAAAACAGAGAAAAGGTCAAGTTTGCATATTAATTATCAAAGTACTTGCAATTACAGCTCTAACATCCTGTATATCAGAAATTATTGTGAGTCAATAGAAGGACCTAAAACTATAAAGATGTAATAAAGACTTAATTACCAACACAAAGACTAAAATAAATATAAATACAAGAGTAACACATACTGTGGTATGCACGAAGTGTATAGGGCAAGAGGTTTCTCTCAGTCCATTTTTTTTCAATTTGTTTGCGCATTACACAGAACAGTGTTTGAAAATCCTTAAAGGGTGTAGGATGGCAAATAAAAGTATTAACAATCTCTTAATGATCTCTAAAATTTGTTACATCGATTTGTGCCAACAGCAAAACAAGATTCACGACATAAAAGAAACCATAATGTTAGTCTGTAAGGGGCAAGCTAGAAATCAAAGCTAAATAATGGAGAAGATTAAGTGTTTGGGAGAAAGTGTAGTAGCTTATGAATATTGTTTCACAATAACTGTTGTTCTTATCTCTTTGATCACTTGTTTGTTTTAATTAACTTATTTTTCTCTTGTTTCACAGTGTTAAATAGATAATAGGAGCCAACTTGGTTTTCCTTACATGTTATTATATAGTTCATAGAGATTCAATTAGCCAACAAGGATCTGTAAAGTATGTACTGCTGATCGATCATTGAATAAAATAAAAAAATAAAAAAAAAATAAAAAAAATAGAAGAACTTTGGTTTCAAGTTCACAGAGCTATCTGGTTAATCAGGAGACACTATTTGGAAGAACAAATACTATATCACTGAAAGTACAATAAAAGTGTATAAGGCTTAATATTATACTTGTATGGGATGGAAATAAGAGTAGAAAACAGCAAATCTAAAAAGGTGATGGAAACAAACGGATATATTAATGTCAAAACTAGAGAAACAAGAACGAACAGAACAGACAGTGTGGCATAATTAAAGAATGTCATTAAATGGTGTAATAAAATTATTGAAAGAAAGAAACAAAGAAAAAAGAAAGAAACATACAAACAAAGAAAAAAGGAAAGAAAGGAAGAAAGAAGGAAAGCAGGAAAGAAGGAAAGAAAGAAAGAAAGAAAGAAGGAAAAAAGGAAAGAAGGGAAGAAAGAAAGAGGTAAAGAAGGAAAGAAAGAAATAAAGAAAGAACGAAAAAAGGAAACAAAGAAAGACAGAAAGAAGGAAGGAAGGAAGGAAAGAAAGAAATAAAGAAGGAGAGGAGGAAAGAAAGAAAAAAGGAAGGAAGGAAAGAAAGAAAGAAAGAAAGAAAGAAACAAATAAAAGAAGGAAGGAATAAAGAAAGACAGAAAGAAAGACGGAAAGAAAGAAAGAAAGAGAGAAAAAGAGAGAGAAAGAAAGAGAAAAAGAAAGAGAAAGAAAGAGAGAGAAAGAGAGAGAGAAAGAAAGAGAAAGAGAGAAAGAGAGGAAGAGAGAAAGAAAGAGAGAAAGAAAGAGAGAGAGACAGAAAGAAAGAAAGAAAGAGAGAAAGAGAGAAAGAAAGAAAGATATAGAGAAAGAAAGAAAGATAGAGAGAAAGAAAGAAAGAAGAAAGAAAGAGAGAAAGACAGAAAGAAACACAGAAAGAAAGGAAGGAAGGAAGGAAGGAGGGAGGGAAGGAGGGAGGGAAGGAGGAAGGGAAGGAGGGAGGGAGGGAAGGAGGGAGGGAGGGAAGGAGGGAGGGAGGGAAGGAGGGAGGGAAGGAGGGAGGGAAGGAGGGAGGGAAGGAGGGAAGGAAGGAGGGAAGGAAGGATGGAAGGAGGGAAGGAAGGAAGGAAGGAGGGAAGGAGGGAGGGAAGGAGGGAAGGAGTGAGGAAGGAAGGATGGAGGGAAGGAGGGAAGGAGGGAGGGAGGGAAGGAGGAAAGGAGCGAGGGAGGGGGGAGGGAGGGAAGGAAGGAAGGAGGTAGGTAGGGAGGGAGGAAGGAAGGAAGGAAAAGAAAGGATGGAAGGAAGGAAGGAAGGAAGGGAGAATAAAGGGAGAAGGAAGGAAGTGAGAGAGGGGGAGGGAGAGCGGAAGGAAGCAAGGAAGGAAGAAACATTCAAATGAACCTGCTGGCAGAGTCAAGGAAACAAAATTGATTAAATAGCAGAGGACTTATCATCAGCAGGAAACACAAGTGTAGGAAGACTAAAAGGATGTGTTTTAACAATGAGACTCGTGAAAAGAAATAGATTTGGGCCAAATAAAATAAAAAGGGTATAATGCTACATCCAGTTGTAATTCGATAAAATATATCTGAAGGTTTATTCTCCACAAAGTTGATATTGTACTCACCAGGTAGACGGCTACAATGAGTCCAAATATTCCAATGGCACTGGCAAAAATCTCGACGATGATAACCCTGACGAACAGCATCTTCTAATGCAGTCCCAGATCCTGCAAGAGCAAATATTCTAATAACACTTGTTGGCGCATGTCTCATTAAGATAAGCATCAGAGCAAATAGCGTTCGTCAAAATGCATTCATTTTAAAGAAAGGATAGATGGCATGTACGTGTTGATTTAAAATCGTCTTATTTTAAATAGCCCCACAGAATAGCTTTGAAGAGCTAAAGAGCTTGAATTAAAAACAAGTTAATCTGAACCTTCTTCACACACTTTGTAGCTCTGTCAACAAAGCTGTTTTGTTGTTATGGATTGTTAGTTTCTTCTGGAGATATTAAGTAATTTATTTCTATTACCTTTAGTGGCACTAACCATAACAGAATGCTTTTGACTTGAATGGTAAATTGTTGCGTTTGTTTTCACAATTTTCACAATTAAGTTCCAATTGCTACACCAATTATTTACAATATTTTGGGCATTTTCTGTGAAACTAACTTAACTAATATCTTTTGAACAATTCTGATAATTTTCCTTTTCCAATAATAAATATATTAATTTTAATTACCGCGACAATCATATCTCCTGATTCACAATTTTGTTTTCATTTTTCTAATATCTTGAGGTTATTAAGACTGTACTTTAGTTCTGTTAGCTAGTAGTAGAGTGGAAAACAGGATAATGTCATCGATTTAAAAGATAATGATCCTAAAGAGTGTCCTATCTTTGAACTTAAATAAAGCACGTACTATAGATGATAGAGATTCATTTATTTTTTATTTTGGAACATAAATATTGTCATTGCGTGTGGAAGATAACATCAGTTAAGTGACTTGCGCGACTTCATTGGGTTACGCATATACGCGCAAACTGACCAAATTTTCAATGACAGAAGAACGTAAATTAGGTCCCACTTCACGAATAACACTCGTGATGTTATTCATAATGTAACGGGAGCGCTAGAACACCCTGTGAAAGCAGCTGGCAGCGGAAGGTAGGGGAGGTTCGGTTAGCCACACCTCCTCCTCGTTCGTCTTGTAGACGAACGACTGTGTCGCCTGTTTTCTCTACACCTGTTTCTCGATCTTTCTGTTACTAGAACAATCCTGTAAACACGAGAAACCGGCGATATTCCTATATAAAGAGAGCTACAGACAGACAGACAGACGGAGTTAGTGAGTTGAGTTGGTTTTGGTTTAGTCAGTCAGTGAGTTGGTTTTGTCAGTGAGTGAGGAGACAGTCGCAGTTCTTGGTGTAAGAGTTAGTCAGTGACGTGTTAATGAACGAAAGGATTGTGCAACGGAAGACTGTAGGTAACTTTGAATGTGTACCGGAGCTTACGTAACCGCGAGTACAGTGAAATTGTAACGGACGGACTGGTGAATTGTAACTGTGTGCAGCAAGTAATTCTGTGTAATTGGCAAGTATTAAACTGTAAGTCGGTGGAAATAAAGAACATTGTTGAGTGGTGAAATTGGACTTTTCATTTCACGAACCCACAAAGTCACACTGGTGCCAGGAAGCGGGAAAACAACATCACCGAACATTACAACCATGGAGGCAGCATTAGAAAAGATTTTAGCGGAACTGAAAGAAATGAAGACGGCAACTGAAAACCTCGCTGCAAAAATAGAGACGGCCAACGACAACATCACCGCGGAGATGGAAGAAATGAAGGCCGAGTTAACCACAGAAATGAGAGCAGCGAACGGCAGTCTGGCCACGGAAATGAAGGCGGCGAACGAGGCTCTCGCCGCAAAGTTTGAGGAACGTTTGGCCGGCGTGAGGGATTACGTCGCGAACCTGGGCAAACGGAAGGGTCAAGTAGACGACCGCCTTAATGATTTAGAGGAAAAGGCCGACAACATCGCAAAACCCCTCACCCGCCTGACGGAGGAAAACCGGCCTTATGTGTGGACGGAGGACGCCGAAGACGCTTTCCAGCACCCGAAGGTGACCCGGTGCAGTGCTTCAATTTTGGGTTTCCCACAACCGGGTGGCGCCTTCATTGTGGACACCGACGCCAGCGACCATTGCATTGGAGGTGTCCTATCGCTGATCCAGGACGGTCACGAGCGCACAAGAGTGGAAGAGGAGGAGCGTGCCGCAGCAGTCCGAGTAGTTGTGGCAGTGCCTGCTGAAGGCTGGGATAGCGCAGGCCTGAGGAGGGAGCAGCTGGCGGACGCAGACTTGGGGCCACTCTTGAGGGAAGTGGACGCAGAGACGAGACCAACCTGGGAGGACATCGCACCGAGGAGCGCCACCTACAAGTCGCACTGGGCCCGATGGGACTCGTTGAAGACCAGAGAGGGCGTGCTGTTCCGGGTATGGGAGTCACCCGATGGGAAGGCGCAGAGAGAACAGTTGGTACTTCCCCGGAGCAAGGTCCCGGAAGTCTTGGAGGAAGTGCACGCGGGTACTTCAGGAGGACACCTGGGAGCGAACCGAATGATTCACAAACTACGGCAGCGCTAATTCTGGCTGAGACTCCGAGCAGATGCTGGTGGTACACCTGGACCGCCTCGCACGCTACGATGGGGCTGTTCGAGGCGAACAGCTTTGAGGAGGGAGCAGTGTAACGGGAGTGCTAGAACACCCTGTGAAAGCAGCTGGCAGCGCAAGGTAGGGGAGGTTCGGTTAGCCACACCTCCTCCTCGTTCGTCTTGTAGTGGTGACAGGCTGTGGTCAGGGAAAAAAACATGACTGTGTCGCCTGTTTTCTTTACACCTGTTTCTCGATCTTTCTGTTACTAGAACAATCCTGTAAACACGAGAAACCGGCGATATTCCTATATAAAGAGAGCTACAGACAGACAGACAGACGGAGTTAGTGAGTTGAGTTGGTTTTGTTTTAGTCAGTCAGTGAGTTGGTTTTGTCAGTGAGTGAGGAGACAGTCGCAGTTCTTGGTGTAAGAGTTAGTCAGTGACGTGCTAATGAACGAAAGGATTGTGCAACGGAAGACTGTACGTAACTTTGAATGTGTACCGGAGCTTACGTAACCGCGAGTACAGTGAAATTGTAACGGACGGACTGGTGAATTGTAACTGTGTGCAGCAAGTAATTCTGTGTAATTGGCAAGTATTAAACTGTAAGTCGGTGGAAATAAAGAACATTGTTGAGTGGTGTAATTGGAATTTTCATTTCACGAACCCACAAAGTCACAATAAGAACATTTACTGTTTGTTGCTTGTTGGCATAAACTCGAGATTTAACTTAACCCCACAAGAAGTAATCCAACGTCGTTAAATCACATGATCTCGGGGGGCCAGTTGACTTCACCACTACGGGAAATGATGAAAGATGTGAACTTTTCCTTCAAGAGATCGATTGTTTCTATAGCAGTAAGACATGTGGCACCATTTTAATGAAACCAAGTGTTTCTGAGATACATGCCATCCAATTGCGTCGTCATCGTCGTGCTGTTGGCAGACTGAGGGACAGCCCGTTGTGTGTGATGCGTGTACCTGTCCTAGGTGGGACTTAACCACGTATGACGGGAATGTGGGTTTTACAGGATGGCGGTTTGAATTTAGGTTGGTATAATAAAGGAGGAAGCCTAAGCTCCTCGTCTTGCTGTTGGCAAACTGAGGGACAGCCCGTGGTGTGTGATGCGTGTACCTGTTCTAGGAGGGACTTAACCACGTATGACGGGAATGTGGGGTGAGTGAGTGTGTGGTGTTTTAGGGCCCGTTGACAACAAGGTCAGTTGGGCCCGGGGAATGTGGGTTTTACAGGATGGCGGTTTGAATTTAGGTTGGTATAATGAAGGGAGGAAGCCTAAGCTCCTCGTCTTGCTGTTGGCAGACTGAGGGACAGCCCGTGGTGTGTGATGCGTGTACCTGTCCTAGGAGGGACTTAACCACGTAGGACGGGAATGTGGGTTTTACAGGATGGCGGTTTGAATTTAGGTTGGGATAATGAAGGGAGGCAGCCTAAGCTACTCGACGGTTTAGAAATTAGGTGCAACAGCCAGTTGTGCACCGCTGGGTGTAAATTTTTTGGAAAGAAAATAAAATTAATTGAATTAGAATAATCCAGGCAATTCTTGAGTGGGAATAATTTTGAGTTCGTAAAATAACCTTTGACTTGCCGGTTATCCAAATGAGGCCAAAAATAGTCGTTTTGTAATAGCCCGGTAATACGCAGTACATGAAAGGTTTGGTGAACAGATGTACTTGTACCGTTATACTTGTATATATTGTTATACTTGTGTATACTTGTGTATATTGTTATTTAAATTGGAACCTTCTCGCGGATTGCTTACTTTTTAAAATTTCCTGCAATTTATCATGTTGTATTGTGCATGCAGACGTGCCTTTCGGATATTCAACACTCTGTTCTCCAAGTTCTACTTGAAAGAAGCTTCCTTGTGGCCAAGTAGTAGTAATCATCAGACATAGGATCACATACACCTTAGCAATCAATGTACGCACACGGGTACTATATAAGGCGAAGTGTGACATCAACAAAGCTCCTCGTCAACAAGTATACCGAAGCGCTGTGTGTACACTGCGGTACGGATACAAATGTACTCTATTACTCTACACACACTGATTCATTTTTCACTACTAACTGACTCTATTGGTTTTGCATCAGCTTTTATATATCTCTCTGGCGTGGTAATCTTTCTGAAATGAGAGGCCTCTAGAAGTTGTTGTCACAAAAGGCATTTTTTCAAGGTGATAATATGACTCACTTGCTTGCATCAGGTATCCTTGGTGTATCTTCATTTTTTATGGCAATGTGCTTCCTGCTATTCCCAGCTATTGGCCTTACCATGGGCTTTTCACAGTACATTAATACATTATTTTTATTTATACTGTCCGAAAACAAGATCTAAAGATAATATTATTTCAAAGTCTAATAATAAAATCGGTGATTGGATCTCACCCAAAATGATGAAACTCCATACTCTCGAATATATTGTTAAAGTCAAAATGTTATCAGGTAATTCGAAACGCGAAAACGTTAGAAATTTCTAGAATATATGATTAAAATGTTATTAAAGTCAAACAAGACTTCCTTAGTAAGCAAAAATCTGACTGAGATAAAAGCAGAACAATTTGGGACGTCATTAATAGTTTCAGAGATAACAACAAACCGAACTTTAAAGATTTTCCGTATGGTTGTTAAATGCTACTTAAAGTTGAGCGCTATATTTTTATATCAGGAAGCGCTGATTGTTGGTAGCTACGTTCTCATTTTGACGACCTTTTATTGATTTAGAAACTCGCGACATGTTACAAACTTTCGCATCTTCTTAGAACTGCTCATAATCTACTTGTTTTGTCCCATAGTCAGAGTATTTAAGGATGTACTAAGAGAAAAATAAGCATAACAGAACATTTATTGTCAGCTCAAAGTTGCTTCATTTCTGACCAAATGCATGGGAAATAACAGGTGAGTCAGCTGACCATCACTATTCTTATCTGTGCAACACGCGGTTTAAAGTCTAATGTGAAAACATTAATCCTTTCAGCACAAAAGCTGTTATTGCAGTCCGCCCTTCTATTCAGTATTATACGACCAGCGTTAATACGAGGGCTGTTCAATAAAGAAAGATCACAACAATTTTTTGACAACGTAACTTAACTCATCCTCCTAATTTTGATGGTCTTTCTCAAAATAGTCCTACCTAAATGTGCTGCACTTGTCCCTGCGTTTCTGCCAGTCTTCAAAAATATGCTGGTAACCATTTTTGAGAGATCCTTCAAAATCGCCTCCGCCCTTCACCACTGCTTCTGATGATAGATAATGCCTCCCACGAAGGCATTTCTTCAAGTTAGGGAATAGAAAAAAGTCACATGGGGCTAAATCATGACTACAGGGAGGGTGAGGGATGTACTTCACGTTGATGTTCGGCCGTGCATTATCGTGGTGCACATCTAGATTGCTTCACGGAAATGTGTTCTTTTGCGCCTGATATGGACTTGCAATGTTTTCAGAACATTCCTGTAGTATTGTCCAGATACTGATGTGTGTGCAGGTATACCATGCTGATAAACCATTCCATGAATATCAAAGAATGAGATGACCATAACCTTCCCAGCAGAAGCAACCACTTTTGCTTTTTTGTGGGTTGGTGATGAAGGAGATTTCCACACTGAGCTTTGCTGTTTGCTTTTAGGATTATAATGATGTAGCCAAGTTTCATCAGCAGTGATTATGTTTGAAATAAACTATGGATCTTCCTCTAACATACACTTTAACTGCATGTTGCCTCCATTGCAGCGGTAGGCGATACTGAACAAGTCTGAACTTGCCTGGTTCTCATAGGCGGGAACCAGGAGTAGCAACAATGAAATTACTACGGCGTGTTTATTTTACGTTAAGATAAAAGAATATATTAAGGTTGAATTTTAGTGCGAAAAATTATGACCGTATAAAAAAATTGTGATCATTCTTTATTGAACAGCCCTCGTACTTACATCCCTGAATAATGACCAAGAAGCTGCAAAAATCTTAAACAAACGACGGCTTTTCACGCATATAATACTAGGAAGGTGATAAACGAATGCTTTCCTAAAGAGCGACAGAGATTACGTAGCACCTGTCCGAGATGGTTAGCTGCTGGAGCATGGCGATACAAAGGCTAGGTTTGAAATGACGTCATATTGTTTTGATTTTTTCCTTTCTCCTAGTCTTTAATGTTTGTAGTTTAGCTACAAATTTATTTATTCTTGCTATTGGTTCTCTTGTGAGCCAAAGACACAAGAATGACAATCCGATAATTAGGGATTATGCTTGGCCTTGTGACCATTTATGATCTGTACCATATCTGGTGTTGCAAACCATGTTATGTAGTTAGCTTTCAGTTTTAGGGGAATGACAGCAACATTAAATCTAATAGTTTTTGTTCCATGCTTAAATCTTATGTTTCACTTCTACTGACAAAGGAGTTGTGAGCGTGCTAAGTTCTCGGCTTAAGAAAAAAAAAAGGTCAAAGAATGTGAATTTCATCAACGCAATAAATGTTCAAAATGAGGACCCCAACAGTATTCGAAATGTTTCGTGTACCTAATACCTGCCAAGCATTGACGCAGGTGCAAATAGCTAAAACCACTTTGCATTTCTGAAGTGTTTGAAACTTATTTGAGTGGGCCAAGCATAATACCCACCATAATAAAATATTTACTACGAACTATAAATTTATACCTATCTGCCAGTGAAAAACATTGCAATTACATTATTTTATAAACATGTATAATGTTATAAAATGTTATTTTATCATAGTATCAAATTATAGGCCACAAGAGGTAAAATAAAGAGTAATAAGATTTCTGGGCTGGATACGAAGGATTTGAACCAAGCTTACAGTGGCAGAGTGGTGAAATAACTTGTAAAATACCATTCAACCAAAACTACCTTACGAGCAGAGCTTTCTACAGGAATAAGTAGCCGCAGACTACAGACCACCCATCTCAGATCTTTACAAGGTATTGACAGCTTCATACCGTGTTTTGAGCTCGTTTTGGTAATTTTAACGCAAATAAAAAAAACTGTATCCGCCATTAGAATTAATGTAAGAGCCCAAAACTGCCGTAATTTGAGACAGAACCGAAAACAATCTTCCTAATTATTAGCACTTTTTGACATGGTTGTGGAAAGAAAACACCTGTTAGCTTAAGATTTAAATACAATCATAATCGGACACAATTGGTCCCAAAGTGTAGATCTGCCATTTTGTATTCCAGTATTACTGTGAATTTCTGTGTTGGTGAAATTAATAGTCCAGGTTACAAACACCAAAAATTACTCTTTTCATCCGTAGAAATACACTTTGTCAACCTTTACAGTAGCAGAATTATGTCACGCGGGCAGCGGCTTCCTTTTATAGATACTTACTGTTCTCGAAATTCGTGGAATGCTCTCAAACCATCAGGACGGTGTTAGAAGAAAGATGAATTCTCCAGGAATCCCTCTCCCTCCCCCCACCGTTTCCGCAAGCTTTGATCTCCGCACTGCACTTTCCGTCTCTTTGAATGCTTCAGCCGCGCCGCCTAGTCGCAACAATGCATTTGCAACATTATTGTCAGCTGATGCATGTGATATATTGTTCCTTCAGGGACGTGTGTGTGTATGTATGTGAATGTTCGTTAATGAATTAAGGTTTGCAAACTCTTGAAAATTGTAACTAGAGCTGTCTGTGTCTGGGTATGATGTTTTTGAAATTGACACACACACAGTGATTGCTTTCTATCCCATACAACACATATGCACTGAGTTATCTACCCTTTACTACTCTGTAAATCATCCATTCATCATCCATCAGGCATTCAAAAATACGTAAAGTCACATATGTCGCTTAGCACGTTGCATAAATTCAAAAATAAATAGGGGCAGGTTACTCACTTGGTATAAATGTGTGTAAGTATCGAAAATACTGAAGCAAATATTACACTCTTTTCTGGTGCATATTTGGCCGATCATTCTCTTTATATCTGAAAAGTTCCAAGCTTTTAATGGATCCATATCCAAGTTTGGATTTAATAATTAAATCGAGACTAGACAACGCCGCTCACCTGTGATTTGCTACAACCGAGTTGCCTCTGAAGGTCATACACAGGAGGTTTTACGCACATAATACGAAATCGCATTGATGTTTAATATTTGAATTACATAAAATATATAGAAAAGTAATGGGGAATATAAATGCATTAAAAATTGCGCTTTAATTAATGGTTTCTACACACATTTTAAAGATAACAGGATTAAAATATTTGAATGATAGAACTCTATTAGGACTGTTTCTTCTCCTAACAAACAGAAAAGAAAATTATACTCTTAAATAATGCACTTATCGTTGGAAATATAAAAACACCATAAACATTTTAGGGACATAGTACAAAGAATGTTTCCTCAAAATAAGTATGCCATAAAAATTATTTCTTTTGCGAATTTTATTTCAAAACAGGTAAGTGAAACTGTGTTACAATGTACTGTTTATTGTATTATAAGCATTTGAAGTTTTACTTAACATATGTAAAATATCAGGAAGAAAACCTAGGCGTGCTGCGAACTTCACTTCTACAGAGGTCAACATTCTACTAAACTCCTGGGATGGCCTATAACCCCTGCGTTCTTTTTAAATTAAAGTTTTGCCTGCAAAATAAAATGTTTTGGTAATTGCTTTTATGTTATTCAATAGAGAACAGTGTGCTCTACAAAATAGTGAGATTCGTTCTTGTTTTAAGGTCACTAAAGGAGTGTCAAGTCATCAAGAAAGAGCAATTTCAACAATTACTTTTTGCATCTAATCGAGGTACCCAAATCACAGAATGCTGGAAAATACTTCTGGTTGTTGACTTGACGTGAACATTCTATTCAAAAAATTACAGAGCGTATAATTCTCCATAAAATAACATAAAACCATTAACAAAACATTTCACTTTGCTCACAAAATGTTCACCTGAATAGAAAAGCCAGAATTTATGGACCAACCAATTAAACAGGAGAGAAACAGTGAGAAAAAGTACGTTGCAAAGAGTGGGTTAAGAAGTAGTGCACATGATATAACCTACTATGCGTTTCAAATGGCAATGATTCTGGAGTCCAGCTAATCAGTTGGCGTATCACACCCAGCGTTGCCAGCTTGTTAACCCACTCTTTTAATATTTCCCTCTCTATCGCAAAATCATACAACATGAACGTCTGCTAGGCACTAGATGTAAGGGTAAACGAATTATATTTTACAAGCCTTTACAATGATGCAGTTGCCAAAATCACAATTGCAAAAGGCATTTTCGCAAATTCTGTATATTTTTGCATACTATAACTATAATTATAGTTTATGAATTACCTGTTTTTCTAATACAAATACGGGACACACGTATTTTACCTACACCACACGCTTCAGCAGTAAGCCGTTGAGCATTTTTGAAATCGAGCTGACTTCTATATTCCTCATTGCCCAATATTTTGAAGAACGTGTACATCTTAAAAAGAAAACCTCGAGCCTGACTTCGCAATAATTGTCTTTTTGACTCGCCACTAAATTCACCGCCAGAAGCCATTGCACTATTTAACTCTTACTTTACTGTTGTGTAAAGAACAACTGAATGATATTGATCTGAACTTTCCAGAGTAGATAAAAACTTCTTATCCAGCATTGATTGATAAACATAAGCATACAGCATTCCATAGGCTAACAGGAAATGAAGTGTTTGCTCTTTCTCGAATTTAACACCTTGATTTGTTCACAGTAATTTTTATCACGCCATGCAGTAGTTTAATTTCAGTTCTGAGTAATGAAAAGTATATGTACATACTGTCACCCAAATGTCGGAACACCCTATAGAGCGGGCAAGCATGGGGACGGTCGGCGCTCGCCACGCCCCCCCTCATTTGTCTTGTGGTGGTAACAAGGGGTGGCTGGGGAAAACATCAATGCGCCGTCCCTTTCTGTTCCACCTGTGTTCTCGAACTTACGGGATATTTCATCTAATCTAGAACCTTCCAGATCGGCTAGCTGACCCCATATAAGCAAAACGTTGGGCAAGAGGAGTCAGTCAGTTCTTGGCGTAAGAATGCAGTGTTAGCGTACGAGGAGAAGACTGTGTGAGTGCATCGGAGGATTGTACGAAATTACGAGTGCAAGTGAAATTGTAACGGACGAACTGGTGAATCGTAATTGTGTGCATTACGTAATTCTGTGTAATTGGCAAGAGTTTAACTGTAAGTCGGTGGAAATAAAGAACATTTTTGAGTAGTGCAATTGGACTTTTCATTTCACGAACCCACAAAGTCACACTGGGGTCAGGATGCGGGACAACAACATCACCGAACATTATGGCCATGAAAACGGCATTGGAAATGCTTTTGCAGAAGATGAGCGAATTAACAGCGAAGTCGGAGGCGGCAAATAACAACTTGGCCGCAGAGTTGAAGGAAATGAAGACGGCCAATGAAAACCTCGCTGCAAAAACGGAAGCGGCAAATAACAGCCTGGCCGCGAAGCTGGAGACTACAAACAACAACTTGGACACGACAATGACCGAAAAAATGGCCGAACTGACCACGGGAATGAAGGAGGCGAACGAGGTACTCGCCGCCAAATTTGAGGAACAGTTAGCCGGCGTGAGGGATAACGTGACGGAGCTGGGCAAGCGGATGGGCCAAGTGGATGAGCACGTCGAGGACCTGGCGAACCGCTTCAATGATCTAGAGTAAAAGGCCGACAATAACGCAAAGTCCCTAAACGCCATGGTTGAAGACGTCGATGACCTCGCGAACCGCGTAAACAACCTGGAGGAAAAGGCCGACAGCAGCGTCAAGTCCCTGAACGCCATGGTGGAGGACGTCGTCGGCAGAAGACTAAAGGATTTGAAGGCCGACGCACCGGGACACGACACAACATCGGCGCGTGTCAAGCCTCCGAAATATGATGGCGCGTCAACATTTGAGGTCTTCCGCCGCCAGTTCGACACAGTGGCCAAGCACAACAGATGGTCACCGGAAGAGGAGGCCACACAGTTAATAGCAAGCCACTAGGGACGGGCCGCGGAAGTCCTAAACGATGCGCAGACAACGGCGGCGCCCAAGGACATCTGGGAGGCCCTGGAGAATCGCTTCGGGAACCACCGCTTAGCCGCAGCATACCGCAGCCAGCTAAAGGCAAGGTCACAGCAGCAGGGGGGGGACGCTGCAGGAGTTCGCCATAGCGATTGAGCAGCTGATAAGCAAGGCCTTGGTTGACCTGCCACTGGAGTTCGTATCCCGGGAAGCCGCCTACAATTTTGTCGACGGGGTACGGGACACGGAGATTCGTCAGCGCCTAATGCTCGGCGAATATAAAACCATCCACTAGGCGCTGACAGCGGCATTGAGGATGGAGGCGGCCAAAGTAACGTCTATCCCGACGTCGAGAACGAGGAGTGTCCGCTACGCCGGAGACAGAAGACCAGCTGAGGGACGCCGGCGAACCCCTAGTGGCCTGTGTTGCGTGTGTGGACAGCCCGGACACCTGCAGGGAGACTGCCTACACCAGGAAGAGCAGCTGGAAGAACGAGTACGGCCTGGCGTGGAGAGCAGCACGTCGGCGCCATTACCACCATCCCCTCGACTGACACTACGCGTCGTCAGCCGGCGTATGGATGACAGCCTCGCCGCGGACGGTTGCGTAAGAGGAAAGCCGTGCCGCGTGCTGGTGGACACCGGGGCGGCCGTGACCATCATCAGACCTGACGTGGCGAAGGGTTTGCCGACAAGGAAGCCGAGCCGAACATACCAGCTGGTCATGGCATCGAGTGACACCTTGCCTGTGCAGAAGGAGGCCCTGCTGGAGCTGAACTTTGGACGGAGTGCCGTGCGTCTGTGGGTGTTCGTCGCGAAGGTGGCTGAGGAGGTGATTCTGGGACTGGATTCCCTCAGGAGCTATGAGGCGAAGTTCGACGTTGGCAAGAAGGTCCTGCGGCTTAACGGAGAAGAGGTTATACTCCGTCAACCCGAAGAGCGCCTTGGAATTTGCAGGGTCGTCTTGGACGAAGACGTGGTTGTCCCCGCGAGGAGCGAGGTGGTGGTGACGGCGGGATTGGAGGGCCAGAGAACCAGCAACATGATACTGATCCAGAAGACGCATGTACATGGAATGTGTGTAGCCAGGGCATTGCTGCCTTGCCGAGAGGAAGTGCCCGTGAGACAGCTAAATCCAACGGACGCCGATCACGACGTCAAGGCCGGGACAGAGTTAGGAACGTGTGAGCCCGTGGTGAGCGTAACAGCTATCGACGAGACATAGGAGCCGGCGCCGAAGCAACACCTGGGGCCCCGGCTAGAAGGCTTAGTAGAGAGGGCGGCCGCCCTCCAGAACGGCTGGAGAAGGTTCGACAACTGCTAACACGGTATCAGCACGTCTTCAGCCAAGGTGATAGTGACTACGGCCGCACGGACAAAGTGCTTCACCGCATCGAAACCGGGGACGCCCGGCCTATTCGACAACTACATAGACGCGTTCCGCTGGCGAAGAAAGGGGCGGCACGAGACATGCAGGGGGATATGAGAGCCAGGGGAGTGATTGAAGAGTCTGACAGCCCTTGGTGTTCCCCAGTAGTCTTGGTGACAAAGCAGAACGGCAAGCTGCGCTGCTGCGTAGACTACAGAAAGCTGAACGCTGTCACCCGGAAGGACTGTTTTCCCTTACACCGGATTGACGACACACTGGACACGCTAACTGGTGCACAGTGGTTCTCGACCCTGAACCTGAAGTTCGGCTACTGGCAGGTAGCTCTAAACCCGAGAGACAAGGAGAAGACCACATTCTCGACGGGCCAAGGGCTCTGGCAATTCACGGTTATGCCCTTTGACCTCTGCAACGCACCAGATACATTCCAGCGCCTTATGGAGTCAGTGATGAGAGGGCTGACTTACGATGCCTGCCTGCTAGACCTGGACGACATCATCATCGTCGGGAAGACTTTTGAAGATCACCTCGAGTATCTGAGTAAGGAACTACAGAGACTGCAGGCGACCAACTTGAAGCTGAGCGCGAAGAAGTGCCAGCTCTTCCGCAAGGAAGTGAACTTCTTAGGCCACATAGTAACAGCAACCGGAGTGGCCACAGACCCGGAAAACACAGGCTGTGCGGGATTGACCTCGCCCAAAGAATAAGAAAGAGTGGCGCAGTTTCCTGGGGCTGTGCAGTTATTACCGACGCTTCATAAAGCGATTCTCCAACATCGCAAATCCCTCACTCGCCTAACAGAGGTACACCGGCCTTATGCACGAACAGAGGACGCCTAAAACGCTTTCCAGCACCTAAAGGAGACCCTGTGCAGTGCTCCAATTTTGGGTTTCCCACAACCGGGCGACTCCTTCATTGTGGACACCGACGCCAGCGACCAATGCATTGGAGGTGTCCTATCGCAGATCCAGGACGGCCATGAGCGGGTAATAGCCTACTACAGCAAGACGGTATCCAAGGCAGAGAAGAACTACTGCGTCACCCGACGAGAAATATTGGCGGTAGTAAAGACCTTGGAGCACTTCCACAAGTACCTGTATGGTCAGCCATTCCACCTGAGGACTGACCATTCCGCCTTAACCTGGCTATTGAGCTTTAACAACCTGGAAGGCCAGACAGCACGTTGGGTCCAGCGGCTGCAGGAGTACGACTTCACCTCGGAACATCGTAGAGGGAAGAGCCACGTTAACGCAGACGCCATGTCCCGAGGACCCTGTCCAGAAAGGTGCGGCAGTGCACAAGAATGGAAGTGAAGGAGCGTGGCGCAGCAGTCCGAGTAGTTGTGGCAGTGCCTGCGGACGGCTGGGATAGCGTAGGCCTGAGGAGGGAGCAGCTGGCGGACGCAGGCTTGCGGCCACTCTTGAGGGAAGTGGAGGAAGGGACGAGACCAACCTGGGAGGACATCGCACCGAGGAGCGCCACCTACAATTCGTACTGGGCCCAATGGGACCCGTTGAAGACCAGAGAGTGCGTGCTGTTCCGGGTATGGGAATCAACGATGGGAAGTCGCAGAGAGAACAGTTGGTACTTCCCCGGAGTAAGGTACCGGAAGTCTTGGAAGAAGTGCACGCCGGTGCTTCAGCAGGACACCTGGGAGCCAACCGAACGATTGACAAACTACGGCAGCGCTACTACTGGCTGAGGCTCCGAGCAGATGCTGAGAGATGGTGCCGTGAGTGTCACGTGTGCGCGGGGAGTCGCGGCCCCCAGACTAGGAGCCGGGGTCGCATGCAGCAGTACAACGTCGGAGCGCCATTCGAACGTATCGCCGTTGACATTGCTGGACCGTTCCCAGTTTCCGACCGAGGCAACAAGTACCTAATGGTGGGCGTGGACTACTTCACTAAGTGGCCGGAGGTGTATGCCATCCCAAACCAAGAGGCGAAGACAGTCACAGACTGCCTCGTGGAGCAAGTGTTCTGTCGATTTGGGTTGCCGTTAGAGCTACACAGTGACCAGGGTACCAACTTTGAGTCCAACCTAATGAAGGAGGAACTACAAAGGCTTGGGGTGAACCAGACCTGCAGGACTGCTCTACATCCCCAGTCGGATGGCATGGTCGAAAGATACATCAAGACCTTAGAGGAACACCTGAGGAAGGTCGTGGCCAGCCATCAGCGAGACTCGGACGTCAAGGTGCCACTGTTCTTGCTGGCCTACCGCTCGTCTACACACGACACAACTGGGATGACGCCAGCCAGCTTAATGTTCGGCCGAGAGTTACGCCGCCCTTGTGACCTGGCTTTTGGAAGCCCTCTGGTTGTACCAGCTTACCCGGACCAAGGGACGCTGCCCGAAACCGGCAGCCATGGCAAGGACCGTACTGGGTGGCGAAGAGGATTAACGACGTGGTCTACCGCAACCAGAAGGTTCCCAGAGGGAAGATGTTGGTGGTATACCTGGATCGACTGGCACGCTACGATGGTGCTGTTCGGGACGACCAGCTTTGAGAAGGGAGCAGTGTCATCCGAACGTCGGAACACCCTATAGAGCGGGCAAGCTGGGGACGGTCGGCGCTCGCTACGGCCCCCTCATTTGTCTTGTGGCGGTAACAACGGGTGGCTGGGAAAAAACATCACTGCGCCGTCCCTTTCTGTTCCACCTGTGTTCTCGAACTTACGGGATATTTCATCTAATCTAGAACCTTCCAGATCGACTAGCTGACCCTATATAAGCAAAACGTCGGGCAAGAGGAATCAGTCAGTTCTTGGCGTAAGAATGCAGTGCTAGTGTACGACGAGAGGACTGTGTGAGTGCATCGGAGGATTGTACGTAATTACGAGTGCAAGTGAAATTGTAACGGACGAACTGGTGAATCGTAAAAGTGTGCATTACGTAATTCTGTGTAATTGGCAAGAGTATAACTGTAATTCGGTGGAAATAGAGAACATTTTTGAGTGGTGCAATTGGACTTTTCATTTCACGAACCCACAAAGTCACAAAACATACACACCAACCACCTTGAACTCTCTAGAGTAAATAGAGATTACGAACCATTCATAAACAAAGATATAATGTGACCATACACGCTCTGCCAGGGTAGCAGGAAATTTGTTTCCTCTCACTCGAATTGGATTATTCAAAGTTATTCTTTTACCACATCATGTCAAACATTTACCTTTCAGTTCTGGGTAATTACAAATATACGTACACGCATACATTCCAACCAATAATTATATTCATACAGTGCTTACGTCACGATTTATTGTTATAATACAGGTAATAGTGTTTATTTATTTGTATTAGAAAAACTATTTGACCAAAAAATATGGCGTTTTCATGGTTATGTTAGATACATTACTCTCTACCTTCTACATGGATCAGTTTTGGCGAAATCTGAATTTTTATTTTAGCGCGAATAGTATTTCATACAGATTGATTAGGTTAGCGCTCCTCACACAACACTTAGCGGGAATGCAATGCGACACGGCAGGACTCTGATTGGTTGCTCATCTAGTAGCGCTCAACGATAAGCACTTTCCTATTTGAAACACATAATAAATGTCGAGAGAAGCAGTGTTTGTCAATTTGATTACGAAATATAAACAATATATTATGGATGCGACGGCAATGTAAGATGATAAAAGTAGGACATTTAATGTCATCCTCCGCGTTTAGGAGTAACACACTAAGGTCGTGGGTTCAAACCCGATTGAGGGCGATGGTTTTTTTTGGGGGGAGCGTATGGTTTCTTAGGAGAGAAGGTACCTCCGTGTCTTATATTTGCGGCACGTATAACCTTAAGTCTGAGAGAATGATCTCCGAGCAAATATAAGTGGTCTTTCATTCCTAGTATAGACAATCCAAGCAGTTAAAAGGGTCTATAAATAACGACCCAGTTTTACGAAATATAAAGTTTAAGAATACCGTTTCTGACAACTCGAAGTTAGTGTTATTAGGCTGTCAATGTTTCCTGGTAGATACCGTCATTCCGACTCTAATTTCTCGTTCCATTTTGAACATTTTACATTCTATGTCGTCTTCTGCTGGTTAAGAAAATCTACATTTATTCGTCACTAATATCAGATAACATAGCGACTCCTTCGTAAAATCACAGTTGTGTAGATACAGTTTAAGTCAAGCCGTGTATAACCTCAATTTATCACTTGCAGTGCGTTTAGCTCTATCCGAAGCCTAAGCGTGTACCGTGAAACGCTCCTAAACATAGTGTGTGTGTTGGGTGATGCCTATTGGAGTAACGTTGTTGATAGAGAGACAGTTTCGAGTTTCCCCGTAGGAAAGTAGGCATCTTGATGTACAAGGCCGTCATCGCTTAGCAATAACCACACCAAGTACGAACCTAATAAAGAACAATAGCGAAAAAACTGCAACTGGCTATAGCTATGGTCATTAGCGAGACAAAGGTTTGTTTATCTATGGCGTAAATAAAGCGTTTCTACTAATTGTTTCACGTAAGCTTGCCCCGTATGTCATAACGGTCACGTGACCTTATCACATCTCATTGGCTGCTATTGTGGAGCAGACTGTTGTGCGGTGAAAATTAGTTCGTTATTTAACATGGTGATATGTCTATATGTTGGAAGAGAATTGTCAAATTTATATTTTCGTAACTGTTTTAATGAAATATATTACGCAACAGAGTTGATTTATCTGAAGTGCATGTTAATTCTTAAACGAAGTAAAGAGGAGGTTTCTTTGCTCTCAAGCACATTGCACGACATCACGTGAGTTAGCGGTAGTAATTACATGTTTATTTATATGACTTTTAACACTGAGCTTAATTTGAACTGGATTAGTCATACATCGCCATTCGAAGGTGTGTTTTACCGAGGGCGAGAGGTAAATTATTTTATGGATCGTTTATTGTGCGTGTACTTATTATATGTATAATGGCAGAGTCTAGCGCAAATTTTTCGCTGAAGCATCACAAGTGAAAATCTTTACAAAGCGGCGAAAAAAGAATTGTGGTGCATGTGTTTAATGCACTCACAGAGAAGAACCCATCTCTGCCAGTGAGAGAAGTCGAATAGCTGTGCTCTGAACTTACAGGTGTGTTAGGTGCGTAGGAACATCGCGACATGAAACTGAGACAACAGGAAAACTTACCACTCCAGGGGCGATATTGCTGTGTGGCGAAGACGATATTTAAGGACAATCAGACTGTACTGACATACAAGTCTCAAAATATACTACCTTGACGAGACTTTGGTGAATGAAGGACACACGACAAGTATGGCGTGACACGACTTTTAAGACTGAACGACAAGCATTTTTGCAAGGTATGGTTGCTGGTTTAAAAAATCTCAGTGGAAAAGGCCAAAGGCCCTTTATTATAAACTCTTTCAGTTTCATTGCTCATTCATTCAGTTTCAACTTGCTCAGTTTAATTATTTTTGCATGCCTTCATATTCTTATTTGTGTGATTTTATCTATCTTCATAACAATAAGGAAAATGTACTCCCTTGCAAAATCAGACAATTTGCAAACGATACCAATATAGGTATACATTTAAACAAGATACATATAACAGTGCTAATAGAAACGTTATTTGCTGATGTATGCATATGTTTTGAACACAATTTGTAGCAACAGAAAAACAACAGCAATGCGCTTTTGAACTGTTCAAAAAAAAATCTTGGAGACAGTAGTCAAAATTAATAAGAAAACAATTAAAAACACTGATGCATGGTATTTAAATTAAATCAATTTATATTAACAACTTGAAATGGGATAAACATGTTGGCACTTTGATAAGTAAACTGAATTCTATATAACTTCCAAGTGCTATCAGGAAATATCTGAATTGTTTGTTTGTATGTTTATTTTATTTACGTCCTCCAACGTTAAGTCCTATCGGACGGTAGATGAAACGGGTGAAATGATGTTCAAATGAGTCCAGGACCCATAGAGCTTAGAGCTAACCTACATTTGTCTTTCAGGATAAGGGAACACCATGGTAAAAATCTTATATAGGTCACTCACCCTGACGGAGATTCGAACTCGGGACCTCTTGAACGTTAGGTAGACACGCTACCATGTATACTACCGAGGCAGGCAGGAAATGTCTGAACTGTCACACTTAGGACATTATACTTTGCTTATGTGCATTGTCTTTAAGGTATGGAAAAGTATTGTGGGGAAACTCTCCAGTTTATAAAACATTATTAGAAAGTTAAAAAAGAATAATAAGTGTAATAATAGTTGTAAATCAGAGAGGAGTTCATGCAGAACATTATTGAAATTTTATCTATTCCATCTGTAGATATCCTGGAATGTGCCTTATATGCAAAGAAAATATTGGGAAGTGATATTCTCCCAACAAATGAACGTATTCACAGCCAAATTACTCATTACAAAAATACACATATAATAAGAGCGACTACAAAAATGTACCAGGATGGAACAGTATGTTACATCTCCAAAATTTATAATAAACTACAAATTAATACAAAATGAATCAAATAAATTGAATGTTTTAAATCTAGCTTGATAACACACCTGCTCAATCACTGTTTCTACTCTGTTGAAGAATTGTTATACTTCTAAACTTTGAGAAGTGCATATTTAGATATGAGTGATTGGAATAATAATTGGTATCAATGACGTCAATATGGATCCAGTTATATGGATACAACAAACGTCTGGTTTTTAAGAAAAGTAGAAAAGCAAAATTCAGTTCATTCACATATCACCCAAAACATTTAATAAATTTAAAGTGATCTTTAAGGAACAAAATATCATCTTGGAACCTACTAATGGACACTCAATTTTAAAGTTCCTAAATTCAAAAACAAAAGATGAAATCCTATCAGTTAACAGAACTCGAATATACAAAATTAGTTGTAAAATTCTGAAAAGTGCTACATAGGACAAACTAAAATAAAACTAAAAACCAGAGCCAAAGAGAACTTTAGAAACATCAGAATGAAACAACAAGGTAAGTGAGCAGTAGCATCTCATTATGACCTTGATCCAAATCCAAATTTAGTAAAAGGAGTGATAAACCAAAATAAACTGACAACATGGGAGAACATATTCGTATGAAAAAATAAGGACCGCGTAATGAACTCCGAAATCTCACCAGTAAATAATTTGACAAAGAAGTTCATAGTTCCACCGCCAGAGAGAGGAGAGCAGATGCTATTTGGAGAGAGGATGAAAATGGAGGCAAAGGCTTCCGAAACTAGTCCCTTGATAATTTAAAGACTCGCGGGACACAATGTCAACAAACCAACTACAGATAGTTTTTCCGATATATTTAGATGTTATATTGTAAGCATAGTACTCTAATATTTCATAATAATTCTGATTTTTATAATTATTTTCACTGTTCGTACATAATTGCTGTGCGATTTTATCTCAACTTTCAGGTATTCCCTTTTACTTCTTAATGATTTAATGTTTCCAAACCTAGAATAACTTATACGAACACTTTCCATGTCATAACATAACCAAATTCACGGTATGATTGAACGAATTAATAAATCTATGATTAATTAAGGAGTGCTATTCCAAAGGCAATAGAGGCACAGTAGTAGATTTTAATGCACCACATTCATTTTACTTGAGGGTACAGCTTTCACTTTCAAATACATGACGTTTATATATATATATACATATATTACTGGTCATTTACAGACCACTAACGTAGCATTGTGAAACACAGATTTCTCCTTTCTCTCCGTTTTACCTGGAACGTAAAAAATTAAAGATCTTTGCAAAAGTTGATAGGTGGAGACAGTTTTCTTAGGATTCTCACTCCTATTCATTTATTCTGCTTAAGCGAATGCTAATGACTCATAGCATTTTCAAGTCAAACTCATGTATATGTACAGAAATAATGACAGTGATTAATATATACTCTGTTAGTTTCAAATATGGGATACTATCGTAGCTCAATGGGTAAGAGCGACTGGACGGAAACCAGGAGATCCGTGTTTCAAATCCCGGCCATGGTATTGAATTTTTTAGTATGACTATCTGTCGAAAGCCTTAGGCTTTACATGGCTAGTGTGAAGTAACAATTAATTTCCATCAATTAAGTTATATTCCATTATCTTTGTTAATTATACTGGTGCCCACTTATGTAGGTAGCAGATCTGTCTCATGTTTAAGGGGTTCCAAGTTTGGATCGCAGTCAGGGGCTGCTTCCTGGATAAGGTATTTTCCGTAGTTTTCCCTTATCCTGGAAAATGAATTTAAGGTAAGCCTGCCCGCCTCGGTAGCGTGGTGGTATAGTGCCTGCCTCACGCTCAAGAGGTCCCGAGTTCGAATCTAGGTCAGGGTGAGTTACCTGGATAAGGTTTTGCCGGGGTTTTCCCTCATCCTGAAAGAGGAATGTCGGATAACTCTAACCTCTATGAACCCTGGGCTCATTTGAGCATCATTTCACCCATTCCAATTATCGTCCGATATGACTTAAAGTTGGAGGACGTAAAATTACAACAACAAGCTAAGCTCAACTCTATGGACTTTGGGCTCATTTGAGCATCATTTCACCCATTTTGTTCATTGAACGATATGGCTTCATATTGCAGGACATTAAATTAAAAAGAAACGGAGATATACCTGAAAAAATAAAAAGTTATTTTAACCGCCAGTGTTGAGGCAAGATTTTTGTAGACCAACTGTTTAAGTTGAATCTGAAACTCCTTCCAGTTTCTTTGAATCATGGAAAATAAAGTTTTTCCATAAAAATATTTACATCCCAATACATGTTTTGAACTGCCCTTAACAAAAATTGTTTTCCAGAGAAAGGTAAAACTACATTCAAATAGCATAATGGAAAAAGGGTTGCACAGATAATAATCGTGGTATATATGTGCAACATCTTCCTAAAGTGTGACATGAGGATTATTAAGAAAGGTATCACAAACTAAATTACCTTTATATCATGCATGATATTGAAAGGGTACAGGAACCTCCACCATATGGCCTGCAGTAATACCTCACTGTCATAAATTAAAGGGTGGTGAAGGGTGCATTGCATATGTCAGAGTAGCAAGAGGGTAACAGGGATATGCTAGCTATCAACATGTATTGAATAAAATTCCCTTATTCCTCGACATTTATTTGATTTGGAACATATAACATGTTGAAAGACTTAGAACTGAGTCATACTGAAACTTAAAACTTCCTTCATATCCATGTAATAAGCCAGGAACATTTTCACTACTGTTGCAATTTCATCCTCAGCTGATTACTGACTGGCCACTATCATCACAATTGGTTGTTGTCTGGATCTCTTGTAATTGCGTCCCTCTCTCTGAAGACTTCTTTTACATAAGTTCAATAGAGCATTCACTGATGGCATATCAAAATGAAAAATATTTAGGATGTTTTTTATAACATTAATTTTTTCCTATGCTGTAAGTACAAGTTTTGTTGCCAATGGTTTAAGTAATTTAATATCCTCTAATGTGGTGGCTATCATTCCAAACGTGAAAAGCAAGTGCCAATTTTTCTGTTTGTATTGTCATTGCGAGGGTTACGTGGATTCGAAAATCTGGTTTGCGGAAATTTAGAACCACTTTTGCTGATGTAAAAAGATGTGAAATTGACAATAGGTTATCTTCGAGGCAGGCTCGGTGTTTTTCTGCACGAAAACAAATGAAAGGAATCACTGCGGTACACTTGAATCGTCGACTGTCGCAATAACCAACAAACAACTGCCGCTTCTATCACCTTGTTGGTATTTATACCTCCCAGTCATTGTTTCTAGAAAGCCGCAATTGGTTGTTCAATACTCCATTAAAACACACACTGTCACCAGAACAAAAATCAGGAATATATGTGATAGATTGTGAGGATTGTGACAAATTTTATATTGCTTTGACAAAACAAAATTTGAAAACTAGAGTAAAAACACCTAAAGAACATAAAAGATGCTGAAAATATATAAAAACTGAAAAATTGGCAGTTTGGAATGATAGCCACACAGTGTGGAGGAGATTGAATTACTTAAACCATTTACAACAAAACTTGATCTTACAACATGGGAAAAAGGTTGTATTATCGAAAACATTACACATGTTCTACATTTTAACACACATTCTGTGAATGGTCTGTTGAACTTATGTAAAATGTTCTGAGGAAGGGAGCCAATTACTAGAGATTCAGATAACCAATTGTGATGACAGTGGCAAGTTGCTAACTAGCTGAGGATGGGGCTGCAACAGTTCCAAAGATGTTTCTGATTTATTTAAATGGATGTGAGTGAAGTATTTAATTGATATCAGTTTAAAATGCACATTAATTGTGCATTTAAATCATTAAATCTACGTTTAGTAAAAAAAAACCTGTTCCCACATTTATCCCTGCTGCTGAAACGTTCCATTTGACAGCTAGCAACAGCTAGCAATTAAATTGCTGCACTTACAGAGAAAAAGAACGGATGAGAAGAATTACCCATTAGACTTCCTAAACCATCACAAGGTAGCATTTGGGATGGTGGATGACAAAATGAAGGGAGAACTGGAAGCAGCTTTGATTGTCAGATGCAGGCAAGGTTGCATTATTTTGTTTCGGTATTATTAGAAGTACGTAATTTGTACTGGATTCATTGTCATGAGTAGGCAGAGTTATTATTAACTTAAGTTTGCTACATATGTACACTTTTGTATGGGGGTGAGATATGAAAAAAGATCAGACAATAAATTATTTCATCAAAAATTAAATGTATATCGTGAAAGATTTGGGAGAGGCTTTGGAAGTCATATTGAATGACTTTTGCATAACTGGCAAACTCAAAATATGAAATCTTATTGCACAAATAATTAGATCTTGATAAATGCACATTTATACATATTTTCTTTAAGGTTCAGCTAAACATCTGCAAATTATATCTTCTTATTGGTGTGAATTTTCAAGTAATTTTGTTCAATAAAGGGGGAAGGTATTCATCTTTTCTCTCCTGGTCATGCAAAGAGAATAGCATTTCAAAACAATAACACAGAGACCAGCTCTTAAACGAAATGATTAATGTTTTAGTTAGTCAAATCTGTATTTTCCAAATGTTATTCTAAAGAGAACTAAGCAAATATGTAATAAAACTATTTGTACCAGTGTTTACCTTAATGAATATGAAGTAGAAAGAATGATTGGAATAGTTTAGGATCATTTGATTTATCAGCAGTAGCTCAAAAGTATCAAAAAGTGTAAGGTTATTCCAAAGCTGAAACAGGAACATTTGATCAGAAAGCTAAATTATTTATTAGACACAATAATTTCCTTACCACTAATTATTTAACCCTTTATTTGGCGGTGTTGACCTGGGGCAACATGACGCTGTATTCATCTTAAATATATTTTAGTGCGGTTTTTTGTTATTATAATATTGTACGGACCTTCGTCGGTTACACTAGCAAAATTTTGAGTCTTTTCAATTGTAAATATTATATTATTTTTACAATTACCTTGTACTGTTTTTCTTAGTATAAAAAGGCAAAATCCAAGCATCTGCAGTCAAATGATACCACGTCAACATCCAAGCATGTGCCCGCCTCGGCAGCGTAAATGTTACCTTGTCTGCCTCACGTTTCGGAGGTCTGGAGTTCGATTCTTGGTCAGGTTGAGCTACCTGGATAAGGTTTTTCCGGGGTTTTCCCTTATCCTCAAAGACGAATGTGGGTAACTAGTATGCTGCATGGACCATGGACTCATTTGAGCATCAGTTCACCCAATTCGCTCACAGTCCGATATGACTTAACTTTGGAGGACGTAAATTACCCAAAAAAACTCCACACCTCAGTAGCAGTACGGACCAGCGCCAGCGGAGCCCTAGGAAGTAGTCTCGACTTCGAGTCCAGGTACGCACACAGCGTAAGGCGGGTTAACAAAGTTTCTGTTGCAAAACCTAAATGTCAGGGCATATACTTACTTAGTTTCTCTGCTCAATATGTTGATATTGTACCGTAACCTAATAGTTCCTAAAATGTTAATTGTACTGACCAACTGTATATAAAATATGATATATCATCTTATAGTTATCGCTATAAGACCATTGTTGCTAGGCGCCATTAAATACATTTATCTTAAAAATATTGTTATAGTAAACAAGACTGTATACTGCCAGCAGCGGGAAAATAAAGTAAATGTAAACAAAATCACGTGACCGTTGAGCGTACCTTGCCTTCTTCACAATTTCCATGATGCTTCCGCCGTGTAAATAGTCCATTGAAAACGTACTGCTACTGAGGTTTGGAGTCTTGAGTTCATTTTGCTTTTTTTTTGTAATTTACGTCTTCCAACGTCGTCATATTGGACGATGAATGGAATGAATGGGTGAAATGATGCTCAAATGAGCCCAGGGTCCCAGGGTCCATAGAGCTTAGAGTTACCCGACATTCGTCTTTAAGGATAAGGGAGAACTCCGCAAAAAACCTTATCCAGGTAACTCACCCTGACTGTGATTCGCACTCGGGACCTCTTGAACGTGAGGCAGACATTCTACCATCACGCTACCGAGGCGGGCTAGAATCATTACTTACTTTCCTCTCTCAAGGGACAAGCTCATTCACTAATACAGAACATACCTGTCACTAGTGAAAATTTTGATGTAGCATGGGAGCTCATATGCTCACGCTATAACAATACAAGACTAATACCTACAGCTCATACCAAAATTTATTAGCACTACCAGTAATGCATAAGGAAACAGTAAATGAACTACGTACCTTGCTCAATCATTTTCAAAATAATTTGAATGCCATTGAAGCATTAAAACTTGAAGTGCCTTTGCATGAAATCATTTTAATGCAACTTCTCCTAGAACATTTGTCTGACACCACACACAGAAAATGGGAGAGTAAAATAGATTCTCAAAACTTCCCTTCTTTGAAGGATGTTATGCAATTTTTGGAAGCAAGAGCACACTCTTTTGAATTGCTTGCTGACACTGCATGTAACAAGACGGTAGTTAAGCCTAAGACTGATTTACGCTCTGCTAAGCGCAACAGCAGAGACAGTAAACACTCTTACTTATCCACGAATGATAGTGTATGTTCATTTTGTCAGTGCAATCATATGCTACATAATTGTGATAACTTCAAAAACCTCAATGTGCATAAGCATTGGACTTTCATTAAATCCAAGAACCTTTGTGCCAATTGCTTTGCTGCTAATCACATATCAAGTAAATGTAATCGTGCCTCATACTGCAATTGTGGCTCATCCACTCACAGCAAGTTGCTTCATGATGGACCTCACGGAAGAATCAAAGAAAACCAATAAGCGGCTCCAATTAATGTTGAAGTTCATGGATGTAAGAAATGGAATTTTAAATCGCCAATTTGTAACTTTCATTTGGGGCGCATACTGCACTGGACCGACAGCGCTGGCTATAGCCGAGTGGTTGTGGGATAACAGGTGGTAGTTTAAGATAGCAGCATTTCATAATGGTTCCTCTAACGGCATACTATGTTAATCAATGTGGTGAAGGGCGTCTTGGACATTTCATTGGGCCCATGTATGTTGGGAGTCCTTATGTACAACAAGTCCAAGGTTTAGGCAGCTTTCTCGGAGGTCTCTTTAGAATTGTAAAACCCATTCTCTTCGCGGGAGCAAAATCTCTAGGTAAAACAGCTCTCTCTACGGGAACCAATAGTCTCTCCGAAATAGCCACCAAACAACCACAAACCAAAATTAAAGATGTTGTAGCCAATCGAATAGTAGGATACACAACAGACGTTGCCAGTAAACTGCAGAGGGGTAAAAGTAACAAAAGAGTTCGTAAAATAAAGATAACCGTTCAAAGAATTAAGAGAGAAAGAGATATTTTTCATACATATACATTGCTTAGGGAATGTTTGCGTAGACCTTAAAGGGGCGACATTATGATTAAATCGGAATTTGATATATTTGCTAAAAAAAACCGCTGCAATCAGCGGTAATTGGGAATGTTCATAGTTTATACAAACCGATTGCCGCTGTAGAGCAATCAGTTTTGGAATATGTTATCATATAAACATTGCATAGAATTAAAATTCTATTTACTGATTAAGGGAAAATTTACGAAACTCGATGGAACAGATCTAGCAGATGAGTAAGTAACAGGAGTTAATAATTTGCTACATTCGCTATTTAGTCAGTTAAGCATCTCTCTAATTGGAGTTTCTGTCACCCCTTCCGAAGATCTATACCACAATAGGAATATTTGGAAACGGTGTTCACCTATGGTCACGATGCAGCCAAAAGTCCTCCCACCAACTGTTTTTGGTACTTAGACACTGCCCTTAACGGACTCACCGGAGAGACGGCGGGCAAAAATGGAACTTTGACAGCTGGATATTCAAATTTAGGTTGGAAAGAGCGATGGGAAAAAGGTAAAAGATCTGAATAAATCGTCATGTACGGTAACCTCCATGGCGATTTCTTTAATGTATCCACGCTTCTCCTTTCAGTAATCAACTTTCAAATAAAATTAACGAAATCTAAAGATTCCTTTTATATGCTTAGCGAAGACACCGACTCGAAAGTCAAGTTCCTAGATGCAACATTATATTTTATAGAGGTTAAGGCTTCACCTAGCGTCCTAGAATCTCATTTGCAAACATTATTAAATGCTAATGCGTTATACAACTTAATTCGCGTGGATGTCAGGTCCTTCACTTTTGGTCCCGGTCAGAGCACAATTTCCATAGACAACGCCGTGTTAGGTCCTAACCCTAATGGACTTTTGTTTGGAATGGTCTAAAGTACTAATTTTGCTGGAACTAATAATTCAAACCCTGACGAGTTTCAACAATTCTGAACTTCACGTTTTGCTATAGTCATAAATTGGCAACAATTTCCTTCAGAAGGTTTGTCAATAGATACAAGCCACGAAAAGGGTTCCATATCAAACTCTTCTCAGGTTCTGGTACTCATCACAGAAACAACGGAATCCAAATCACCCAGGACTTGTATATTAAGGGACATTTCTTGCTCCTCTTTGATTTAACTCCCGATAGCTCTGCTTCAGAAGGTCATGCCAGTCTGCCCGTTGGCGAAAATGCTAGAATAGAGCACAAATTTAAAGATAAACTTACCGAGGCTATTACATGTATAATGTTTTGTGAACATGACAATAGTTTTCAAAATGATAGAGATAGACGAATTTCTACCGACTTCTAATGAATGCATTACGAATTGAAAAGGCTTTGCACAACGTACCAACCTCTATGGCAGTTTTATTCTGACATGTTGCCTTTACATTTTAGTAAACCTGCCACGTTTGTTGTAAATGTATACCCACGCACTCTGCCTGGTCCGCACTGGGTGGCTATTACTTTTGAAAACAGCTTTTCGGCAAATTATTTTGATTCATATGGATTATCTCCATTCATAAAATCCCTCAAAGCATTTATCTCATCACATGCATCACAACTTACCTATAATCAACGTCCACTCCAAAGTCTCTTCTCCAACGTCTGCTACCAGTACGTATGCCTGTACACCCTCTGCATCTGCACGAGGGAATACAACATGAAGAAATTTGTTGCCATGTTCAACTCTGAGAATGCAAACCGCCAAGCACTGAGCTTGTTTCGCAGAGAGTTTGGTCCACAATGGGCTGCGATGGTGGTCAAACTTGCAGAAACCGTCTATAAAAGGTAAGAGTAATCTATCTCTTAATCATTCAGATAAGGATGGCGGGGCCGGTAGTAGTGGATTATGAATCCACAAGAGGAAATGACAATAAAATCATAATAAAAGAGTTGGCCATTCCCGCGAAAAATTTGCTTCAAACTTTTCACTTTACGAGCCCTTATGCTTGGAATCATAAGTTGGAAAATTTAAATAAGCATAAAAATGGCTTGAATTTTAACGATGGCTATGTCCCTTACAGCATGTTACAAATGTCCTTGAAGATGTTCTTGCCGGACACACCTCATTATATGCTTACAACGAAAGTGTTCTATTCTATCGGAATTAAAAAAACAGATCCTTTATAAATCTACAGAACGAATTCCTTTGTCCAAGGCCAGAAAAGCTCTATCACAAAGCCCATTGTGGATTTCCCTGTCATAAATTTGCTTCATATCATTGTGCATGCAGACATGCTTATGCACTTTTCCGATGGTTAAAACACCTAAAATTTAAAAAGAAAATGCAAGTTGTCCTTCAGATTCTAATGCTAAACATGATGCATCCCTCTTGCAGCGGTATAAAAAGGAGCAGCCTGCCGCTCTACGTCTACATTACTTCGCAGAGTGGGGAAAGGTAAACTCATCTGGAGGAGAAGACCTTTAAAGGTGCTGCCACACCCGGAAGCTGTACTACATCGGCGCACCTATTTCCTCAACCCACAGCTCTCAAAATACATCAGTCTGGGATTTTTTCCTGCAGGAAACTACGAAGCTCATGTGGAGATTGGAGGAGCCAAAATGCAAGGAGTGGTTCTGTCTCATTATTTTAGCTCCTTGCTAAATCATCTACCTAAAGTGGTGGTTTAGGACATGTGCAATGACCAATCCTACAAATGTGTGTAGGAGAAATTTCGTCTTAAGTGTAATGCACATAAATATGCAAAGTTACATGTACAAGCTTCACATATTAGTTTAGGGCTCTCTGAAATTAATTATCTCTTACGTAATGGTAAAATGTTGCAAAATCAATTCGACAAATTTAATTTGGCAACAGATGATGTTAAAGAATATGTACAAATATCCTCTAAATCATACACATTTGTTATACCTAAAGAAAACGCATCATGTTTTGTCGTTTATGAAGTAATCAGTGACAAACATAATTCTACATTACTTGGAAAAGAATATGAATAAAATAAATATTATATGTTTGTTATTTCTTTCCTTCACAACCTTTTTCTACTTCCTGGACATGCAATAGCCATTAACGTCCTAAACTTGTAATCTTGTACCACTGCACAAGGCATGTGCAATTAAAATTCACATGGTGCGATAGGTGATTGATATCACTTTCGAAACACTTCTTGGCAAAGACATATTCGGAAGTTAATTGGCAATAGCAGATGCCAAAGGTGCTATGAAATCGTCCAAGTAAAAGCTTGTCTTACTTATCTTCGGTTTTAAATTGCTTCCCGGAAAACGATGTGATTTGTGGAAATTCAGGTCACGTGAGAAAATGCAGCAATATCATTGGTGGGCTATAGCTGCCTCGTCACTGCTGGTGACACTGCTCCCTCCTCAATGCTGGTCGTTCCGAACAGAACCATCATAGCGGACCTGGCGATCCAGGTGTACACCAACATCTTTCCTTGGGGCACCTTCTGGATGCGGTAGACCACGTCGGTAATCCTCTGCACCACACGGTACGGTCCTTGACTTGGCTGCGAAAGCTTCGGGCAGCGTCCCTTGGTTCGGGTAGGGCGATACAACCAGACCAGGTCACCTTGCTGGAACTCTTGGCTGTGGGCTTGCCTGTCATATCTGGTCTCCATTCAGTCGCTCGCCTTCTGTATGTTCTGGCGAACCATCTCGTGCATGTCGTGAAGATGGTCCATCAAGTTCTTCACATACTCGGTCGCTGGCTGTTTCGCTTCCGAAGGGCTTCCAAAAGCTAGGTCACAAGGGAGGCGTAACTCTCGGCCGAACATTAAGCTGCCTGGCGCCATCCCAGTTGTGTCGTGTGTAGACGAGAGGTAGGCCAGCAAGAACAGTGGCACCTTTACGTCCCAGTCTCGCTGATGGCTGGCCACGACCTTCCTCAGGTGTTCCTCTAAGGTCTTGATGTATCTTTCGACCATGTCATCCGACTGGGGATGTAGAGGCGTCGTGCGGGTCTTGTTCACCCCAAGACTTTGTAGTGCCTCCTTCATTAGGTTGGACTCAAAGTTGGTACCCTGGTCACTGTGTAGCTCTAACGGCACCCCAAATCGACAGAACACTTGTTCCACGAGGCAGTCCGTGATTGTCTTTGCCTCTTGGTTTGGAATGGCATACACCTCCGGCCACTTGGTGAAGTAGTCCACGACCACGGTCGGAAACTTGAAACGGCCCCGCAATGTCAACGTCGATCCATTCGAATGGCGCTCCAACGTTGTCCTGCTGCATGCGACCCCGGCTCCTAGTCTGGGGGCCACGACTCGCCGCGCACACGTGACACCGCCGGCACCATCTCTCAACGTCTGCTGTTGCATTCTTTCAAGGATTTTATAAGAGGAGCAAGGCCATATAAATCGGAACATCATGAAAAGAATTAGAATTTTGAGTTACAGCAGTCCAATGTGAACCAGGTAGATTCTGAGGATCTTCCGTGACTTGTCAGGTGACGATATACCTGACTTTGGTGCCTGCAGGTTTCGCTGCAATATCGCTCAAGATATTTGCAGGCGCCCTCTACTCTGGTTTACATCGTACGCCGCTAGCGGGTCCATTGCCAAATGCATGTTTTTTCAGTTAGGAATGTAATTTATGATTGGACTCGCTTGGAAAACCTTTTTGACAATTAGATATCAAATCCCAGCGGTTTTCCTTAACCCATTTCGCTATTCCTAGCGTCTCCGATTTGGCGCACCTCACGGTATCCACTTGATGCCAGTGACAGGTACTCGTGTTGACTAGGTATTCTATTTTTGTTGTGCAGCCTAGTGTTTCAATATTGAACACTCTATTTTCGTATTTCCCGAAGGGCTGCAACACGTTTATGTTCCCCTTGACGAACAAGTTTCCGTCCACTATTCCATGTATATTCGGGCCGCTTTCCATGTGACCCGAACTCCATGGAATATGGTGGAAATTGTTCGTCAACCACGCGTTGGCTTTCCAAAATTTTAGAGGCCAAGCGTTTCTAGGAATGGTGGGGGGTGGCCTAAACAAAAAATGTAGGACCATTTGCTCGCTTTCTATCTCTACTATGGCCAACTCTTTGACAAATATCTCTCCGTTGGGATTATAAAATCCTTGTAAGGCAGCGGAGCATTCTGCGACGATGGACATCTGAAAAAAAAAAAGTTATTTTATTTTTAAGAATGTAATACTACTATAGTAGACATAACGCCGGAGCTCAGGCGCACCAAATCACCAAACATGGTCACTAATTCTATGGCTAGTGTTTAAAAATAATTAAGTTGTACCAAAACGTAAAATGTTTGCAAACTTGTGATGAATGGTGAGAGATTGAAACTGAACTATTATCAGACAACTAACGGAAGATCTGCCAGGCAGCTGTGGTTCGATGGGGCTGCAGTAAACGAACAAGGGCTCTGTCCCGAATATGGACTGAAAGGAACTATTCCTGTGCGATCTAACGAAGAGGGATTTCTTGTCGCTAGTTACGTCTGTAAGCATATTTCGATTAACTAATTTGTAGGCATCAAGATTTGGTGGAGAATTTTTTATGGTATCCAAAAGATCCGCTTGACCATAATAAATTCTAGATGGACAGAAAACATTTCCACTAAAAGTTGTTTCGAGTTTACCTCCTATTTTCTTGGTGAACTTTAAATGAATGCTGTAGAATGGAGTGCGTCGGAACCAAATATTTTTGGCATTTTATAATTCTTTTATATTTCTTTGATGAGAAATGAGGTAACCCAGTAGCAATTCCATGGAGATTTTCGTCTTTTACCTGATTCATCAGAGAGGCGTACAATTCCTTAAGGTTCTTACAATCTATTTTTTCAAAAACTAATCTGTCAGCTCTTGTTATAACAACATTTTTGTTAGTTCTCCGGCTTCGTTAAGTACGCTCTCACTTAGAAATTCGTAACCGTACTATTACGAAACTCTGCTAGACCTACGACTCACTTGTCTCTCTGAAAAATATGGGCTCTGCTAAATCGTTAAGAAAACTGGCATGTGTATTCTGAGGGTACAAATCTACATTTGAATCGATCAAAACGGTTATCGACCCAGCTATTAAATTTGAGACAAACCTTTCCAGCGGACAGGATGTTGGGTTCTGCCGTTCCTCACTTTAGTTTTCAGTATTTTATCCATTTGGAATGGTGTCAATTTGTTAATTTTTACGGGAGTAAGTCTTTAACTGTAAAACTGAGCTTCTATAGGAGTTCCGTTTAGATCGCGTATTTCGTACACATGTTGTGGTGGATGTTTTATAACCTTTGCATTATGCGCAATTGCAGTTATCTTTCCACAAAAATATCTATTTTGTCGCAGATAATCTATAAACTGTTTGATATACCCGTCTCCCCAAAATGAATGCATGTGTTTTCCGCATTGACTGCATTCTTGCCTCATATCTTTGTTCATCTCGCAAATAAAGCAAAACTGCTCTAAACAGCGTTAATTAGGAACATTTAAGATGCGTTTTGTCTCCTAATCGCATGCTTTGAGTACATGCTATGTCAAAGAACACAAATAACAACCTCATTGAGGATGGTATTGTTGCGCTAATCGTTGGCATATAACAAAAGTGACGAGGCATCTACAGTTTTTAAAGTATGACATATAACACAGGTGATTTGGCAAGTGATTAAATGACTGAGTCAAATTAACAAGGCCGTTTAAATTCACAGATTATTTTAGTGCCAATTTTATTCCTCACGTGACTATTCATGCAGCTTTGACTTCTAAAATATCAAGTATAGGTATTGCATTATATATATAGTTCTCTTCAAAGATACAAGATGGTACTGAATTGCATCCGGAAAACGGATAGTCGCATTTTATCATATGAAATAGTCTTTTTATGATATGGACTGTGAAGCTAGTTCTGTGAACCATACAGAATGTATAATTTCATAAAAAGAAAAGTGACGTCTGTAACAAATTATTATATTTAAATTTAATATTTTTATTACTTAATTGTTATTAGCATCAGTTGTTTGCGTACTATTAACTATTCTAATAAAAAGTACATAATCTATAAGATAAACACAGTTAAAATGTTAAGAGTATATATACATAATATGTCTCCAACGATAAGAAGTTAAGGAAAGTCATTTTCACGGTGTTTTTATACCTATAGCTTCTTGTTGTATATCTAGCAAATGTGCAGAAAATTTAACAAGTATTATGCTGGGCGGAGCATTTTGAACGCGTGAAGCTATAGAAAACGCCTCATGCATTACATCTACACAACGTTCTGCACATATTCCTCAGAAAATTATTCCTACAAAAGCTATTCTTCGGTTACTCCACGTTAAAGTAAACATTTCTATGAACGGTTTAATGTAATATTTCCTTGTAGGTACAATGAGGATATGAAACAAGTTTATGTCTATTTAAAAATTCAAGCCAATACCAGGGAAAATGTAGGACATTGTATTCCACATATCTAAGTATTATTTGACATAAATAGTTTATCTCCTAAGAACGAGAAACATGTTTCTTTTCCTGTTACTGACGTTTTCCGATACTCCTAGAAAAAAACAATTAAAAGAAAATGATTGAATTCTATCGATGTGATGAGCACCTAATGGTTGATTTTATTAAATTTATAATCATTGTTTGTTTCAAAATACTTTGTGTTCCAATGGTTAGTTTTTTTAAAAGACCTCTAGTTTAGCAATAAGTAATTCACTTTCATCTTCTCTTTGTGAGCTATTTAAGAGCTTCTTTGAAAAACACGTTACAAATGCATTGCCTTCAACTTTTAAAATTTGCTATAGATTCTAGATGCAATTTTTGGTATTGTACCTCGAAAAGTACATTAACAGTGCTTTAAGACTTCTAAATTTAAGGATACGGCTGTAAAGTTCACATTATTAATTGAAAACAATGGCTGCCTTCCTTTTCTACATCTAAAGGTAAAAATAACAATAAGCTTAAGTTTGGCATTTATAGGAAATCAACTCATTGATAATTACCAGGGCTAGAACTTATATGTAAATACATATTCCTTAATTTCACACTCATTTTTAACTGATGTCCATCGATCGTGTTGTCCTCTATTCAAATTAAACAAATTTATTTTACATATTTTTCCATATTTTTTTAACTAGTACATATTTATATGTAAAATTTATATTTGTCCATATTTAGTGATTTTAATGCAATATTTGTAGATATATCACTGTTAAGGGAAAAACTATACAGAATTTTCGATTTCGTGACAAAAATGTGATAATAAGGATAAGCTTACAGTTACAATAGGGTACAAGGTACATATAATTAGTCACTTTTTCTACTACCTTTGTATATAATGATTTGTGGAAATCCCTGCGTTTTCCACCTTTAAGTGGTCCCAGTTAAAGTCCAATTGTACTCGCTAATTACCTCCGCTGGTATGACGGCAAGGAGACATCAGTGGCGTTGTTACTCTGGAAGCATTGGGTGTTAACGTGCTCAACGCTTTTTAGAATTTGAAAATTTGTTGGACTGTGTTTTTACTAGGAGTATCTATAAAACTCTTTTTCTATTGATTTATATTGCTCCTGAGGAAGATCAAGAACGAAATCTGGAGAATGGTACACAGGAAGTAGTATAATCCGCCACTGGTTGTTCTAGCCTAGAAAGAGATGGCGGGTATTTCTTTCTCTTTCCAAACGTTGATGTCACATGTAGCTGTAAATGTTTGCCTCAAATTCTGAATCAACCCACCCTTTCAGTCAGTGTTTAACTGTTGAAACTGGTCTGATTCTAAAATGCATAAACAAGCAAGATCTACAATTGCGAGGTTAAAAAATTATGTTACCAAGTTCAAAGAGGTAGGATTTTCAACAGATGGAAAAGTGTTACTCTGCAATACATGTCAGACTAATGTGAACTCAAAACAGCGATTTTTAAGTAATCCACATATTTCTATCACAAAACACCAAGCTGGCAAGAAAAGATACACCGGATTTCATCAAACTTTTATGGCGCAACCCACAACAAGTAAACATGCTGATTTCAACACTGAGCTCTGCCGTGCCCTCATCGGATCTGATATACCTCTTTGGAAAGTCAAGAGTTCAACATTGCGACAGTTTCTAGAAATGTGTAGTGTTTAACGCCACCTTTTACTACATACGGCACCGCAGGCGATGACACTGATGATATATGAGATGAAAATGGAGCAGCGGTGGAATGAGATGGCGGGGGAAGCCGGAGATGCCGGAGAAATATACTACTCACAACATTCCGGATCAGTCAGGTTATGGAAAAGTTATTGTGAAGTGGTGTATCAAGAAACTCTGGAGAAGATAAGAACGGAGATGGGTGAAAATTCCATCTGGGTATCAGTAGATGAAACCACAGACGTAGAAGGACGATGTATCGGCAACGTTGTGATTGATTCCATGAACAGTGAGACCTCTTCCAAACCTATATTGTTGTCATGTGAAGTAATGGAAAAATGCAATAACAAAGCAGCTGCATAATTATTTTCCGATGCAATGTGTGTTCTGTGACCTAGTGGTATTAACATGGCCGAGTTTTGCTACTTTTGACTGGTGCAGCTTCCTACATGATGAAAGCAGCGGAAGCTTTAATGGTTTTATTTCCGAAAACAATCCACTTAACCTGTACAGCGCATGCCTTACGTCGTATGGCAGAAGCAATCAGGATAAATTTTCTTAAAGTGGACCAAGTAATTTCTTGTGGAAAGAAAGTGTTCCTGAAAGCCCCCAGCAGAATTCAACTCTTGAGGGAAATGCATCCCAACGCATCTCTGCCACCACGACCAGTACTAACCACATGGGGTACATGGTTGGATGCTGTGGAGGATTACTTGAAGAACTATGAAGCCATCAAGAGTGTGGCGGATTCTTTTAATTTGGAAAATGCTGCCTCTATTAACGTTCTGAAATCCTTGTTGAGAGACAACTTTGTGCAAAGTGATTTGTGTTACATTCAATCAAATTTTTGTAATATAACAAAAACAATTCAGAAACTACAAAATAATAATCTCACATTACCTGAAAACTTTGATATTCTGAAAAAAAGGGATGGTTCATGAACTCAAATTTGCACGTGGACATTTAGCTGATCTTGTAAAGCGTAAAGTGGACAACGTGTTTTTAAAAAATGCAGGCTTTGAGGAAATGTGCAAAATAAGTGCAATCTTAAGTGGTTCGTCAAATATAAAACAGGAATCAGATATATCTCCTGCTGACATACTGAATTTTAAACACGCTCCAATCACTTCATGTGCACTAGAACGAAGCTTCAACCAATATAAATCACTTTTGTGAGACAGCAGGAAAAGCTTCAAGTTTGAAAATTTAAAATATTTTGTGGCATATTGTTATTCTAGCAGAAATAATGAATAAATACAAGCGAAAGGACAAAAGGTTAAATAATTTTATTTATGAATCCAGTATTTTTAATGTGTTTTTATATGTTCTGTTTTACCAAATATGTGTGCATTATATATATGTACGTAATTCGACAATTTTAGCACATCATGTACAAATTTTTAATTTTTTACTACATATATATGTACATAATTCGACACTTGTTAATACATATAAAATCTAACTCTGATAATTACATATAAACGTAAAAGTTTTAGCCCTCCTCCACATAAATGTCCTCTTTCTAATAGTTCAATTCACAGGTTTATAAATATACCATAATAAAAAGGACTTTAACAGAGAATATAAACGCTCAATTAATATTTATTTACTTAATGCTTTTGATCCATAACATATACGTAAATGAATTGAAATATTTAATGTCAGAAAATGTAAATTATATCTCTACTCTTAACCAAGTGAAAGGAGATTACAATTTTAAATGATTTATATACCATTTTTGGGCTAACATAAACTTAAAGAATTTGGTATAATTTTGATTCCTCAAAATAAATATAATATACATAAGAATTTACTTAATCATTCTAAAAGGATAAAATGTTTGATAATAAAGGATCTGTCATTTATCAATTTAATATTCTAAATTAGGACCGGGTTTACCTGGTAAGAAAACACCTAATTTGAAAATTAGAATGAAGGAACATTTTACAAGTATTAGGTTCAAAGAGATTGATAACTTGGCTGTGACAGGTGGTTTAGGTCATTTCACCAGGAAATTAATTCATAAGTTAAGTTATTTAAAAGATTAAATGCACCGATGAGGGAATGTTTGGGAGAAAAATTTATTTAAAAAAATAGGAATCATGTGATGAAACTAGAAATACCACCAATGAATTCAGGCAATATGTTGGTTTTATTCTCAGAGATTGCTCTTAAATAAAAAAATAGTCTGTCAGCCAGCGGCTGTAATTAAGTTTGCTGTTTTGCACGAAATAGTTAGATATATACTTAGGATAAAAAACAGCTACTCTCGATATAATCAACATTCACAAAGCTTTGTCACCGTACATCGTAGTTTGGTGTGACACATTCTCTCTAGAATATTCGTATCACATATAATAAAAATGCTGAATAAGTTCCAAGTTTGATATTTAACCAGATTGTTCATTTTTACAGTCACCCACATAGACAACACAAAAATATATTACAAAGTGTGTATATTAGAATACGAATACCTCAGAGCCATAACACACCTTATTTTGAATGTGGGTTTCTATCTTTCGTTACAGTTGAAAACACATTTTGTGACTCCAATGAATGTACAGTACATTTTCTGTGTGGTGGGGAAAATAAAAAAATTAAAAGAAAGTGTAAATGACAACTATGGAATTTCAAAGAAGTCTCTCAGCATCTATATTGCCACATTCAAAAGTCTGTAAAATTAATTCTTATCAGGAGAAATGATCACAAAATATGGAATATTGAATCATACATTTAATTATTAAAAATAGATGTATAAAAGTGGAGTTTTTGAAGGATTTCATACAATCTTTATCTATGAGTACCCTTAAGTCATGCCCAACACTTGACCACCTTGATAGTAAAAGTGTTTAAGTCACAAAACTTTAGTCCATTAACTGGACAGTTCACGATTATATAATCTTGGAATATGATGAAATAACCTTAATGCGTAAGACAGATACTGCAGGAGGCGACTACGTAACTACGATCAACTGCCCCCACGTAATGAATGTGTTTCAAAGTACATATTAATAATCTACATGATGTATTTTAAACGTTAAAGCGACGTTAATTAGGGGAATTAATTATCTTCTTTACATTTGTTTCATATCTGCAAAGAAATGTAATTGAACTAGAAAGAATAAGTGATGTTACCTTCTGATCTCTCACAGGTGGTTGGCTTGGACTCCACTTGGTGTAAATTGCAACTCTTTGATTAGTATGCTTACAATAACCAACCTAAAATGAGAAAATAAGATCACTTTGGTTAGTGGGCAAACAGGAGTTCTCACAAAGACACTACATAATTTCTCAAGATCATTACCAAATATACTGACAGTGATCAAAGATACGAAAAGTGAACACAAAACGCCCGAAACATCACAAAGGAGCTAGCGTTACAATGTAATATGTTGTTAAGTTGCTAATATATGTTAAGTTGTTCTACATCGTCGTTAGCTTGAAACGTTCATTGTAATATGAAATATGATTTATTTTATAGAGTTGATGTTTCCCATATATATATATATATATATATATATATATATATATATATATATATATATATATTGAAATATTGAGTGGCCTTAAGTGATTTGTATACGGAAGCACAACATCATATTGTATGTTATATAAACGTAGTTGTTTCGGTTAACTTCTTCTAGTTTTGGAAATTCGAGGAAATTACTTTTAAAGTAATTAAGGGTAATAATGTCTAATTATTAAGCATCAATAATTATCTTCATTATCTATAATAACCGTAATCAATTCAGAATTTCTTCCTCTGCTGATATTAAAGTATTGTGCATACAAGTTTCATACACTTGCAAAATGTTTGTACAAATTATTAACATCTAATCTATTCATTAGCATTTATTTTAAATATTACATAACATTACTGTACCTGATGTATGCCACCTTAATCTCACGTAGATATCAGTAATTTCTAAGTGGCTTTCTGCTTCTTGAAGTTTAATAAACTGTTAAAAGCTTAGCATAATAAGCTTGAGTCATTGACCAATTCACTGTTTATTCTTTCCCGTAACCAACCACGCGTTATGGATTGTTTTTTGCCCTTCATATTTTTTGTCGTAGTAAACGGCACTTTTTCCGACATATTTCTTACGGCTTTTAATGTAACATTAACACATAATATAACATATTAATTATAATACAATGTTACATATTTAAACAGAATACACTTCTCTCAAACAAAATTACTTTTAAATTCCTTTTGTGCCATATTTAGGCGCATTCATTGCTTCTTACCTATGAAGCTTTATTCTTTTGCTCTTGTTTTTTCTTTAGTATCAAATTTAAACCTATTAAATTTAATGTTAATACTTTAACATATTCAAACTGAAGGATTTGTATAAATCAAAGAATAATAAAACTATAGATTGGATTAGACTTAATGAAAATCATTCTGTTCTGATTTATAGTTTTAACATGCTTTGATTTGTCCATATGAATATTGGTAAAATCCAGATATATAAATGCAATTCTAAGGGACTTTGATTTATTTAAAGTGTTTTCTTTTGCTCTTAGAGCATTTAAAATGCTCATATAGGCTTTAGACATTACGTCACTACACTCTCCAAATATTGAGTTGAAATTTCATATATAGAAGAACTAAGTGGTAGTTAGCAATGTAAACGTATGAAGATTTAAGTGATTAAATCAGATCCATATGTATTCTTCATTAATCGTTGTGCACTGACACAAATAATGCGATATCTTTGACTTAGTATAATTTAGTGAAGAATGGTTATCACGCTCCACCAAAAATTCCATCCCAACGTTTCAATAGAAATAAATATCCTAAGGTATGGTGATTGAAAAAAATTAAAAGCTTATTTTCTGTACGTTAGTTAAAGCCGTATTTCAAAATAGAAAAGACGTTAGTATACGAAACTAGGTTTTTAGGTTTAACGTATTCCAAGAATCAAAAGGAAGATTTTCAAGAAAATCCCCTACTTATACAAACCTTTAAATGGAAAACTTGTTCTTACCTTTCATTATTTCAAAATGTTTTTATATATTCTAATAAAATGATATTTTTTAAGGATGTACATGCCGATTAAAAGGTATTTACCAAATTTACTGCGAGTAGCCCATCAAGTGTTCTTGATTAAGTTTCTATAGGTTCGTCTTTAGGGTTCAACTTTTCGAGGTTTTCTTTGTTATTAGTTTTAATTTTCAAAAAGAATTTTGCAGGTAGTATGTCATTGTACTGATTCTGTTGTTTCTTTCTCTTTCATGTCATGCAATGACCATGAAATCTCAAAGCCATTACACAACGATTTGCGTTTTAAGACCCGGACTCTAATTATATTGTTAGTTGACAACACTGCCAGCTTCTAGGAACATAGTGCCACCGGTGTGCCGAGATTTCAACTAGCAGGAGTTATTTTACACACCAGTAAATCAACTGACATGGGACTGCACTGTACGAAAGTTCAAAGACATTGGTCTAGGACTTGTTTGAACCTACGACCTTGGAATTACAGAACCAGAACCAGAGAAAATGCGCCACTCAGACCAAAGAACATTTATCTCGACTAACATGAAATAAAAAAGAGCTTTAGAAAGAAAAAGTCAGTACAAGAATGTTTCAAAGTTACAGTAAGTGAAATTTAAAACTATTTTAACTTCTTTTTGGTGTCGTAGTTAATGAATAACATAAAACTTGTTCAATGTTTAAATGTAGTAAACAACTACAGAAGCTTGTATATACCTATACAGCGAAATCTGCCATCGATTTAATCATTTTGAATATGCTACATACTCTGTATTAATCCATAAAAATAAACTGAGGTGCATTTTACAATATAAAACTTGTTAGAGTAAACAAAACTGTAGTAAACAGTATCTTTATGGTCAGGAGGATCATTGTTACGTCACTCTGGGCTCCTATACCATCATTTTAGACATTAGTAATAGTATAGCAAAAGCAGTTTTCCATATAATCACAAGACAAAACAGTGAAAGTAAACTCCTTAAACTACAAAGCATTACTTAAACACAAATAAATTAACATAGAAGCTTATATAATCCACACTGAACGCTTTTATATCTGATACTTAAAGATTGTTATTGAATTATTAAATTCGGATATTTACATACATACATGAGCTATTATAACCCACCTAGAAGGTCATTCATTACGATATCAAATTATTGTGAATACGTGTGTCATACATGTACTCGAATAAAGTTTAGGTATACTCTTCACTTCTATCCGAAATGCTGCAGGCCTTTCCGTGTTTACAGCTTGTTTATTTTTTCTGTTACTAATCTCTGTTTCATATAACCTTGCCCCGCTGACGTGTATCACTCCGCGTGCAATTAACTTCCCCCTCATCCTAACTGGCTAATGCTTTAGCGCCATAAGCCATAGGCGGTGCCTTCCCGTCACATTGAAACCTGCAGTAAACGTCATAATAATTGTCAGGAAGATAGAAATAAGAATATGAAGGAATGCAAAAATACTGAAGCTTATAATGAAACTGAGCAACTTGAAACTGAATGAATGAGCAATGAAACTGAAACAAGTTTATATTGAAAGGCCTTCGGCCTTTTCCAATGAGAGTTTTTTAAACCAGCATACACACCTTGCAAAAATGCTTGTCTTTCGGTCTTAAAAGTCGTGTCACGCCATACTTGTCGTGTGTCCTTAATTCACCCAAGTCTCGTCAAGGTAGTATATTTTGCGATGTGGACATTTTGATTGTCCTTACATATCGTCTTCGCCACACGGCAATATCGCCCCCAGAGTGGTACGTTTTCCTGTTGTCTCAGTTTCATGTAGCGATGTTTCTACGCATCTAACACACCTGTAAGTTCAGGGCACAGCTGTTCGACTTTTCTCACTGACAAAGACGGATTCTTCTCTGTGAGTGCATTAAATACATGCAACACAGTTCTTTTCTCTCCGCATTCTGAAGGTTTTCCCTTGCGATGCTTCAGCAAAAAACTGGCGGTAGACTTTACCATTATACATATAATACGTACATGGGCAATAAGCTATCAATAAAATAACTTAGCTCTCGCATTCAGCATAGCACACCGTCGAATGGCGATATGTGACTAATCCAGTTCAAAACAAGGTCAGTGATAAAAGTGATATAAACAAATATGTCATCACTACCGCTAAATCACGTGCTATCGTGCCAGGTGCTTGAGAGCAAAGGAACCTCTTCTTTACTTTGTTTGAGAATTAACATGCATTTCAGATAAATCAACTCTGTTGCATAATATATTTCATTGAAACAGTTACGAAAATATAAATTTGACAATTCTCTTCCGACATATAAAGATATATCACCATGTTAAATAACGAACTAATTTTTACCGCACAACAGACTGCACCACAACAGCAGCCAATGAGATGTGATAAGGTCACGTGACCGTTAAGAGATACGGGGCAAGCTTACGTGAAACAAGGATTAGACAAGCGCTATCGTTTGTTTTGACATTCCATAGTTGTTTTGTTATTTTATTTACTATATCCAGTATACTTATTTTACATAGGTTATCTGCTTAAAATTAAAAATAGCATTACTTATAACATAATAATCACAAATACAATTTTGCACACCCAAAGAGAATACAATTTTTGAAATAAAGCCACTTTACAGTTGCCTCTACTACGCTGTTCGTTAATTTGTTAACTGCGAGCTGCGTGACGTTACAGAGCTTTGGCTGGTTAACATTACACTAATTGATAATTGGCACATCTAATTTGAATTTGAATATGTGTGGTGGCATTCCTGGCAGATCAAGAGAGTTAAAATGCTCCGGTGGGGAATCAACTACTTCATCTGCTTCCACAATGGTGTCTATGCAATTATATAATATAATTTGTTCACTTTGAATGCTGGATTGTGTAAAATTATTAAGTTGGTAGACATCTTTATTCTTCGCGGAAAGGGCAGCGCGTTCACTGAGCTAGTAGTAATTCCTATAATTAATTTGAATATTAGGTAATACTTGTTCAATAAATTCTTCTGCCCGCCACGGTGGTGTAGATAGTAGCTTGTCTGCCTCCCGTTCAAGAGGTCCTAAGTTCGAATATCGGTTAGGGTGATTTTTTTTTTGTATTTTACGTCTTCCAACGTTAAATCATGTCGGACGATGAATGAAATGGGTGAAATGATGCTCAAATGAGCCGAGGGTTAATAGAGTTTAGAGTTACCCGACATTCGTTTTTCAGCATATGGGAAAACCCCGGAAAACCTTATGCAGGTAACTCACCCTGATCGAGATTCGAATTGGGAACAACTTGAACGTGAGGCAGACACGCTACCACCACGCTACCGAGGCGGGTAAATCTGCACCCATCCAAGTACTAACCACGTCCAAGTTAGAATCTCGTTCAGGGTGATTTTTCCGGATAAAGCTTTTTCCAGGGATTTCTCTGATCCTTCAAGACGAATGTTGGGGAACTCTAAGCTCCATGGACCCTAGGCTAACTTGAGCTTCATTTCATCCATTCCATTCATCGTCCGATGTTGCTTAACAATGGAGGACATAAATTACAAAACCAAAATAAAAGAAGGAATTTTTTCTTTCGATGTTACTAAATTACAAAAATTATGAGGAAATGATTTTCCTCTAGTCGCATCTATTGGCAGCTGTCCATTTGCAATGTCCAGTAACCGTCGTGAGAATACCTCGGCTGATTGAGGGTTTTGGAGCTGTACACGCATATTCGGACACAACTATATTGTGCGCACATGTTGCCTAATGATGAATATTTCAGACAAGCATTTATTTCGTCCGCCAGTGTCGATCGAGAAATTAAAGGCCATATTTGTCTAAAATCTGCTGCAAGCAATATCAATGCATTTCCGAAAGGCCAAATGTTTCCACGCAAATCTTGTGACGAACGAATCAGAGTTTCAAGCGACTTTTATGTACCATCGTGCATTCAGCACAAACAGTAACTTTACATTTTTGTAATACTTTTCCCAACCAGACGCTTTGGAAATATTGCACGTTGGAGTCCCGAAGATACACGGTGCAGACGTATTGAAATGTTGTAAAAAATAATAATTATAAACAAGTTAGTTTCTGTCGATATCTCATACAAAACATAACCTCTACTTACAATTTGACGACCGGTGCAGCTCAGTCATTACACGATCACACAAAAGCAAATCCATTGAAGTTAATATTTAACAGAGATTGTGGTTATTAATATATTAAAATGGGAGGACATCCAATAGTAGGACATTATCGTCTTCGTACGCCAAGATAACAAGAAAATAACATAATAAAACACTATCTAATTCAAATCAAAAAACAGAATAGAATTAAAGGTTAGGGCTAGAGATGGCGTGGGCGTCGTCAACTTCCCTTTTTTGGCCATTGAGGAAACTGTGTTCTTGCGTACTCAAGTTTGTTACTCACGCAAGGAATGGATAAAAACTTTCTTTGAAACGGGTTGTAAATCGTGTCAAAATTTGAGCTGAATCAATGCAGAACTTTTTAGTTTTTGAAGCGTACACAAACCAATATAACATTTATATAAATATAATATACACATATATATGTGTATATATAATATATACGGATACTTTTCCAAAAACGTTTTGTTATATAATAGGGCCCTTAAAAATGTATATTTCCAGTGAAAGTTGGCTATAGAGCTTTTGGGTGGAATGAAATACCCTCTCTAACTACATTATAAGAGGTAGAGAAAGTGCAAATATATTTGTAAGTCTGTATATTGAAATACGAATATCTGGGAGCCATAAAGTATAATATTTATGAATGTGCGTTTTAATCTTTCGTTACAATTGGAAAAAAGATCTTATGACTCCAATGAAACTACAATACATTCTCTGAGTAGGGGAAAACATATAAATGGAAAGTGTAAATAACAACTTTAGAATGTCAAAAAGACTCTCTGATCATCTAACGTGGCGCATTTAAAATGCCTGTAAAATTAATTATTATCATGAGTAACAGTCGAAAAATTTATTATCATGAGTAATAGTCGAAAAATATGGAATATGAAATCATAGCTAATTCTTAACAAAATATCATTAAAAGTGTAGTTTTTGAAGAATTTGGTTCAGTTGTTATCTATGGGTACCCTTAAGTCATACCCAGCACTTAACCATCTTGGTAGTAAAAGTGTTTATGTCACAAAAACTTAGTCCAGTAACTGGTCATTTCGCGATGATGTTATCCTACTGATGGAGTAACCATTATATACAAGCCAGATATTGCAGGAAGCCGACTACGCAACTACGAGCAATGGTCCTCCACATATTGAATATATGAAACAGATTAACCACTATCTACATGATGTATTCTAAACGTTAAAGCGACGCTAAATTACGAAAGTGTATTAGTTTTGTATTATTTGTTTGATATACGCGAACAAAAATCTAACCGAAATAGAAAGAATACAACGATGTTACCTTTTGATGCCTCACTGTTGGAGGAGTTGCTTTTAAATTTCACTACTTCAGGAGAAATCCTAATATCCTGGAAAATAAGAGCCCTAAAATCAGCAAATTATAACACTATGGTTAATGGGCAAACGGGAATTCTCACTACATAACTTCTCAAGACCAGTTCCAAATATAGTGAAAGAGATCAAAGAAACGAAAACTTACAACAAAAAGCCCTGAACATCACAAAAGGGCTAGCATTACAAAGCAATCTGTCTGTTTTACACCAGCATGACTTTCTCTAATCTTACTCTTTCTTACAAATGTTTACTTCTCTATCTACTCCAATCTAATCCTGATAAACATCTTATTGCTAATTTCCTTGTAGGTTGAACGGAATATGGGAAGAGGGAAGGCTTTTATCGACGGTAGAATCTTTTAAAGCTAAGCACGGTTTTCAAATTCTGTTCTCTTTGGGTTTCAAGAAGTATATAAACGATCACATTTCAGGGAAATATAGGTATTGAAAAATTCAACAAACTAACAAGCAATATCTCGGAAACGATTCATCTACAAAAACGGCAAAATATGTACATCATAAAAACTACTTTAAAAGGAAATCTTGTGCAGTACGATCTTGTCTCCTACGCTTTCCAAGTTACGTAAAACGTCATCCAGAAAGAGTACTTCTGGTACATTCCCAAAAATTCTATATATACATTTAATTTGTCAGGAAAATACCTTAAACATGAATATGTTGTTTTAAGCAAAATCGTTGGAACCATTTTTGAAAAAAACGAATTTTGGAAACAAATGCTTCTTGGTTGTAAAGAGTGAGGGGAGGGGTTGCAAAATATCTCGAAAAATCTTTGTGTTGCATCCTTCAAATAAGCTGAACTTCATACCAGGTTTTGTATTTAACCAACGTTTAGTTTTGGATTTTAGTATTCAGGGATTCAGACATAAAGACACACGCACACCGACACACAAATACGACTTCGTGTCTAATAACTTTTTATTATTATTCAGAGATTCAAAACACACTTATTTCTAGGAAAAGGTAAGCATGGGATTTATGAGGGGAATGCAATACTTTCCGTACTTACTAAACACAGGAGAGAACGTAACAATTTGCTGAGTTAAGGTAAATTTGCTTTGATAAGTCTTTTGCTATTCCGTGAGTACGAAATATACACAAAACGTATCTGGCAAGTGTGTTTGAATTTGGCACAAAACTAGAAGCACTGTGTGTATGTGTGTGTGTGTGTGTGTGTGTGTGCGTGTGTGTGTGTGTGTGGGTGGGTGGGTGGGTGGGTGGGTGGGTGTGGGTGGGTGTGTGTGTGCGTGTAGCCTTTTGAAAGATTACATTTATTAGCTAACCCTTGAGATGTAATTGGTGTATAGTTTATCACAGCAAAGAAAGTCTCCGGAGAATGAGTCACAGGGACTCACCTTGCGTGATGGACAATACTGTTATATAGCGGCAGCGATTGCTCATCAATCCTAAAGTATGTTGCCGTTGTTCTCAGCCCTCACACCGTTCTTCTGTGGAGCTGAGAGTCTTAACTAACGTTTTGGGTTTTGGTGTTGAACTCAATTTCCTAAAATATACATTTATATATACATATATAAAATGTATATATCATATATATTTTAATGTTGTTCGATATTGTCGTCAGTTTGGAACGTTCACGGTATAATGAAATAATGAATTTTATTTATTTTATATCACGGCTACTGTTTCCAATATATATAATGAAATACTGAACGATCTAACTGATATATACAGAAGCAAAACGTGATTTTGTATATTATATACGAGAAAGTAAATACGAGAAAGTAAATCTTTAAACTACGGGAAACACTTCATATTTATTAAACATTAATAATTATGTTCATTAGCTATAATAGCCGCAATAAATTAGAATTTCTTCCGCTGCTGATATTAAAGTATTGTGCATACGAGTTTTATACATTCGCAAAATTTTGTACAAATTGTTCTCGTGTTACGTATGCGTTAGCATCTATTTTAAATATTAAATAACATTACTGTACCTGATATAAGGCACCTTTATCCCACGATTTGAAAACTTCTGAAAGGTTTACAGAAACCCTTGTCTCAGGACAAGTTTGTTTATTCTGCTGCTAGTAACCAACCATGCGCTAGAGATTGTTTTCTCCCCTTTATATTTCTTGTTATGGTTTATGATTCTTTTCTCGTCATATTTCTTGGGGCTTTGATCTCATATGAGCATATAATATAACTTAATAGTTAAAATAAGCTTCTCTCAAATACCATGATTTTTAAATTCCCTTTGTGCCATGCTTAGGTGCATTCATTCTTTCTTACCTATTTAACATTCTTCTTCTTTTGCTCTTTTTTTTTCTTTTGTATCAACTTTAAACCTAATACATAACATTTTAGTATTTTAACATGTTAAAACGTATGCATTTGGATGAATCAAAGCATATTAAAACTATCGATTGGATTAGACTGAACGCAAGTAAATCTATTTTAAGTTATAGTTTTAACACGCTTAAATTTATCCAAATGATCCATATATTTTAATAAGGTTTTAAGGGGTTTTGATTTATTTAGTGTATTGTTTTGCTCTTAGGGCATTAAAATCGGTGATATAGGGTTCAGACATTATATTGACTTAAATATCACTACACTTTTGAAGCCGAAACTGTAAATGCATAAAATATTGAAATTATATAATTCGGAAATCAGCGCATGTTGAAAAGATACAGTTAGTGGTGGCTTAGTTGGTGTTAAAAATGACAAGAATGGAATGAATTTATGCAAGCAGGTAAGAAGGTTCACAGGCCAGGTACTTTTCTTACACCCGAGACCGGTTTTCTCGGAAACTAACTGCACACCTGGTCCAGGAAAATAAGTGAAAGGTCTCTTGGTTGGTGTGACCACGAGATGTTTCGCGCTAAAATTTGTAGGGGGTTAATGGGAAGTAACGGTGTGATTTGAGACCACGAGGGAAAATAAGTAACATGGGTTGATACACTCGTGGAGGGAGGTTGGTCCACAGGCAGCTGGTCGTCAACCTAATCAGTATTGTGGTATATTGTGATAGTAAACCTATCCGGCGGCCGTAGATATAAAGACGTATCGGCAAACCTTCAATTCTATTTTATGTTAATAAATCGGATTTCGAAGAAAGCTCTGGTTTTTCTGCGCTAATATCCCACGCATACCTAGAGTGCAAGGTCCATGCTCAGCAGCTGAGGCAGAAGTCTACGAGAAGCAACATCTCGCTTAGTAACAGCGAAAGAGAACGTGGAGTCGTTGTATTCAACCTTCGAAAGGCAGCGACGAGACGACAGTCTATCGACGTATCGTTAATGGCCGCTACATATGGCGCCTTGCGTGGAGCTCGAATTGCAGTAAAACCGGAGCTGAATATCAAGCAGCAGAGGAGCAGAAAACGAGGCAACCAGGATCACGAGGATCAAGAGGATCCACAGCGGAACAGCAGCAGTTGGCAGCAGATATAAAAAGGTACTGAGTAAAATAACTTTTAGCTATATGTTCTAGTAATTCATGTATTTGAGAAGTGGGAAAACGTTAGAGCAGGCTGATGTAAATGTGGATGTTCAGGAGGGTGATGTAAGTAATGTTTTATGTAATGTAGAAAATGTAGGTGATAGGAATGTGCATAGCAATGTAGAACAGTTAATGGAAAGTAATGTAGGCAAAGAAGGTTCAAGCATAGTACTATGGACAATCAGGTGTTTGAGTCACTTGCTGCACTGATGCACGGGTTCAAGAAAGAGTTAAAGGAGGAAATGAACATTAATATTCAGAATATCAGGGAGGAGATGAAGGCTAGTAGGGAAGATATAGGAAAGATAGAAAAAGGCTAGAGAGAGTTAGGTGAAAGATTAGAGTATAGTCAGCAGTAGTTAAGTGAGGAAATGAAAATTAATAGTCAGAACATCAGGGAGAATTTAACGAAAAGATGAGAGCTAGTAGTATGAATATAATATAAAATCAACAGAGAATTATAGAAAGTTTTAAGGACGAGGTTAGGAGTGAGATTGAAAACGTAAGATTGGAGGTTATGGAGAATCATGAGCAGGTTAGGGCTGAAATAAAAATTGTAAAACAAGAAATTAATACAGGAATAGGGGAAGAACTTAAAAGTGTTAGACAAGATATCAGTGCAGGGCTAGAGAAGGGGAATAGAAAGCTTAGCGCAGAAATAAGTCAGTATTTAGGGAAAGAAAGGACCGCTATAGGCAAAACATTAGAAATACATCAAAAGAGGCTAGAAGTCTCTGAAAAAGGGAATAGGAAATTAAAGGTAGGAACGGACGAAGTAGGTGATAAGATCAAAGAGTTGCTTAAAAGGGTAAGCATCTCGGATAATAGTAGTAATTCAACTTGTAGTATAAGTGGTGAAACAGCGAGGAACGAGGCAACGCCAAATGCGTCAGCTGACATTCCGATGCTAAACTTAGGTCCCAGTACTTCAGGTAGTAATGACCAGAATAGAACGAGAAATGGCGGTTCACATGTACCATGACCTAACCGTATTCTCAGAGAGATATCTCCACCAATATTTGAAAACGAAGATTCCGATGATCCAAAAACGTTTATTAATAAGCTGCAGGAATATTTTATTGTGAAGGGCATACCGGAAGAATACAAAATGACGGTAGTACGTAAATGTTTTAAGGGTAACGCCTCGAATTGGCTGGAATTATCCGTAGGGATAGAGCATAATTATGAAACTTTAGGCAGGTATTTTTTAATCGGTACTGGGGGGCAACTCGACAGGCAAGCATTAGGGCAGAACTGAGTTACGCAAAATATAACCCACGAAAAGATTGCTCAATGGTGAACTATTTCATGGGTGTAGCTAGAAGATCCCGAATGATCCAGCCACCAATACGTGAGTGTGAATTGATTAAACAAGTGACCAATCACTTTCCTGTAACGATTCAACACTATTTGATTATTGCCAGACCAGTCACGATTGCCGCGATAATTGACTTCTTGACCGCGTTGGAAAGGAACAAAAGCCAGAATGATGCGAATAATCAGAAAGGCTTTATCGAATATGAAAGAAGTCCTATAAAATCTGTCGGGCAGGGGGCACAGTCAGGAAACATTAGAAGTTATGACACACGAGAAAGGTATCAATGTCCCGTACCGAAGTATTCTAGCAATTTTGATAGTAGGAGAAGAAACCATATTGATAATAACCATAAGGGAAGATACGAAACCTTTCAAAGAGGACGGAATGCACAGGTCAATGTTATGCAAGCGAGATTTTCGAGAGATAAAGGGGAACAATTACCCAGATACAGGTGTTATTTTGTGAGAAAATTATCACAAAAATCACAGCCATCAAAATGTATATAGACCTCATTCCCCTAGGCAAGAGGATAGAAATAGAAGTGGTAGAAATTCACTAGTTCAGGAAGACAGGATAGACTCCATTAAAACAACTAGACAATGGATGTCAAGCAGACGTGACCAAGAAGCGCACCCAAGACCTTCGAATAATATTAACGGTACAGGAGCCATCAGCAAGGCGACGGAAAACTTCCACCCAATCAAGCTCGGCTTCAGTGAGGATTGGGAAGCATCCCTATTCTGATGAGTACACAAAAGGTAAGGTCCAGAGAAGGCAACTGCTGATACAACGATATAAAGAGGGAACAAATAAAATAGAAGATACAATTTTAATAGATCCACCAAACATAAACGTCAGCATTAATGGGAAACAGTTTTCTGCGGTTGTGGATACAGGCGTGAACACCACCGTGTGTTCTCAAAACGTTTACGAAGGTTTGTTGAGTAGCGGTTTGAAAGTAATATTCTTGCCAGTACACGGAGTATACTGCTCAGTCGCTGTGGGTAAGAGAAAGGAGAGGGTAAAATTTCAGGTTATGATGGACACTAAAATTTGTTAAAAATGTATTAACTTGTTATTTTTGGTCGTATCGAGGTTGGTCACGGATCTTATAATTGGATGTGATAGTTTATATGCTTGGAACGCTGTTGTACAATTGGAACAGAAATTTTTAAAAATTTACGTGGAACAAGACACCATCGTCGTAACTTTCTAGAAGATAGTAATTCAGATGTAATAGCAAGGGATCAAGTAGAGGAAGAAATGCAAGAGGAAACATTCTTCCTAGAGGTGAGAAATATTGGGGCAATGAAATTAGCAGACGTGAGGTTAGAGGAATACATTGAATACCGTGAGGAAAGCTCCGCTTACAAAAGATATGATGATCGACGTGATTATGTTGAAGAAACGATAAATAAAAAGGATCCCAGATTAGACTAGAAGAATAGGAAGATAACAATGAACGACGAGGTGAATGACCGTATCGAGCTAGAAAATTTATTAAGAGAGCACGTAAACCAAGCGAGTAGGCTCAGCGAAACATAGAAAATTCCTGTAATAATTACAGCCAAATTCGGGGAGCACACGTATGGATTAGTTGATAGATAAACGAAGAAATCTATTGGTCGCTGGCACAAACAACTGATAAGACCCTTTCGAGAAATATAAAGTAGCCCTGAGAAATGTAAACGGTTAACTCACTGAGATTGGTTAGAACATTGAAATATGGACCGAATTAGGTTAAGATGATGGAAATGTAATTATTGCTGATATAATGTGATTACCAGAACAATAAACAAAATAATCATGTGATATCAAAAGTGAACAAAGTGAAGTGAAATAAAAGCATATTTCTGTGAAACGAGACTAAAACCATCGTATCCAGCAAAGTCTTGGAAAACAAGCCAACAGACAAGGTGACCTGGTCTGGTTGTACCGCCCTACCCGGACCAAGGGACGCTGCCCGAAGCTCCACCAGCCATGGTAAGGACCATACCGGGTGGTGAAAAGGATTAACGACGTGGTCTATCGCATCCAGAAGGTTCCCCCAGGGAAGATGATGGTGGTACACCTGGAACGCCTGGCACACTACGATGGTGCTGTTCGGGACGACCAGCTTTGAGGAGGGAGCAGTGTCACCCGAACGTCGGAACTTCCTATAGAACCGGCCGGCAGTAGGGCCAGCCCCGAAGCATTCAACCCACGTCTACCCATTTGTCTCGTGTCACTAACTGAAGGGATGATTAAGAGAGCGGCGCGAGCCCTGTACCTTCTCTTTGCCCTCCCAGCAGACGTCTCGAAACCTAGATAATTGTGGAACCCACTGCCCTCCTTATTTAGGACTTTTCCTTTATGGGTAAATAATTGCATAAGGGCGACAAACTTTGCCATCTCCACAATATAGAACGTGTGAAGGGGAGTGCCAAACTAAATGACAGGGTAAATCTAATAGTTTAGCAATATTTTGATTTGTTTTAATATATGAGGTTTAGATCGTTCCTTTACAGTCTGCCGTCGCTTTGTATTTGCAGCCTCCTTCATACATCTTGTAAGACCGCATCCCTTGGCCACGTGATAAGTTTATAATGGTGTTTTAAACCCTTTGATCGATTTAGGGAACAGGAATAATACCAATCATAAGTCTCATGTGCTTTTCACTCATGCTTGCAATTGTGGTCCATATAAACAATGGCTAAAATAAAGGTAAAATATTATTGTGTGATCTTGGCTTCCGGTGAAGGCCGCGTCATCTTGGTCGAAATTGCCGACGTTTCGCTCATCTTGTCATGAGCTTCTTCTGGGCTCTTGTCCGCTCTTTGTCCGGTTGCTCCCGTTTATATACCGGTTGCGAATCTCTGCTGGTCCCGCCCCTTGTCCCCGATTGGTTGCCTGTCTGCCAATGGGATCTTGCACCGGTGTCACCGCTTTTTGTTGGTTTTGGAGATAATTAATATTGTGTTTTGCTGTCTGGTTCGATTCCTTAGGGCTTTTTTTCTCTGTGGTATTCTTCCCTAGACCATCGTTTTGCAGAGATTGCTGTGGCAGGCCGTCGGACGCGGGATGGTCTGTTCGCTCCGCCCCTTGCTTTTCATTGGCTGATCTTCGGCCAGTAGCTGTGCTAGTAAGCAGGGCCTTCCAGGTGTCGTGTAGCTGCCTTCCATGATCTCTGTTGATGTTATTCTTTTCTTTGAAGATTTCTAAACTTTCTCGCGTCAGTTTGTATGAGAAAGTTTTGCAGGTGGCTAGATGTTCGGTGTTATCAAAGTCTATGTAATGGCCGGTTGTAATCACATGTTCCGCTAATGCGGATTTTTCGGGCTGGTTTAATTTTAGGCTGCGTATGTGCTCTTTTTTACGTGTTACGATTGACCTGCCGGTTTGGCCAATGTAGGCGTTTCCACAGTCACATCTAATTCTGTATACTCCTGGGTTTAGCAGCGGGTTGCTGGAATCTTTAGCGGGTCTGAGAAATGATCGGAGCTTTCTGGTAGAAGTGTATCGTGTTCTGATGTTGTAGTTTTTGAGGATGGTCGAAATCCGGTCGGTTACGCCTCGGATGTATGGTAAGGTGGTCCATGTGGTGTCTCTTTTTCCGAGATCTTTTTCATTGTCCTTATGGGAGTTTTTGCTGTTGTTGTTTTTCTGTATTCGACGTATTTCTCTGTAGGAGTAACCGTTTGCCAGGAGGATGCTGTTCAGGTACTTCTTTTCACTTCCGATGAGCTCTGGGTCGCAAATGCGGTAGGCTCGCAGGAATAGGGTGTTCATCATTCCTCGTTTTATCGCAGGTGGGTGATGAGAGGATGCATCCAGATATCGATCGGTGTTTGTCGGTTTTCTATATACAGAACAATGCACAATATTGGTGGCTTCTTCTCGTTGCACCATGACATCTAGAAAAGGGAGCTTTCCATTCTCTTCTATTTCCATTGTGAATTGTACGTTGGGGTGGAGGTTATTAAGATGTTCCAGAAAACTGTCTATGGTGTCCTTGCCGTGTGGCCATACTACGAACGTGTCGTCCACGTATCTTAACCATAATGCCGGTTTGAGATCGTATGTATCAATGGCCGTATTTTCAAAATCTTCCATAAACAGATTTGCGACCACGGGTGAGAGGGGACAGCCCATTGCTGCTCCTTCCTTCTGTTCGTAAAGCTCTCCTCTGTAGCTGAAGTAGGTGATTGTAAGGCAGTGCTCCACTAGGTGCGACCAGTCTTCAGGCAATCCGTTGTATTCGAGCTTTTCTGTGATGTGTTTTAAGGAATCTTGGATGGGGATCTTGGTGAACACCGACTGTACATCGAAACTGATGAGAATGTGGTTGTGTTCCAAGGGGAATTTTCGTATTATTTCTGCAAAGTGGGCGGAGTCTCGAAGAAAGGTCTTCGTTTTACCCACCAAGATCTGTAGCTCTTCGGCTAGGAATCGAAACAGACAGCAAAACACACTATTAATTATCTCCAAAACCAACAAAAAGCGGTGACACCGGTGCAAGATCCCATTGGTAGACAGGCAACCAATCGGGGACAAGGGGCGGGACCAGCAGAGATTCGCAACCGGTATATAAACGGGAGCAAACGGACAAAGAGCATCTCACAGAAGCGCCCTTGTCAGATCACTGGGAAATTATGACCCCACTAGACGTCGATCTAGACTGCATCGGGTCCCCCGTATGGCATGCGGGCACCCTAGATAACACAGGAGCTGAACCTATCAGCAGCTAAAGCTGAGCTCCTCATAATTCTTCCAAGCTGTTTGGCATCTAAATTTCTCCCCAACTAAATTACAAAATATTTAAAACAAAACAAAATGGGTGCTAAGTACTGCATCCTCTCTTTCGACCCGAAGGTACCTTGGTAACCTTAAAATTAACTTCCAATCAAAAACCTACATCACCTTCATCCTACATCTTTCATTAATAATCCTACCTGCGGTAAAACCCTTAATGGGTGGGCACGCAGCAAAAACCTTCTGGCTGTATACAGCCAGCCAGCACGAGCGAAAGAGCGGACAAGAGCCCAGAAGAAGCTCACGACAAGATGAGCGAAACGTCGGCAATTTCGACCAAGATGACGCGGCCTTCACAGGAAGCCAAGATCACACATCAAGACACAGGCCGTGGAAGCCTACGCATCCGTAAAATATTATTATTAGTTTAAATATTTTAAATACTTTGTTGATATAAAGAAGAACTTGTTACCTACAGTTTACTATCAGAAATAGACTTAACTTGTAACAGATGTGTACCCAATGTACAAGTAAATTATAAGTAAATATGTACCATCTGTAAGGAAATTGGTATTCCCAAAAAGAGAGGGATTTAAGATAATGCATATGCACAAATTGTGATTGTTTTATGCCTTCAGCTGAAATTTTACTTCGAGCTTTGTTTAAAGAGAGAATAAATTCTATTTGACAAGATGCGATAAGTGTTTTTCATTTGGCCCTTCATTTACAAGTTTCTTTACATATGTCACTTTTGTTTTATAAATGCACACACAAGATGCTGCCAACTTAAGACTAAGTACACCACTGACAAACATCACACCAATATATACTTTATATAAGTTAATCAGCGAGCTTAGATTTTCGACTAATGGGAAGACAGTTTAGGTTAATTTTATGAATTTAAGTTTCTTTTTATAAGTTTCTTTAAGTTTATAGGTTAAGTGTATAAGTTCAGCAAGGCCCAATCTTTGGTTCAATACTATTTCTATTGCTTGTCAAATAAAGGACAATACACTCCCTTGCAAAATCAAACAATTTGCAGACGATACAAATATACTTAGGTGTACATTTAAACAAGTTACATCTAACTGTGCTAAACGAAACGTTATTTGCTGATGTATGCATATGTTTTGAACACAATTTGTAGCAAACAGAGAAAATAAAACAGCAATGCACTTTTGGACTGTTCAAAAAAATTCTTGGAGCCAATAGTCAAAATTAATAAGAAAGCAATTGAAAACACTGATCCTTGGTATTTAGATTCATAATAACTTGAAATGGGATAAGCCTGTTGGCACTTTGATAAGTAAACTGAATTCTATACAACTTCCAAGTGCTGTCAGGAAATATCTTAATTGTTTGTTTGTTTGTTTGTTTTATTTACGTCCTCCAACGTTAAGTCATATCGGACGATGGATGAAACCGGTGAAACGATGATCAAATGAGTCCAGGACCCATGGAGCTTAGAGTTAACCGACATTTGTCTTTCAGGATAAGGGAAAACCATGGTAAAAACCTTATATAGGTCACTCACCCTGACGAACATTCGAACTCGGGACCTCTTGAACGTGAGGTAGACATGCTACCATGTATACTACCGAGGCAGGCAGGAAATGTCTGAATCGTCACGCTTAGGACATTATACTTTGCTTATGTGCATTGTCTTTAAGGTATGGAATAGTATTGTGGGGAAACTCTCCAGTTTATAAAACATTATTAGAAAGTTAAAAAAGAATAATAAGTGTAATAATAGATGCAAATCAGGGGAGTTCATGCAGAAAGTTATTGAAATTTTATCTATTCCATCTGTAGATATCCAGGAATGTGCCTTATATGCAAAGAAAATGTTGCGAAGTAATATTCTCCCAAAAATGAACGTATTCACAGCCAAAATACTCATCACAAAAATATACATATAATAAGAGTGAGTTCAAAAATGTACCAGGATGAAACAGAATGTTACAGCTCCAAAATATATAATAAACTACAAATTAAATCAAAATCAATCAAATAAATTCATGTTTTAAATCTAGGTTAATAACATACCTGCACAATCACTGTTTCTACTCTCTTGAAGAATTGTTATACTTTTAAACGTTGAGAAGTGTATATTTAGATATGCGTAATTGGAGGAACAATTGGTATCAATGACGTCATTATGGATCCACTTATATGGATACCACAAACGTCTGGATTTTAAGAAAAGTAGAAAAGCTAAGTTCAGTTCATTCACATATCCCCCAAAAATATTTAATAAATTTAAAAGATCTTTAAGGAACAAAATATCATCTTGGCACCTACTAATGGGCACTCAATTTTAAATCTCCTAAATTCAAAAACAAAACATGAAATTGTATAGATTAACAGATCTGGAATATACAAAATAAGTTGTAAAAATTGTGAAAAGTGCTACATATGACAAACTAAAATAAAACTAAAAACCAGAGCTAAAGAGAGCTTTAGAAACATCAGAATGAAACAACAAGGTAAGTGAGCAGTAGCATCTCATTATGACCTTGATCCAAATCCAAATTTACTAAAAAGGAGTGATAAACCAAAATAAACTGACAACATGGGTGAACATATTCGTATGGAAAAATAAGGACCGCGTAATGAACTTCGAAATCTCACCAGTAAATAATTTGACAAAGAAGTTCATAGTTCCACCGCCAGAGAGAGGAGAGCAGATACTATTTGGAGAGAGAATGAAAATGGAGGCAAAGGCTTCCGAAACTAGTCCCTTGATAATTTAAAGACTCGAGGGACACAATGTCAATAAACCAACTAAAGATAGTTTTTCCGATATATTTAGATGTTATATTGTAAGCATTTTACTCTAATATTCCATAATAATTCTGATTCTTATAATTGTTTTCACTGTTCGTACATAATTGCTGTGCGATTGTATCTCAACTTTCAGGTATTCCCTTTTACTTCTTAATGGTTTAATGTTTCAAAACCTAGATTAACTTATACGAACACTTTCCAGGTCATAACATAACCAAATGCACTCTATGATTGAACGAATTAATAAATTTATGATTAATTAAGGAGTGCTTTTCCAAAGGCAATAGAGCCACAATAGTAAATTTTAATGCATCACATTCTTTTTTCTTGAGGATACAGCTTTCACATTCAAATACATGACGTTTATATATATATATATATATTACTGGTCATTTACAGACCGCTAACGTAGCATTGTGAAACACAGATTTTTCGTTTCTCTCCGTTTTACTTGGAACTTAAAAAATTAAATATTTTTGCAAAAGTTGATAGGTGGAGACAGTTTTCTTAGGATTCTCACTCCTATTCACTTATTCTGCTTAAGCGAATGCTAATGACTCATAGCATTTTCAAGTCAAACTCATGTATATGTACAGAGATAATGACAGTGATTAATATATACTCTGCTAGTTTCAAATGTGGGATCCTATGGTAGCTCAATGGGTAAGAGCGACTGGACGGAAACCAGGAGAACCGTGTTTCAAATCCCGGCCATGGTATTGAATTTTTTAGTATGACTATCTGTCGAAAGCCTTAGCCTTTACATGGCTAGTGTGAATTAAAAATTAATTTCCATCAATTAACTCAAATTCCATTATCTTTGTTAATTATACTGGTGCCCACTTATGTAGGTAGCATATCTGTCTCATGTTCAAGGGGTTCCAAGTTTGGATCGCAGTCAGGGGCTGCTTCCTGGATAAGGTATTTTCCGTAGTTTTCCCTTATCCTGGAAAATGAATTTAAGGTAAGCCTGCCCGCCTCGGTAGCGTGGTGGTATAGTGCCTGCCTCACGTTCAAGAGGTCCGGAGTTCGAATCTAGGTCAGGGTGAGTTACCTGGATAAGGTTTTGCCGGGGTTTTCCCTTATCCTGAAAGACGAATGTCGGGTAACTCTTAACTCTATGGACCCTGGGCTCATTTGAGCATCATTTCACCCATTTCATTCATCGTCCGATATGACTTAACGTTGGAGGACGTAAAGTTACAACAACAAGGTATGCTCAGCTCTATGTTCTTTGGGCTCATTTGAGCATCATTTCACCCATTTTATTCATTGAACGATATAGCTTCATATTGCAGGACATTAAATTAAAAAGAAACGGAAATATACCTGAAAAAATAAAACGTTATTTTAACCGCCAGTGTTGAGGCAAGATTTTTGTAGACCAACTGTTTTAGTTGAATCTGAAACTCCTTCCAGTTTCTTTGATAATGGAAAATAAAGTTTTTCCATAAAATTATTTACATCCCAATACATGTTTTGAACTCCCTTAACAAAAATTGTTTTTCCAGAGAAAGGTAAAAATACATTCAAATAGCACAATGGAAAAAAGGGTTGCACAGATAATAATCTTGGTATATATGTGCAACACCTTCCTAAAGTGTGACATGAGGATTATTAAGAAAGGTGTTCCAAACTAAATTACCTTTATATCAAGCACGCCAATGAAAGGGTAGAGGAACCTCCACCATATGGCCTGCAGTAATTCCTGACTGCCATAAATCAAAGGGTAGTGAAAGGTTCATTGCATATGTCAGAGTAGCAAGAGGGTATCAGGGAGGTGCTAGCTAACAACATGTATTGAATAAAATTCCCTTATTCCTTGACATTTATTTGATTTGGAACAGATAACATGTTGAAAGACTTAGAATTGGGTCATACTGAAACTTAAAACTTCACTCATATCCATGTAATAAGCCAGGAACATTTTCGGGACTGTTGCAATTCCATCCTCAGCTGATTACTGACTGGCCACTGTCATCACAATTGGTTGTTGTCTGGATCTCTTGTAATTGCCTCCCTCTCTCTGAAGACTTCTTTTACATAAGTTCAATAGAGCATTCACTGATGGCATATCAAAATTTAAAATATTCAGGATGTTTTTTTATAACACCAATTTAGTCCTATGCTGTAAGTACAAGTTTTGTTGTCAATGGTTTAAGTAATTTAATATCCTCTAATGCGGTGGCTATCATTCCAAACATGAAAAGCAACTGCCAATTTTTCTGTTTGTATTGTCATTGCGAGAGTTACGTGGATTCGAAAATCTGGTTTGCGGAAATTTAGAACCACTTTTGCTGATGTAAAAAGATGTGAAATTGACAATAGGTTATCTTCGAGGCAGGCTCGGTGTTTTTCTGCACGAAAACATATGAAAGGAATCACTGCGGTACACTTCAATCGTCGACTGCCGCAATTACCAACAAACAACTGCCGCTTCTAACACCTTGGTGGTAGTTATACCTCCCAGTCATTGTTTCTGGAAAGCCGCAGACCTTCTGAGAAATTTGGCGGCACCAGCAATGGGCAGAACGCTTTGGAGCCTCTCTCTGTCTCTTTCTCTCCTGCCCACGCACCCGGTTCCGGCTGGTGGCAGCAGCACAACAACGGCACACGGTGACAGTATTTTATGTTCCTTCGGTGTCAAACCAATATAAAATTTGTCACAATTGGTTGTTCAATACTCCATTAAAACACAATGTCACCAGAACAAAAATCAGGAATGTATGTGATAGATTGTGAGGATTGTGACAAATTTTATATTGGTTTGACAAAACTAAATTTGAAAACTAGAGTAAAAACACCTAAAGAACATAAAAGATGCTGAAAATATAAAAAAATACTGAAAAATTGGCAGTCTGGAATGATAGCCACACAGTGTGGAGGAGATTGAATTACTTAAACCATTTAAAACAAAACTTGATCTTAAAACTTGGGAAAAAGGTTGTATTATCGAAAACATTACACATGCTTTAAATTTTGACATACATTCAGTGAATGGTCTATTGAATTTATGTAAAAAATGTTCTGAGAAAGGGAGCCAATTACTGGAGATTCAGATAACCAATTGTGTTGACAGTGGCCAGTTGCTAACCAGCTGAGGATGGGGCTGCAACAGTTCCAAAGATGTTTCTGATTTCTTTAAATGGATGTGAGTGAAGTATTTAAGTGATATCAGTTTAAAATGCACATTAATTGTGCATTTAAATCATTAAATCTGCGTTTAGTAAAAAAACCTGTTCCCACATTTATCCCTGCTGCTGAAACGTTCCATTTGACAGCTAGCAACAGCTAGCAATTAAATTGCTGCACTTACAGAAAAAAAGAACGGATGAGAAGAATTACCCATTAGACTTCCTAAACCATCACAAGGTAGCATTTGGGATGGTGGATGACAAAATGAAGGGAGAATTGGAAGCAGCTTTGATTGTCAGATGCAGGCAAGGTTGCATTATTTTGTTTCGGTATTATTAGAAGTACGTAATTTGTACTGGATGCATTGTCATGAGTAGGCAGAGTTATTATTAACTTAAGTTTGCTACATATGTACACTTTTGTATGGGGGTGAGATATGAAAAAAGATCAGACTATAAGATGTTTCATCAAAAATTAAATGTATATCGTGAACCTTTTGGGAGAGGCTTTGGAAGTCATATTGAATGACTTTTGCATAACTGGCAAACTCAAAAATATGAAATCTTATTGCACAAATAATTAGATCTTGATAAATGCACATTTATACATATTTTCTTTAAGGTTCAGCTAAACATCTGCAAATTATATCTTCTTATTGGTGTGAATTTTCAAGTAATTTTGTTCAATAAAGGGGGAAGGTATTCATCTTTTCTCTCCTGGTCATGCAAAGAGAACAGCATTTCAAAACAATAACACAGAGATCAGCTCTTAAACGAAATGATTAATGTTTTAGTTAGTCAAATCTGTATTTTCCAAATGTTATTCTAAAGAGAACTAAGCAAATATGTAATAAAACTATTTGTACCAGTGTTTACCTTAATGAATATGAAGTAGAAAGAATGATTGGAATAGTTTAGGATCATTTGATTTATCAGCAGTAGCTCAAAAGTATCAAAAAGTGTAAAGTTATTCCAAAGCTGAAACAGGAACATTTGATCAGAAAGCTAAATTATTTATTAGACACACAATAATTTCCTTACCACTAATTATTTAACCCTTTATTTGGCGGTGTTGACCTGGGGCAACATGACGCTATATTAATCTTGAATATATTTTAGTGCGGTTTTTTGTTATTATAATATTGTACGGACCTTTGTCGGTTATACTAGCAAAATTTTCAGTCTTTTCGATTGTAAATATTATATTATTTTTACAATTACCTTGTACTGTTTTTCTTAGTATAAAAAGGCAAAATCCAAGCATCTGCAGTCAAATGATACCACGTCAACATCCAAGCATGTGCCCGCCTCGGTAGCGTAAATGTTACCTTGTCTGCCTCACGTTCCGGAGGTCCGGAGTTCGATTCTTGGTCAGGTTGAGCTACCTGGATAAGGTTTTTCCGGGTTTTTCCCTTATCCTCAAAGACGAATGTGGGTAACTGTATGCTGCATGGACCATGGACTCAGTTGAGCATCAGTTCACCCAATTCGCTCACAGTCCGATATGACTTAACTTTGGAGGACGTAAATTACCCAAAAAACTCCACACCTCAGTAGCAGAACGGACCAGCGCCAGCGGAGCCCTAGGAAGTAGTCTCGACTTCGAGTCCAGGTACGCACACAGCGTAAGGCGGGTTAGCAGAGTTACTGTTGCAAAACCCAAATGTCAGGCCATATATTTCCTTAGTTTCTCTGCTCAATATGCTGATATTGTACCGTAACCTAATAGTTCCTAAAATGTTAATTGTACTGACCAAATGTATATAAAATTTGTTATATCAACTTATAGTTTTCGCTACAGGACCATTGTTGCTAGGCGGCATTAAATAAATTTGTCTTAAAAATATTGTTATAGTAAACAAGACTGTATACTGCTAGCAGCGGGAAAATGAAGTAAATGTAAACAAAATCACGTGACCGTTGAGCGTACCTTGCCTTCTTCACAATTTCCATGATGCTTCCGCCGTGTAAATAGTCCATTGAAAACGTACTGCTACTGAGGTTTGGACTCCTGAGTTCATTTGGCTTTTTTTGTAATTTACGTCTTCCAACGTTGTCATATTGGACGATGAATGGAATGAATGGGTGAAATGATGCTCAAATGAGCCCAGGGTCCCAGGGTCCATAGAGCTTAGAGTTACCCAACATTCGTCTTTAAGGATAAGGGAGAACTCCGCCAAAAACCTTAACCAGGTAACTCACCCTGACCGTGATTCGCACTCGGGACCTCTTGAACGTCAGGCAGACATTCTACCATCACGCTACCGAGTCGGGCTAGAATCATTACTTACTTTCCTCTCTCAAGGGACAAGCTCATTCACTAATACAGAACATACCTGTCACTAGTGAAAATTTTGATGTAGCATGGGACCTCATATGCTCACGCTATAACAATACAAGACTAATAGCTACAGCTCATATAAAAATTTATTAGCACTACCAGTAATGCATAAGGAAACAGTAAATGAACTACGTACCTTGCTCAACCATTTTCAAAATACCTTGAATGCCATTGAAGCACTAAAACTTGAAGTGCCTTTGCATGAAATCATTTTAATGCAACTTCTCCTAGAACATTTGTCTGACACCACACACAGAGAATGGGAGAGAAAAATAGATTCTCAAAACTTCCCTTCTTTGTAGGATCTTATGCAATTTTTGGAAGCGAGAGCACACTCTTTTGAATTGCTTGCTGACACTGCATGTAACAAGACGGTAGTTAAGCCTAAGACTGATTTACACTCTGCTAAGCCCAACAGCAGAGACAGTAAACACTCTTACTTATCCACGAATGATCGTGTATGTTCATTTTGTCAGTGCAATCACATGCTACATAATTGTAATAAATTCAAAAACCTCAATGTGCATAAGCGTTGGACTTTCATTAAATCCAAGCACCTTTGTGCCAATTGCTTTGCTGCTAATCACATATCAAGTAAATGTAATCGTGCCTCATACTGCAATTGTGGCTCATCCACTCACAGCAAGTTGCTTCATGATGGACCTCACGGAAGAATCAAAGAAAACCAATAATTGGTTTAATTAATGTTGAAGTTCATGGATGTAAGAAATGGAATTTTAAATCGCCAATTTGTAACTTTCATTTGGGGGCGCATACTGCACTGGATCGACAGCGCTGGCTATAGCCGAGTGGGTGTGGGATAACAGGTGGTAGTTTTAGATAGCGGCATTTCATAATGGTTCCTCTAACGGCATACTATGTTAATCAGTGGGGTGAAGGGCGTCTTGGAAATTTCATTGGGCCAATGTATGTTGGGAGTCCTTATGTACAACAAGTCCAAGGTTTAGGCAGCTTTCTCGGAGGTCTCTTTAGGAATGTAAAACCCATTCTCTTCGCGGGAGCAAAATCTCTAGGTAAAACAGCTCTCTCTACGGGAACCAATATTCTCTCCGAAATAGCCACCAAACAACCACAAACCAAAATTAAAGATGTTGTAGCCAATCGAATAGTAGGATACACAACAGACGTTGCCAGTAAACTGCAGAGGGGTAAAAGGAACAAAAGAGTTCGTAAAATAAAGATAACCGTTCAAAGAATTAAGAGAGAAAGAGATATTTTTTCATAAATATACATTGCTTAGGGAATGTTTGCGTAGACCTTAAAGGGGCGACATTATGATTAAATCGGAATTTGATATATTTGTTAAAAAAAACCGCTGCAATCAGCGGTAATTGGGAATGTTCATAGTTTATACAAACCGATTGCCCCTGTAGAGCAATCAGTTTTGGAATATGTTGTTCCATATGAACATTGCATAGAATTAAAATTCTATTTACTGATTAAGGGAAAATTTACGAAACTCAATGGAACAGATCTAGCAGATGAGTAAGTAACAGGAGTTAATAATTTGCTACATTCGCTATTTAGTCAGTTAAGCACCTCTCTAAATGGAGTTTCTGTCACCGCTTCCGAAGATCTCTACCACAATAGGAGCTATTTGGAAACGGTGTTCACCTATGGTCACGATGCAGCCAAAAGTCCTCCCACCAACCGTTTTTGGTACTTAGACACTGCCCTTAACGGACTCACCGGAGAGACGGCGGGCAAAAATGGAACTTTGACAGCTGGATATTCAAATTTAGGTTGGAAAGAGCGAGTAAAAGATCTGAATAAATCGTCATGTACGATAACCTCCATGGCGATTTCTTTAATGTATCCACGCTTCTCCTTTCAGTAATCAACTTTCAAATAAAATTAACGAAATCTAAAAATTCCTTTTATTTGCTTAGCGAAGACACCGACTGGAAAGCAAAATTCAAGTTCCTAGATGCAATATTATATTTTATAGAGGTTAAGGCTTCACCTAGCGTCCTAGAATCTCATTTGCAAACATTATTAAATGCTAATGCGATATAAAACTTAATTCGCGTGGATGTCAGGTCCTTCACTTTTGGTCTCGGTCAGAGCACGATTTCCATAGACAACGCCGTGTTAGGTCCTAACCCTAATAGACTTTTGTTTGGAATGGTCTAAAGTACTAATTTTGCTGGAACTAATAATTCAAACCCTGACGAGTTTCAACAATTCTGAACTTCACGTTTTGCTATAGTCATAAATTGGCAATAATTTCCTTCAGAAGGTTTGTCAATAGATACAAGCCACGAAAAGGGTTCCATATCAAACTCTTCTCAGGTTCTGGTACTCATCACAGAAACAACGGAATCCAAATCACCCAGGACCTGTATATTAAGGGACATTTCTTGCTCCTCTTTGATTTAACTCCCGATAGCTCTGCTTCAGAAGGTCATGCCAGTCTGCCCGTTGGCGGAAATGCTAGAATAGAGCACAAATTTAAAAATAAACTTACCGAGGCTATTACATGTATAATGTATTGTGAACATGACAATAGTTTTCAAAATGATAGAGAGAGACGAATTTCTGCCGACTTCTAATGAATGCATTACGAATTGAAAAGGCTTTGCACAACATACCAACCCCTATGGGAGTTTTCTTCTGACATGTTGCCTTTACATTTTAGTAAACCTGCCACGTTTATGTTAAATGTATACCCACGCACTCTGCCTGGTCCGCACTGGGTGGCTATTACTTTTGAAAACAGCTTTTCGGCAAATTATTTTGATTCATATGGATTATCTCCATTCATAAAATCCCTCAAAGCATTTATCTCATCACATGCACCACAACTTACCTATAATCAACGTCCACTCCAAAGTCTCATCTCCAACGTCTGCTACCAGTACGTATGCCTGTACACCCTCTGCATCTGCACGAGAGTATACAACATGAAGAAATTTGTTGCCATGTTCAACTCTGAGAATGCAAACCGCCAACCACAGAGCTTGTTTCGCAGAGAGTTTGGTCCACAAAGGGCTGCGATGGTGGTCAAACTTGCAGAAACCGTCAATAAAAGGTAAGAGTAATCTATCTCTTAATCATTCAGATAAGGATGGCGGGGCCGGTAGTAGTGGATTATGAATCCACGAGAGGAAATGACAATAAAATCATAATAAAAGAGTTGGCCATTCCCGCGAAAAATTTGCTTCAAACCTTTCACTTTACGAGCCCTTATGCTTGGAATCATAAGTTGGAAAATTTAAATAAGCATAAAAATGGCTTGAATTTTAACGATGGCTATGTCCCTTACAGCGTGTTACAAATGTCCTTGAAGATGTTCTTGCCGGACACACCTCATTATATGCTTACAACGAAAGTGTTCTATTCTATCGGAATTAACAAACAGACCCTTTATAAATCTACAGAACGAATTCCTTTGTCCAAGGCCAGAAAAGCTCTATCACAAAGCCCATTGTGGATTTCCCTGTCATAAATTTGCTTCATATCATTGTGCATGCAGACATGCTAATGCACTTTTCCGATGTTTTAAACACCTAAAATTTAAAAAGAAAATGCAAGTTGTCCTTCAGATTCTAATGCTAAACATGATGCATCCCTTCTTGCAGCGGTATAAAAAGGAGCAGCCTGCCGCTCTACGTCTACATTACTTCGCAGAGTGGGGAAAGGTAAACTCATCTAGAGAAGAAGACCTTTAAAGGTGCTGCCACACCCGGAAGCTGTACTACATCGGCGCACCAATTTCCTCAACCCACAGCTCTCAAAATACATCAGTCTGGGATTTTTTCCTGCAGGAAACTACGAAGCTCATGTGGAGATTGGAGGAGCCAAAATGCAAGGAGTGGTTCTGTCTCATTATTTTAGCTCCTTGCTAAATCATCTACCTAAACTGGTGGAGCACATGTGCAACGACCAATCCTACAAATGTGTGGAGGAGAAATTTTGTCTTAAGTGTAACGCACATAAATATGCAAAGTTACATGTACAAGCTTCACATATTAGTTTAGGGCTCTCTGAAATTAATTATCTCTTACGTAATGGTAAAATGTTGCAAAATCAATTCGACAAATTTAATTTGGCAACAGATGATGTTAAAGAATATGTACAAATATCCTCTAAATCATACACATTTGTTATACCTAAAGAAAACTCATCATGTTTTGTCGTTTATGAAGTAATCAGTGACAAACAGAATTCTACATTACTTGGAAAAGAATATGAATAAAATAAATATTATATGTTTGTTATTTCTTTCCTTCACAACCTTTTTCTACTTCCTGGACATGCAATAGCCATTAACGTTCTAAACTTGTAATCTTGTACCACTGCACAAGGCATGTGCAATTAAAATTCACATGGTGCGATAGGTGATTGATATCACTTTCGAAACACTTCTTGGCAAAGACATATTCGGAAGTTAATTGGCAATAGCAGATGCCAAAGGTGCTATGAAATCGTCCAAGTAAAAGCTTGTCTTACTTATCTTCGGTTTTAAATTGCTTCCCGGAAAACGATGTGATTTGTGGAAATTCAGGTCACGTGACAAAATGCAGCAATATCATTGGTGGGCTATAGCTGCCTCGTCACTACTGGTGACACTGTTACCTCCTCAATGCTGGTCGTTCCGAACAGAACCATCATAGCGGGCCTGGCGATGCAGGTGTACACCAACATCTTTCCTCGGGGCACCTTCTGGATGCGGTAGACCACGTCGGTAATCCTCTTCACCACACGGTACGGTCCTTGCCATGGCTGCGAAAGCTTCGGGCAGCGTCCCTTGGTTCGTGTAGTACGATACAACCAGACCAGGTTACCTTGCTGGAACCCTTGGCTGTGGGCTTGCCTGTCATATCTGGTCTTCATGCAGTCACTCGCCTTCTGGAGTGAGTGAGTGAGTGAGTGAGTGTGTGGTGTTTAAGGGTCCGTCGACAACAATCGCCTTCTGAATGTTCTGGCGAGCCATCTCGTGCATGTCGTGGAGATGGTCCATCAAGTTCTTCAAATACTCGGTCGCTGGCTGTTTCGCTTCCGGAGGGCTTCCAAAAGCTAGGTCACAAGGGAGGCGTAACTCTCGGCCGAACATTAAGCTGCCTGCCGTCATCCCAGTTGTCTCGTGTGTAGACGAGAGGTAGTACAGCAAGAACAGTGGCACCTTTACGTCCCAGTCTCGCTGATGGCTGGCCACGACCTTCCTCAGGTGTTCCTCTAAGGTCTTGATGTACCTTTCGACCATGTCATCCGACTGGGGATGTAGAGCCGTCGTGCGGATCTTGTTCACCCCAAGACTTTGTAGTGCCTCCTTCATTAGGTTGGACTCAAAGTTGGTACCCTGGTCACTGTGTAGCTCTAACGGCACCCCAAATCGACAGAACACTTGTTCCACGAGGCTGTCCGTGATTATCTTTGCCCCTTTGTTTGGAATGGCATACACCTCCGGCCACTTGGTGAAGTAGTCCACGACCACGGTCGGAAAATTGAAACGGACCCGCAATGTCATCGTCGATCCGTTCGAATGGCGCTCCAACGTTGTCCTGCTGCATGCGACCCCGGCTCATAGTCTGGGGGCCACGACTCGCCGCGCACACGTGACACCGGCGGCACCATCTCTCAGCGTCTGCTGTTGCATTCTTTCAAGGATTTTATAAGAGGAGCAAGGCCATATAAATCGGAACATCATGAAAAGAATTAGAATTTTGAGTTACAGCAGTCCAATGTGAACCAGGTAGATTCTGAGGATCTTCCGTGACTTGTCAGGTGACGATATACCTGACTTTGGTGCCTGCAGGTCTCGCTGCAATATCGCTCAAGATATTTGCAGGCGCCCTCTACTCTGGTTCACATCGTACGCCGGAAGCGGGTCCATTGCCAAATGCATGTTTTTTCAGTTAGGAATGTAATTTATGATTGGACTCGCTTGGAAAACCTTTTTGACAATTAGATATCAAAGTCCCAGCGGTTTTCCTTAACCCATTTCGCTATTCCTAGCGCCTCCGATTTGGCGCACCTCACGGTATCCAATTGATGCCAGTGACAGGAACTCGTGTTGACTAGGTATTCTATTTTTGTTGTGCAGCCTAGTGTTTCAATATTGAACACTCTATTTTCGTATTTCCCGAAGGGCTTCAACACGTTTATGTTCCCCTTGACGAACAAGTTTCCGTCCACTATTCCATGTATATTCGGGCCGCTTTCCATGTGACCCGAACTCCATGGAATATGGTGGAAATTGTCCGACAACCACGCGTTGGCTTTCCAAAATTTTAGAGGCCAGGCGTTTCTAGGAATGGTGGGGGGTGGCCTAAACAAAAAATGTAGGACCGTTTCCTCGCTTTCGATCTCTACTATGGCCAACTCTTTGACAAATATCTCTCCGTTGGGATTATAAAATCCTTGAAAGGCAGCGGAGCATTCAGCGACGATGGACATCTGAAAAAGAAAGTTATTTTACTTTTTAAGAATGTAATACTACTATAGTAGGCATAACGCCAGAGCTCAGGCGCACCAAATCACCAAACATGGTCACTAATTCTATGGCTAGTGTTTAAAAATAATTAAGTTGTACCAAAACGTAAAATGTTTGCAAACTTGTGATGAATGGTGAGAGATTAAAACTGAACTATTATCAGACAACTAACGGAAGATCTGCCAAGCAGCTGTGGTTCGATGAGGCTGCAGTAAACGAACAAGGGCTCTGTTCCGAATATGGACTGAAAGGAACTATTCCTGTGCGATCTAACGAAGAGGGATTTCTTGTCGCTAGTTACGTCTGTAAGCATATTTCGATTAACCAATTTGTAGGCATCAAGATTTGGTGGAGAGTTTTTTATGGTATCCAAAAGATCCGCTTGACCATAATAAATTCTAGATGGACAAAAAACATTTCCACTAAAAGTTGTTTCGAATTTACCTCCTATTTTCTTGGTGAACTTTAAATGAATGCTGTAGAATGGAGTCCGTCGGAACCAAATATTTTTGGCATTTTATAATTCTTTTATCTTTCTTTGATGAGAAATGAGGTAACCCAGTAGCAATTCCATGGAGATTTTCGTCTTTTACCTGATTCATCAGAGAGGCGTACAATTCCTTAAGGTTCTTACAATCTATTTTTTCAAAAACTAATCTGTCAGCTCTTGTTATAACAAAATTTTTGTTAGTTCTCCGGCTTCGTTAAGTACGCTCTCACTTAGAGATTCGTAACCGTACTATTACGAAACTCTGCTAGACCTACGACTCACTTAGCTCTCTGAAAAATATGGGCTCTGCTAAATCGTTAAGAAAACTGGCACGTGTATTCTGGGGGTACAAATCTACATTTGAATCGATCAAAACGGTTATCGACCCAGCTATTAAATTTGAGACAAACCTTTCCAGCGGACAGGATGTTGGGTTCTGCCGTTCCTCACTTTAGTTTTCAGTATTTTATCCATTTGGAATGGTGTCAATTTGTTAATTTTTACGGGAGTAAGTCTGTAACTGTAAAACTGAGCTTCTATAGGAGTTCCGTTTAGATCGCGTATTTCGTACACATGTTGTGGTGGATGTTTTATAACCTTTGCATTATGCGCAATTGCAGTTATCTTTCCACAAAAATATCTATTTTGTCGCAGATAATCTATAAACTGTTTGATGCACCCGTCTCCCCAAAATGAATGCATGTGTTTTCCGCATTGACTGCATTCTTGCCTCATATCTTTGTTCATCTCGCAAATAAAGCAAAACTGCTCTAAGCAGCGTTAATTAGGAACATTTAAGATTCGCTTTGTCTCCTAATCGCATGCTTTGATTACATGCTATGTCAAGGAACACAAATAATACCCTCATTGAGGATGGTATTGTTGCGCTAATCGTTGGCATATAACAAAAGTGACGAGGCATCTACAGTTTTTAAAGTATGACATATAACACAGGTGATTTGGCAAGTGATTAAATGACTGAGTCAAATTAACAAGGCCGTTTAAATTCACAGATTATTTTAGTGCCAATTTTATTCCTCACGTGACTATTCATGCAGCTTTGACTTCTAAAATATCAAGTATAGGTATTGCATTATATATATAGTTCTCTTCAAAGATACAAGATGGTACTGAATTGCATCCGGAAAACGGATAGTCGCATTTTATCATATGAAATAGTCTTTTTATGATATGGACTGTGAAGCTAGTTCTGTGAACCATACAGAATGTATAATTTCATAAAAAGAAAAGTGACGTCTGTAACAAATTATTATATTTAAATTTAATATTTTTATTACTTAATTGTTATTAGCATCAGTTGTTTGCGTACTATTAACTATTCTAATAAAAAGTACATAATCTATAAGATAAACACAGTTAAAATGTTAAGAGTATATATACATAATATGTCTCCAACGATAAGAAGTTAAGGAAAGTCATTTTCACGGTGTTTTTATACCTATAGCTTCTTGTTGTATATCTAGCAAATGTGCAGAAAATTTAACAAGTATTATGCTGTGCGGAGCATTTTGAACGCGTGAAGCTATAGAAAACGGCTCATGCATTACATCTACACAACGTTCTGCACATATTCCTCAGAAAATTATTCCTACAAAAGCTATTCTTCGGTTACTCCACGTTAAATTAAACATTTCTATGAACGGTGTAATGTAATATTTCCTTGTAGGTACAATGAGGATATGAAACAAGTTTATGTCTATTTAAAAATTCAAGCCAATACCAGGGAAAATGTAGGAAATTGTATTCCACATGTTTAAGTATTATTTGACATAAATAGTTTATCTCCTAAGAACGAGAAACATGTTTCTTTTCCTGTTAGTGACGTTTTCCGATACTCCTAGAAAAAAACAATTAAAAGAAAATGATTGAATTCTATCGATGTGATGAGCACCTAATGGTTGATTTTATTAAATTTATAATCATTGTTTGTTTCAAAATACTTTGAGTTCCAATGGTCAGTTTTTTTTAAAAGACTTCTAGTTTAGCAATAAGTAATTCACTTTCATCTTCTCTTTTTTGAGCTATTTAAGAGCTTCTTTGAAAAACACGTTACAAATGCTTTGCCTTCAACTTTTAAAATTTTCTGTAGATTCTAGATGCAATTTTTGGTATTGTACCTCGAAAAGCACATTAACAGTGCTTTAAGACTTCTAAATTTAAGGATACCGCTGTAAAGTTCACATTAGTAATTGAAAACAATGGCTGCCTTCCTTTTCTACATCTAAAGGTAAAAAATAACAATAAACTAAAGTTTGGCATTTATAGGAAATAAATTCATTGATAATTACCAGGGATGGAATTTATATGTAAATACATATTCCTTAATTTCACACTCATTTTTTAACTGATCTCCATCGATCATGTTGTCCTCTATTCAAATTAAACAAATTTAATTTACATATTTTTCCATATTTTTTTAACTAGTACATATTTATATGTAAAATTTATATTTGTCCATATTTAGTGATTTTAATGCAATATTTGTAGATATATCACTGTTAAGAGAAAAACTATACAGAATTTTCGTTTTCGTGACAAAAATGTGATAATAAGGATAAGCTTACAGTTACAATAGGGTACAAGGTACATATAATTAGTCACTTTTTCTACTACATTTGTATATAATGATTTGTGGAAATCCCTGCGTTTTCCACCTTTAAGTGGTCCCAGTTAAAGTCCAATTGTACTCGCTAATTACCTCCGCTGGTATGACGGCAAGGAGACATCAGTGGCGTTGTTAATCTGGAAGCATTGGGTGTTAACGTGCTCAACGCTTTTTAGAATTTGAAAATTTGTTGGACTGTTTTTTTACGAGGAGTATCTATAAAACTCTTTTTCTAGTGATTTATATTGCTCCTGAGGAAGATCAAGAAAGAAATCTGGAGAATGGTACAGAGGAAGTAGTATAATCCGCCACTGGTTGTTGTAGCCTAGAAAGAGATGGCGGGTATTTCTTTCTCTTGCCAAACGTTGGTGTCACATGTAGCTCTAAATGTTGGCCTCAAATTCTGAATCAACACACCTTTTCAGTCAGTGTTTAACTGTTGAAACTGGTCTGATTCTAAAATGCATAATCAAGCAAGATCTACAATTGCGAAGTTAAAAAATTATGTTACCAAGTTCAAAGAGGCAGGATTTTCAACAGATGGAAAAGTGTTACCCTGCAATACATGTCAGACTAATGTGAACTCAAAACAGCAATTTTTAATTTATCCACTATTTCTATCACAAAACACCAAGCTGGCAAGAAAAGATACACCGGATTTCATCAAACCTTTATGACGCAACCCACAACAAGTAAACATGCTGATTTCAACACTGAGCTCTGCCGTGCCCTTATCGGATCTGATATACCTCTTTGGAAAGTCAAGAGTTCAACATTGCGCTAGTTTCTAGAAATGTGTAGTGTTTAACGCCACCTTTTACTACATACGGCACCGCAGGCGATGACACTGATGATTTATGACATGAAAATGGAGCAGCGGTGGAATGAGATGGCGGAGGAAGCCGGAGATGCCGGAGAAATATACTACTCACAACATTCCGGATCAGTCAAGTTATGTAAAAATTATTGTGAAGTAGTGTATCAAGAAACTCTGGAGAAGATAAGAACGGAGATGGGTGAAAATTCCATCTGGGTATCAGTAGATGAAACTACAGACGTAGAAGGACGATGTATCGGCAACGTTGTGATTGGTTCCATGAATAGTGAGACCTCTTCTAAACCTATATTGTTGTCATGTGAAGTAATGGAAAAATGCAGTAACAAAGCAGCTGCAAAATTATTTTCCAATGCAATGTGTGTTCTGTGGCCTAGTGGTATTAACATGGCCGAGTTTTGCTACTTTTGACTGGTGCAGCTTCCTTCATGATTAAAGCAGCGGAAGCTTTAAGGGTTTTATTTCCGAAAATAATCCATTTAACCTGTACAGCGCATGCCTTACGTCGTATGGCAGAAGCAATCAGGATAAATTTTCTTAAAGTGGACCAAGTAATTTCTTGTGGAAAGAAAGTGTTCCTGAAAGCCCCCCAGCAGAATTCAACTCTTGAGGGAAATGTGTCCCAACGCATCTCTGCCACCGCGACCAGTACTAACCACATGGGGTACATGGTTGGATGCTGTGGAGGATTACTTGAAGAACTATGAAGCCATCAAGAGTGTGGCGGATTCTTTTAATTTGGAAAATGCTGCCTCTATTAACGTTCTGAAATCCTTGTTGAGAGACAACTGTGTGCAAACTGATTTGTGTTACATTCAATCAAATTTTTGTAATATAACAAAAACAATTCAGAAACTACAAAATAATAATCCCACATTACCTGAAAACTTTGATATTCTGAAAAAAAGGGATGGTTCATGAACTCAAATTTGCACGTGGAGATTTAGCTGATCTTGTGAAGTGTATTGTGGACAACGTGTTTTTAAAAAATGCAGGCTTTGAGGAAATGTGCAAAATAAGTGCAATCTTAAGTGGTTCGTCAAATATAAAACAGGAATCAGATATATCTCCTGCTGACATACTGAATTTTAAACACGCTCCAATCACTTCATGTGCACTAGAACGAAGCTTCAACCAATAAAAATCACTTTTGTGAGACAGCAGGAGAAGCTTCAAGTTTGAAAATTTAAAATATTTTGTGGCACATTGTTATTCTAGAAGAAATAATGAATTAATACTAGTGAGATTACAAAAGGTGGAATAATTTAATTTATGAATCCAGTATTTTTAATGTGTTTTTATATGTTCTGTTTTACCAAATATGTGTGCATTATATATGTACGTTATTCGACAATTTTAGCACATCATGTACATATTTTTAATTTTTTCCTACATATATGTACATATTTCGACACTTGTTAGTACATATAAATTCTAACTCTGATAATTACATATAAAGGTAAAAGTTTTAGCCCTCCTCCACATAAATGTCCTGTTTCTAATAGTTCAATTCACAGGTTTATAAATATACCATAATAAAAAGAATTTTAACAGAGAATATAAACGCTCAATTAATATTCATTTACTTAATGTTTTAATCCATAGCATATACGTATATGAATTGAAATATTTAATGTCAGAAAATGTAAATTATATCTCTACTCTTAACCAAGTGAAAGGTGATTACGATTTTAAATGATTTATATACCATTTTTGGGCTAACTTAAACTTAAAGAATTTGGTATAATTTTGATTCCTCAAAATAAATTTACATAAGAATTTACTTAATCATTCTAAAAGGATAAAATGTTTGATAATAAAGGATCTGTGGTATATTAATTTAATATTCTAAATTGCGACCGGGTTTACCTGGTAAGAAAACACCTAATTTGAAAATTAGAATGAAGGAACATTTTACAAGTATTAGGTTCAAAGAGATTGATAACTTGGCTGTGACAGGTGGTTTAGGTCATTTCACCAGGAAACTAATTCATAAGTTAAGCTATTTAAAAAATTAAATGCACCGATAAGGCAATGTTTGGGAGAAAAATTTATTTAAAGAATTAGGAATCATGTGATGAAACTAGAAATACCACCAATGAATTCAGTCAATAAGTTGGTTTTATTCTCAGAGATTGCTCTTAAATAAAACAAATAATCTGTCAGCCAGCGGCTGCAATTAAGTTTGCTGTTTTGCACGAAATGGTTAGATATATATTTAGCATAAAAAAGCTACTCTCGATATAATCAACATTCACAAAGCTTTGTCACCGTACATCGTAGTTTGGTGTGACACATTCTCTCTAGAATATTCGTATCACATATAAGAAAAATGCTGAATAAGTTCCAAGTTTTATATTTAACCAGATTGTTCATTTTTACAGTCACCCACATAGAAAACACAAAAATATATTACAAAATGTGTATATTAGAATACGAATATCTCGGAGCCATAACACACCTTATTTTGAATGTGGGTTTCTATCTTTCGTTACAGTTGAAAACACATATTGTGACTCCAATGAATGTACAGTACATTTTCTGTGTGGTGGTCAAAATAAAAAAATTAAAAGAAAGTGTAAATGACAACTATGGAATTTCAAAGAAGTCTCTCAGCATCTATATTGCCACATTTAAAAAGTCTGTAAAATTAATTCTTATCAGGAGTAATAATCACAAAATATGGAATATTGAATCATACATCTAATTATAAAAATAGATGTATAAAAGTGGAGTTTTTGAAGGATTTCATGCAATTTTTATCTATGAGTACCCTTAAGTCATGCCCAACACTTGACCACCTTGATAGTAAAAGTGTTAAATCACAAAACTTTAGTCCATTAACTGGTCAGTTCACGATTATATAATCTTGGAATATGATGAAATAACCTTAATACATAAGACAGATACTGCAGGAGGCGACTACGTAACTACGATCAACTGCCCCCACGTAATGAATGTGTTTCAAAGTACATATTAATAATATACATGATGTATTTTAAACGTTAAAGCGACGTTAATTAGGGGAATTAATTATCTTTTTTACATTTGTTTCATATATGCAAAGAAATCTAATTGAACTAGAAAGAATAAGTGATGTTACCTTCTGATCTCTCACAGATGGTTGGCTTGGACTCCACTTGGTGTAAATTGCAACTCTTTAATTAGTATGCTTACAGTAAGCAACCTAAAATGAGAAAACAAGATCACTTTGGTTAGTGGGCAAACAGGAATTGTCACAAAGACACTACATAATTTCTCAAGATCATTACCAAATATACTGACAGAGATCAAAGATACGAAAACCTAACACAAAACGCTCGAAACATCACAAAGGAGCTAGCATTTCAATGTAATATGCTGTTAAGATGTTAATATATGTTAAGTTGTTCTACATCGTCGTTAGCTTGAAACGTTAATTGTAATGAAATATGATTTATTTTATAGAGTTGATGTTTCCCATATATATATATTGAAATATTGAGTGGCCTTAGTGATTTGTATACGGAAGCACATCATGATATTGTATGCTATATAAACGTAGTTGTTTCGGTTAAATTCTTCTAGTTTTGGAAATTCGAGGAAATTACCTTTAAAGTAATTAAGGGTAGTAATGTCTAATTATTAAGCATCAATAATTATCTTCATTATCTATAATAACCGTAATAAATTAAGAATTTCTTCCTCTGCTGATATTAAAGTATTGTGCATACAAGTTTCATACACTCGCAAAATGTTTGTACAAATTATTAACATCTAATCTATTTATTAGCATTTATTTTAAATATTACATAACATTACTGTACCTGATGTATGCCACTTTAATCTCACGTAGATATCAGTAATTTCTAAGTGGCTATCTGCTTCTTGAAGTTCAATAAACTGTTAAAAGCTTAGCATAATAAGCTTGAGTCATTGACCAATTCACTGTTTATTCTTTCCCGTAACCAACCACGCGTTATCGATTGTTTTTTGCCCTTCATATTTTTTGTCGTTGTAGTAAACGGCACTTTTTCCGACATATTTCTTACGGCTTTTAATGTAATATTAACACATAATATAACATATTAATTATAATACAATGTTACATATTTAAACAGAATACGCTTCTCTCAAACAAAATTATTTTTAAATTCCTTTTGTGCCATATTTAGGCGCATTCATTGCTTCTTACCTATGCAGCTTTATTCTTTTGCTCTTGTTTTTTCTTTAGTATCAATTTTAAACCTATTAAATTTAATGTTAATACTTTAACATATTCAAACTGAAGGGTTTGTATAAATCAAAGAATAATAAAACTATAGATTGGATTAGACTTAATGCAAATTATTCTGTTCTGATTTATAGTTTTAACATGCTTTGATTTGTCCATATGAATATTGGTAAAATCCAGATATATAAATACAATTCTAAGGGACTTTGATATATTTAAAGTGTTTTCTTTTGCTCTTAGAGCATTTAAAAATGCTCATATAGGCTTTAGACATTACGTCACTACAATCTCCAAATATTGAGTTGAAATTTCATATATAGAAGTACTAAGTGGTAGTTAGCAATGTAAACGTATGAAGATTTAAGTGATTAAATCAGATCCATATGTATTCTTCATTAATCGTTGTGCACTGACACAAATAATGCGATATCTTCGACTTAGTATAATATAGTGAAGAAGTGGTTATCACGCTCCACCAAAAATTCCATCCCAACGTTTCAATAGTAATATATATCCTAAGGTATGGTGATTGAAAAAAAATTAAAAGCTTATTTTCTGTACGTTAGTTAAAGCCGTATTTCAAAATAGAAAAGACGTTTTTATACGAAACTAGGTTTTTAGGTTCAACGTATTCCAAGAATCAAAAGGAAGATTTTCAAGAAAATCCCCTACTTATACAAACCTTTAAATGGAAAACTTGTTCTTACCTTTAATTATTTGAAAATGCTTTTATATATTCTAATTAAATGATATTTTTTAAGGATGTACATGCCGATTAAAAGGTATTTACCAAATTTACTGCGAGTAGCCCCTCAAGTGTTCTTGATTAGGTTTCTATAGGTTCGTCTTTAGGGTTCAACTTATCGAGGTTTTCTTTGTTATTAGTTTTAATTTTCAAAAAGAATTTTGCAGGTAGTATGTCATTGTACTGATTCTGTTGTTTCTTTCTCTTTCATGTCATGCAATGGCCATGAAATCTCGAAGCCATTACACAACGATTTGCGTTTTAAGACCCGGACTCAAATTATATTGTTAGTTGACAACACTGCCAGTTTCTAGGAACATAGTGCCACCGGTGTGCCGAGATTTCAACTAGCAGGAGTTATTTTACACACCAGTAAATCAACTGACATGGGACTGCACTGTACGAAAGTTCAAAGACATTGGTCTAGGACTTGTTTGAACTTACGACCTTGGAATTACAGAACCAGAACCAGAGCAAATGCGCCACCCAGACCAAAGAACATTTATCTCGACTAACATGAAATAAAAAAGAGCTTTAGAAAGAAAAAATCAGTACAAGAATGTTTCAAAGTTACAGTAAGTGAAATTTAAAACTATTTTAACTTCTTTTTGGTGTCGTAGTTAATGAATAACATAATACTTGTTCAATGTTTAAATGTAGTAAACAACTACAGAAGTTTGTATATACCTATACAGCGAAATCTGCCATCGATTTCATCATTTTGAATATGCTACATACTCTGTATTATTCTATAAAAATAAAGTGATGTGCATTTTACAATATAAAACTTGTTAGAGTAAACAAAACTGTAGTAAACAGTATCTTTATGGTCAGGAGGATCATTGTTACGTCACTCTGAGCTCCTAAACCATCATTTTAGACAGTAGTAATAGTATAGCAAAAGCAGTTTTCCATATAATCACAAGACAAAACAGTGAAAATAAACTCCTTAAACTACAAAGCATTAATTAAACACAAATAAATTAACATAGAAGCTTATATAATCCACCCTGAACCCTTTTATATCTGATAGTTAAAGATTGTTATTGAATTATTAAATTCAGATATTTACATACATACATGAGCTATTATAACCCACCTAGAAGTTCGTTCATTACGATATCAAATTATTGTGAATACGTGTGTCATACATGTACTCGAATAAAGTTTAGGTATACTCTTCACTTCTATCTAAAATGCTGCAGACCTTTCCGTGTTTACAGTTTGTTTATTTTTTCTGTTACTAATCTCTGTTTCATATAACCATCCCCGCTGACGTGTATCACTCCGCGTGCAATTAACTTCACCCTCATCCTAATTGGCTAATGCTTTAGCGCCATAGGCCATAGGCGGTGCCTTCCCGTCACATTGAAACCTGCAGTAAACGTCATAATAATTGTCAGGAAGATAGAAATAAGAATATGAAGGCATGCAAAAATAATGAAGCTTATAATGAAACTGAGCAATTTGAAACTGAATGAATGAGCAATGAAACTGAAACAAGTTTATATTGAAAGGCCTTCGGCCTTTTCCACTGGGATTTTTTTAAACCAGCATACATACCTTGCAAAAATGCTTGTCTTTCGGTCTTAAAAGTCGTGTCACGCCATACTTGTCGTGTGTCCTTAATTCACCCAAGTCTCGTCAAGTTAGTATATTTTGCGATTTGGACATTTTGATTGTCCTTAAATATCGTCTTCGCCACAAAGCAATATCGCCCCCAGAGTGGTACGTTTTCCTGTTGTCTCAGTTTCATGTAGCGATGTTTCTACGCATCTAACACACCTGTAAGTTCAGGGCACAGCTGTTCGACTTTTCTCACTGACAAAGACGGTTTCTTCTCTGTGAGTGCATTAAATACAGGCAACACAGTTCTTTTCTCTCCGCTTTCTAAAGGTTTTCCCTTGCGATGCTTCAGCAAAAAACTGGCGGTAGACTTTACCATTGTACATATAAAAAGTACACGCGCAATAAACTATCAATAAAATAGTTTAGCTTTCGCATTCGGCATAGCACACCGTCGAATGGCAATATGTGACTAATCCAGTTCAAAACAAGGTCAGTGATAAAAGTGATATAAGCAAATATGTCATCACTACCGCTAAATCACGTGCTATCATGCCATGTGCTTGAATGCAAAGGAACCTCCTCTTTACTTTGTTTGAGAATTAACATGCATTTCAGATAAATCAACTCTGTTGCATAATATATTTCATTGAAACAGTTACGAAAATATAAATTTGACAATTCTCTTCCAACATATAAAGATATATCACCATGTTAAATAAAGAACTAATTTTTACCGCACAACAGTCTGCAGCACAACAGCAGCCAATGAGATGTGATAAGGTCACGTGACCGTTAAGAGATACGGGGCAAGCTTACGTGAAACAAGGATTAGACAAGCGCTATTGTTTGTTTTGACATTCCATAGTTGTTTGGTTATTTTATTTATTAAATCCAGTATACTTATTTTACATAAGTTATCTGCTTAAAATTAAAAATAGCATTATTTATAACATAATAATCACAAATACAATTTTGCAGACCCAAATAGAATACAATTTTAGAAATAAAGCCACTTTACAGTTGCCTCTACTACGTTGTTCATTAATTTGTTAACTGCGAGCTGCGTGACGTTACAGAGTTTTGGCTGGTTAACATTACACAAATTGATAATTGACCCACCTAATTTGATTTTGAATATGTGTGGTGGCATTCCTGGCAGATCAAGAGAGTTAAAATACTCCGTTGGGGAATCAACTACTTCATCTGCTTCCACAATGGTGTCTATGGAATTATACATTATAATTTCTTCACTTTGAATGCCGGATTGTGTAAAATTATTAAGTTGATAGACATCTTTATTCTTCGCGCCAAGGGCAGCGCGTTCACTGAGCCAGTAGTAATTCCTATAATTAATTTGAATCTCAGGTAATACTTGTTCAATAAATTCTTCTGCCCACCACGGTGGTGTAGATGGTAGCTTGTCTGCCTCCTGTTCAAGAGGTCCTAAGTTCGAATATCGGTTAGGGTGAGTTTTTTTTCTTTTGTTTTTTACGTCATCCAACGTTAAATCATATCGGACGATGAATGAAATGGGTGAAATGATGCTCAAATGAGCCCAGGGTTAATAGAGTTTAGAGTTACCCGACATTCGTTTTTCAGCATATGGGAAAACCCCAGAAAACCTTATCCAGGTAACTCACCCTGATCGAGATTCGAATTCGGAACAACTTGAACGTGAGACAGACACGCTACCACCACGCTACCGAGGCGGGTAAATCTGCACCCATCCAAGTACTAATCACGTCCAAGCTAGAATCTCGTTCAGGGTGATTTTTCCGGATAAAGCTTTTTCCATGGTTTTCTCTGATCCTTCAAGACGAATGTCGGGTAACTCTAAGCTCCATGGGTCCTGGGCAAACTTGAGCTTCATTTCATCCATTCCATTCATCGTCCGATTTGACTTAACGATGGAGGACTTAAATTACAAATCCAAAAGAAAAGGAAGTTTTTCTTTCAATGTTACTAAATTACAAAAATTATGAGGAAATAATTTTCCTCTAGTCGCATCTATTGGCAGCTGTCCATTTGCAATGTCCAGTAACTGTCGTGAGAATACCTCGGCTGATTGAGGGTTTTGGAGCTGTACACGCATATTCGGACACAACTATATTGTGCGCACATGTTGCCTAATGATGAATATTTCAGACAAGCATTTATTTCGTCCGCCAGTGTCGATCGAGAAATTAAAGGCAATATTGGTCTAAAATCTGCTGCAAGCAATAACAATGTATTTCCGAAAGGCCAAATGTTTCCACGCAAATATTGTAACGAACAAATCAGAGTCTCAAGCGACTTTTATGTACAATCATGCATTCAGCACAAACGGTAACTTTACATTTTTGTTATACTTTTCCCAACCAGACGCTTTGGAAATATTGCACGTTGGAGTCCCGAAGATACACGGTTCAGACGTATTGAAATGTTGTAAAGAATAATAATTATAAAATAGTTAGTTTCAGTCTATATCTCATACAAAGCATAACCTCTACTTACAATTTGACCAGAATCACTAACTTGGAAGATGGCAATATAATTAAAAAATGTTTTCATATTCAAAAGAGAAGTAACTGGGTTGGTGGGCACATAAAATGTATGACTTGTTGAAGCAGATAGGTATGGGTCATTCTTGGATAAATGCCGAGTATGGGTATAGAGGCTTCTGGAAATAGGTTAAGCTAAGATTAGAAGATATTGACAGACAAGACATTTTTGCCAATATAAGTGACAAAAGCTCACTAAGATTATATAGAGAAATAAAAATAATGTGGGGGAGGGAAGGATATATAGATATATGTAGTAAGTTAGGGCGAGAAGGTTTTGCTTGGGCGAGAACAGGAGTGAGAAATTTGAAAGGTATAGGTCAAGAGAGGGAGCTAGATAAATGTCCATTGTGTGGAGGAAAGAATGCTGATTTCCATTGTATATTAAATTGTAGCCAAACAAAGATATTGAGAGAGAAGGTTTGGCTACGTAAATGGGATAGTTTGGGGGGGGGGGGGTGAAGTAGTTATTAGAAAAATGTTGTCAGTAAAAGGAGAAAAGAACAGGAGAAATATAGGGAATTATTTAGGGAAAGTTAAAGAGAGATGGCTAAGAACAATTAAGGAAAAATGTAGAGTGAGATAGGTGAAATGGCAGAAAGTGTAAAAAGGAGCAGAGGGCCTCCATTACACAAAAACCTAGGGTTAGGTGTATGGGGTTGAATTATTATTCAATGGTAGGCGACATGATATCATGATAGGATTTTCAGGATTTAGGAATATATAGCATATTTTAGTATGGATTTTATAATTGTAATCTTGATTTTGTATTTCCATTTGTTGATGTAAAAGGAAATAAATTACCATTACTATTGCTATTACTATTACAATTTGACGACCGGTGCAGCTTAATCATTACACGATCACACAAAAGCAAATCCATTAAAGTTAATATTTAACAGAGATTGTGGTTATTAATATATTAAAATGGGAGGACATCCAATAGTAGGAAAATATTCTCTTCGTAAGCCAAGATAACAAGAAAATATCATAACAAAACACTATCTAATTCAAATCTCTACAACAAGAGAATAGAATTAAAGGTTAAGGCTAGAGATGGCGTGGGCGTCGTGAACCTCCCTTTTTTGGCCATTGAGGAAACTGTTTTCTTGCGTACTCAGGTTTGTTACTGACGCAAGAAATGGATAAAAACTTTCTTTGAAACGGGTTGTACATCGTGTCAAAATTCGAGCTCAATCAATGCAGAACCTTTTAGTTTTTGAAGCGTACACAAACCAATATAACATTCATATAAATATAATATACATATATGTGTATATATAATATATACGGATACTTTTCCAAAAACGTTTTGCTATATAATTGGGCCCTTAAAAATGTATATTTCCAGTGAAATTTGGCTATAGAGCTTTTGGGTGGAATGAAATACCCTCTCTAACTACATTATAAGAGGTAGAGAAAGTACAAATATATTTGTAAGTCTGTATATTGAAATACGAATATCTGGGAGCCATAAAGTATAATATTTATGAATGTGGGTTTCAATCTTTCGTTACAATTGGAAAAAGATCTTATCACTCCAATGAAACTACAATACATTCTCTGAGTGGGGGAAAACATATCAATGGAAAGTGTAAATAACAACTTTAGAATGTCAAAAAGACTCTCTGATCATCTAACGTGGCGCATTTAAAAATGCCTGTAAAATTAATTATTATCATGAGTAATAGTCGAAAAATTTATTATCATGAGTAATAGTCGAAAAATTTATTATCATGAGTAATAGTCGAAAAATATGGAATATGAAATCATAGTTAATTCTTAACAACATATCATTAAAAGTGTAGTTTTTGAAGAATTTGGTTCAGTTGTTATCTATGGGTACCCTTAAGTCATACCCAGCACTTAACCATCTTGGTGGTAAAAGTGTTTATGTCACAAAACCTTAGTCCAGTAACTGGTCATTTCGCGATGATGTTATCCTACTGATGGAGTAACCATTATATACAAGCCAGATATTGCAGGAAGCCGACTACGCAACTACGAGCAATGGTCCTCCACATATTGAATATATGATACAGATTAACAACTAACTATCTACATGATATATTCTCAAAGTTAAAGCGACGCTAAATTACGAAAATGTATTAGTTTTGTATTATTTGTTTGATATACGCGAACAAAAATCTAACCGAAATAGAAAGAATACAACAATGTTACCCTTTGATGCCTCACAGTTGGAAGAGTTGCTTTTAAATTTCACTACTTCAGGAGAAATCCTAATGTACTGGAAAATAAGAGCCCTAAAGTCAGCAAATTATATCACTATGGTTATTGGGCAAACGGGAATTCTCACTACATAACTTCTCAAGACCATTACCAAATATAGTGAAAGAGATCAAAGAAACGAAAACTTACAACAAAAAGCCCTGAACATCACAAAAGGGCTAGCATTACAAAGCAATCTGTCTGTTTTACACCAACATGACTTTCTCTAAGCTTACTCTTTCTTACAAATGTTTACTTCTCTATCTACTCCAATCTAATCCTAATAAACATAATCTTATTGCTAATTTCCTTGTAGGTTCAACGGAATATGGGAAGAGGGAAGGCTTTTATCGACGGTCGAATCTTTTAAAGCTAAGCACGGTTTTTAAATTCTGTTCTCTTTGGGTTTCAAGAAGTATATAAACGATCACATTTCAGGGAAATATAGGTATTGAAAAATTCAACAAACTAACAAGCAATATCTCGGAAACGATTCATCTACAAAAACGGCAAAACATGTACATCATAAAAACTACTTTAAAAGGAAATCTTGTGCAGTACGATCTTGTCTCCTACGCTTTCCAAGTTACGCAAAACGTCATCCAGAAAGAGAACTTCTGGTACATTCCCAAAAATTCTATATATACATTTAATTTGTCAGGAAAATACCTTAAACATGAATATGTTGTTTTAAGCAAAATCGTTGGAACCGTTTTTTTAAAAAAAAAACCAATTTTGGAAACAGAAATGCTTCTTGGTTGTAAAGAGTGAGGGGAGGGGGTGCAAAATATCTGGAAAAATCTTTGTGTTGCATCCTTAAAATAAACTGAACTTCATACCAGGTTTCGTATTTAACCAACGTTTAATTTTGGATTTTAGTATTCAAGAAATTCAGACATAAAGACACACGCACACCGACACACAAATACGACTTCGTGTCTAATAACTTTTTATTATTATTCAGAGATTCAAAACACACTTATTTCTAGGAAAAGGTAAGTATGGAATTTATGAGGGGAATGCAATACTTTCCGTACTTACTAAACACAGGAGAGAACGTAACAATTTGCTGAGTTTAGGTAAATTTGCTTTGATAAGTCTTTTGCTATTCCGTGAGTACGAAATATACACAAAACGTATCTGGCAGGTGTGTTTGAATTTGGCACAAAACTAGAAGCACTGTGTGTATGTGTGTGTGTGTGTGTGTGTGTGTGTGTGTGTGTGGGTGGGTGGGTGGGTGTGGGTGTGTGTGTGCGTGTAGCCTTTTGAAAGATTACATTTATTAGCTAACCCTTGAGATGTAATTGGTGTATAGTTTATCACAGCAAAGAAAGTCTCCGGAGAATGAGTCACAGGGACTCACCTTGCGTGATGGACAATACTGTTATATAGCGGCAGCGATTGCTCATCAATCCTAAAGTATGTTGCCGTTGGTCTCAGCCCTCACACCGTTCTTCTGTGGAGCTGAGAGTCTTAACTAACGTTTTGGGTTTTGGTGTTGAACTCAATTTCCTAAAATATACATTTATATATACATATATAAAATGTATATATACATATATATTTTAATGTTGTTCGATATTGTCGTCAGTTTGGAACGTTCACGGTATAATGAAATAATGAATTTTATTTATTTTATATCACGGCTACTGTTTCCAATATATATAGTGAAATACTGAACGATCTAACTGATATATACACAAGCAAAACGTGATTTTGTATATTATATAAACGTACTTGAGTTAAATTCTTCTGTTTTTTGGAAATACGAGAAAGTAAATCTTTAAACTAAGGGAAACAGTTCATATTTATTAAACATTAATAATTATGTTCATTAGCTATAATAGCCGCAATAAATTAGAATTTCTTCCGCTGCTGATATTAAAGTATTGTGCATACGAGTTTTATACATTCGCAAAATTTTGTACAAATTGTTCACGTGTTACGTATGCGTTAGCATCTATTTTAAATATTAAATAACATTACTGTACCTGATATAAGACACCTTTATCCCACGATTTGAAAACTTCTGAAAGGTTTACAGAAACCCTTGTCTCAGGACAAGTTTGTTTATTCTGCTGCTAGTAACCAACCATGCGCTAGAGATTGTTTTCTCCCCTTCATATTTCTTGTTATGGTTTATGATTCTTTTCTCGTCATATTTCTTGGGGCTTTGATCTCATATGAGCATATAATATAACTTAATAGTTAAAATAAGCTTCTCTCAAATACCATGATTTTTAAATTCCCTTTGTGCCATGCTTAGGTGCATTCATTATTTCTTACCTATTTAACTTTCTTCTTCTTTTGCTCTTTTTTTTCTTTTGTATCAACTTTAAACCTAATACATAACATTTTAGTATTTTAACATGTTCAAACGTATGCATTTGGATGAATCAAAGCATATTAAAACTATCGATTGGATTAGACTGAACGCAAGTAAATCTATTTTAAGTTATAGTTTTAACACGCTTAAATTTATCCAAATGATCCATACATTTTAATAAAGTTTTAAGGGGTTTTGATTTATTTAGTGTTTTGTTTTGCTCTTAGGGCATTAAAATCGGTGATATAGGGTTCAGACATTATATTGACTTAAATATCACTACACTTTTGAAGCCGAAACTGTAAATGCATAAAATATTGAAATCATATAATTCGGAAATCAGCGCATGTTGAAAAGATACAGTTAGTGGTGGCTTAGTTGGTGTTAAAAGTGACAAGAATGGAATGAATTTATGCAAGCAGGTAAGAAGGTTCACAGGCCAGGTACTTGTCTTACACCCGAGACCGGCTTTCTCGGAAACTGACTGCACACCTGGTCCAGGAAAATAAGTGAAAGGTCTCTTGGTTGGCGTGACCACGTGATGTTTCGCGCTAAAATTTGTAGGGGGTTAATGGGAAGTAACGGTGTGATCTGAGACCACGAGGGAAAATAAGTGACATGGGTTGATACACTCGTGGAGGGAGGTTGGTCCACAGGCAGCTGGTCGTCAACCTAATCAGTATTGTGGTATATTGTGATAGTAAACCTATCCGGCGGCCGTAGATATAAAGACGTATCGGCAAACCTTCAATTCTATTTTATGTTAATAAATCGGATTTCGAAGAAAGCTCTGGTTTTTCTGCGCTAATATCCCACGCATACCTAGAGTGCAAGGTCCATGCTGAGCAGCTGAGGCAGAAGCCTACGAGAAGCAGAATCTCGCTTAGTAACAGCGAAAGAGAACGTGGAGTCGTTGTATTCTACCTTCGAAAGGCAGGGACGAGACGACAGTTTATCGACGTATCGTTAATGGCCGCTACATATGGCGCCTTGCGTGGAGCTCGAATTGCAGTAAAACCGGAGCTGAATATCAGGCAGCAGATGAGCAGAAAACGAGGCAACCAGGATCACGAGGATCAAGAGGATGCACATCGGAACAGCAGCAGTTGGCAGCAGATATAAAAAGGTACTGAGTAAAATAACTTTTAGGTAAATGTTCTAGTAATTCATATATTTGAGATGTGGGAAAATGTTAGAGCAGGCTGATGTAAATGTGGATGTTCAGGAGGGTGATGTAAGTAGTGTTTTATGTAATGTAGAAAATGTAGGTGATAGGAATGTGCATAGCAATGTAGAACAGTTAATGGAAAGTAATGTAGGCAAAGAAGGTTCAAGCATAGTACTATGGACAATCAGGTGTTTGAGTCACTTGCTGCACTGATGCACGGGTTCAAGAAAGAGTTAAAGGAGGAAATGAACATTAATATTCAGAATATCAGGGAGGAGATGAAGGCTAGTAGGGAAGATATAGGAAAGATAGAAAAAGGCTAGAGAGAGTTAGGTGAAAGATTAGAGTATAGTCAGCAGTAGTTAAGTGAGGAAATGAAAATTAATAGTCAGAACATCAGGGAGAATTTAAACGAAAAGATGAGAGCTAGTAGTAAGAATATAATATAAAATCAACAGAGAATTCTAGAAAGTTTTAAGGACGAGGTTAGGAGTGAGATTGAAAACGTAAAATTGGAGGTTATGGAGAATCATGAGCAGGTTAGGGCGGAAATAAAAATTGTAAAACAAGAAATTAATACAGGAATAGGGGAAGAACTTAAAAGTGTTAGACAAGATATCAGTGCAGGGTTAGAGAAGGAGAATAGAAAGCTTAGGGAAGAAATAAGTCAGTATTTAGGGAAAGAAAGGAAAGCTATAGGCAAAACATTAGAAATACATCAAAAGAGGCTAGAAGTCTCTGAAAAAGGGAATAGGAAATTAAAGGTAGGAATGGACGAAGTAGGTGATAAGATCAAAGAGTTGCTTAAAAGGGTAAGCATCTCGGATAATAGTAGTAATTCAACTTGTAGTATAAGTGGTGAAACAGCGAGGAACGAGGCAACGCCAAATGCGTCAGCTGACATTCCGATGCTAAACTTAGGTCCCAGTACTTCAGGTAGTAATGACCAGAATAGAACGAGAAATGGCGGTTCACATGTACCATGACCTAACCGTATTCTCAGTGAGATATCTCCACCAATATTTGAAAACGAAGATTCCGATGATCCAAAAACGTTTATTAATAAGCTGCAGGAATATTTTATTGTGAAGGGCATACCGGAAGAATACAAAATGACGGTAGTACGTAAATGTTTTAAGGGTAACGCCTCGAATTGGCTGGAATTATCCGTAGGGATAGAGCATAATTATGAAACTTTAGGCAGGTATTTTTTAATCGGTACTGGGGGGCAACTCGACAGGCAAGCATTAGGGCAGAACTGAGTTACGCAAAATATAACCCACGAAAAGATTGCTCAATGGTGAACAATTTCATGGGTGTAGCTAGAAGATCCCGAATGATCCAGCCACCAATACGTGAGTGTGAATTGATTAAACAAGTGACCAATCACTTTCCTGTAACGATTCAACACTATTTGATTATTGCCAGACCAGTCACGATTGCCGCGATAATTGACTTCTTGACCGCGTTGGAAAGGAACAAAAGCCAGAATGATGCGACTAATCAGAAAGGCTTTATCGAATATGAAAGAAGTCCTATAAAATCTGTCGGGCAGGGGGCACAGTCAGGAAACATTAGAAGTTATGACACACGAGAAAGGTATCAATGTCCCGTACCGAAGTATTCTAGCAATTTTGATAGTAGGAGAAGAAACCATATTGATAATAACCATAAGGGAAGATACGAAACCTTTCAAAGAGGACGGAATGCACAGGTAAATGTTATGCAAGCGAGATTTTCGAGAGATAAAGGGGAACAATTACCCAGATACAGGCGTTATTTTGTGAGAAAATTATCACAAAAATCACAGCCATCAAAATGTATATAGACCTCATTCCCCTAGGCAAGAGGATAGAAATAGAAGTGGTAGAAATTCACTAGTTCAGGAAGACAGGATAAAGAATTAGAATTCATATCTAACAATAGCATTCACGTAACTTTCAAACTAGATTAGACCATGCTCAAGCTCTTCTCGGGAAGCAAGTCAGGTGAAAAGACGATTAGAAATAGACGTTTCGGAAGTGTGTATCTCTCCCATCATCAGGATATTTATTAAGTGTTATAACCACAAATGAATCACCGGATATAACACAAACATAAACAAAAACAAGACACTATCAAAATTCCTTGCATCCCTAGAAGAATTTTAGCATATTCGTCGCCAGGAAAGCTTCAGGTCTTATTTTAGATTAGAGCATTTAAAAATGTTTTCCAGATGTTATCTAAGCATTCTTTGGATTCAGGAAGGCTTACACTATTTTATAGACTAAAAAGAATAAAAAGTGATGTTGTGAAAATGTTCATGAAATTTTAGTCATACATATCGTTAAAATACCATATGAGATTTACGTGACTGCTAATATTAGATATGAATTGTAATTCTTGTAACGATATGTTTTAGTTCGAACTTTTTATATGAATATCCAGTTGGAAATTTTTATTTTCTGATCTGATTGTTAGTGGGTCATGCAATGACAATATAAAAAATGTATGTAATTTTGTGATTGGCCGTAGTAATAATTGTATTACGTAATGTGGTGACTTAGCAGTAAATCGGCCAATCATAAAATTAATAGAGCAGTAACGATAGTAACGGAAAATCAATAATCTTCAGAAAGAAATATTCTGTAATCTTGTTAGTGATGAGTGGACGTGCAAAAGTGAGGAATTTTAAGTAATTAACGGAAATGATTTATTAAAAAAGTAAGGATTTATTGATGTGTCAGAGGTAACCTGCAGTGATTGATAAAGAAAGAAAGTTCCAGTAAACTGTAATTCATATTTTACAATTAAATTATATATTACGAAATCGGACTTACTAAAATTTTAATTATGTCACTAGAAACCACAACTGAAAACAAGATATCTCATGAACCTCATTTAATAGAACTTATTCATCAAGAAACAATATAAACTACAGCGAAGTAACCCTGTTACATCTGGCTTCCCGACCTGGATCTTCCAAACAGCCAACGTACAACCTTGCTGCTGCGAGTGAAGAATAGTGCCACATTCTTTATCCTTGTTTTCTCACTATGGAAAATTTCAGTATTTTCCTTCATTTCAGATGTTCCGTACGTCACAGTTTTAGTGTTCGACTAATGAAACTTGCTACACACATTCACAGAGACACAGTAAATAGAACGTGCCCTGGGTTTTATTGTGACATGCATTTATGCACACATCTTTACTTCAAAACACAAAAATTCCAAATGTTGGGCAAAGAAGCCATATTCAAAGTTTTAAACATTTCTGTAGCCTAAGGTTACTGAGATCATTCAAAAATACATATATTGGGAATCTGTTGTTAAAATATTGAACCAAAATTTAAGTTATTTTGTCGCAAGGGACCTTTTATGTGACGTAACCAAAAAGAAATAAACTTGACAATGTTTTCCAAACTATCAAAGTGAAATTGACAAACTTTTAGCTCCAACATATATGCAATACGTTTATCTGTGGTATAAATCTTAAAAAGCTAACGTTATTAGTTCAGTCATAGGTACCCTTAATCAACTTCGTTAGAGGCATTTTGGAGAAAATTAAAGCTTTGTAAAAAGTTGCATATAAAGTTTGGTCTAAGGAGATGTTTGAACTTAAATACGTATTTTGGGATTTAACCAAGTTTTAGTTTTTCAGTTATTCTGTTCAAGCTCACACGCACAGAGATGCACACTGAACATTTTCTTAAAATGCCTTCTTCTGGTTCAAGTTGGGATCAAAATGTGGATTTCCCCGTGTCGAATTTTTGGCTGGAGTGCAATACTTTCTCCATTAACTGTAAATGAGTAGTCGAAAAATTAGTAAATAACCATAATGAGTATGAAAATATAGAGTTTCTTGGAATAGGTGGAGACTTTCCACGTAGTTTTACAATAAGTTTAACGTCTAAGGTCACATTGGGGAAATTTTAATCTTTTAGAAACTAATGATGTTCTATAATGTTGGTTTCTAAGAACGAATTACAACACGAAAGTCTTTAGAATACTCTTATTTTCTTGCCGATTCTGCGAAGGGTAAGGAATGTTTCTTAAACAAAAAAGAAAGAGAAGAAAAGCCAAACCAGGCCAGCGGAAGTTCAAGCATAATATCTTAATTGAGAAGTTCAAAACCATGCTCAGCTTAGCATTCAAAGATGTTCTATACACCGTTAGAATAAGTAATAGTACACTACTTACATCAATTAGTTATAATAGTATAACTAATATCATCTTGAGTTTAATCTCTCGAGATCAAATAGCCTTAAGGCAAGACTACACTTTTTTTTCTGTAATTTTACGTCCTCCAACACTAAGTCATATCGGACGATGAATGAAAGGCGTGAAATGATGCTCCAATGAGTTCGAGGTCCATGGAGCTCAGAGTTACCTGACATTCGCCTATCAGGATAAGGGAAACCCCTGGAAAAAACTTATCCAGTTATCTCACCCAAACCAAGGTTGCCCGCCTCGGTAGCGTAAATGGTAGCGTGTCTGCCTCACGTTCAAGAGGTCCCGAGTTCAAATCTTGGTCAGGGTGAGTTACCTGCATAAGGATTTTTGGGGGTTTTTTCCCTTATCCTTAGAGACGAATGTCGGGTAACTCTAAACTCCATGGACCATGGACACATTTGAGCATCATTTCATCTATTCCATTCACCGTCCGATATGAGTTAACGTCGGAGGATGTAAATTAAAAAAAAAACTTCTGTGTACGTTGATCTAAAGGTGATTTCTCCCCAAGCTTCTTCAGCAAGATTATTGTTTTTTTCTCCAGTACACAGAATATGAATTATTACGCAAAATCGTTTCTTTTTGATCACTCTCCTGCACGTCCACTTGGTCAATTTCACATATTATGTCATTACATGACGCACTAAATTTTCTTAATTTTTTCATCTTTCCTTTTCCCATAATTTATATTATTTTAATTAAGTTAATCGGCATATAAAATGTTCAACGCGTCAACAAATTTGAGCTTTTAAGTTGAATTTTTGTTTTCCGCTCGTACAGAGCAAGTTTAAAAGATCCAGATTCTTATTTTTTTGGAATATTCTTGTAGTATTTGTTCTAAATTATTTACCATGTGCAGTGGTTATTTTGGATGATTATGTTTGAAATGATCTCTCTGTGACTTATCTTGAAGCAGGATTATTTGGGATAATGGTGTTTGCTGACGATCTTGAAGAAATGTAGACGTTTCTCCTGCAACTCTGGATAATTATTCGTGTCTGTAAGTTTTTGTTGAGCATTTAGATCTTTTTCTTTGCCAGAGTCGCGGTAACGGGGCTGATGAAGATAGTAGTACTATATTTAAAGAATGAATAATACCTTTCTTGTTGAAAGATGGAAATTCAATTCCTCATAAACAATTTTAAATTCAATGAAACAATTACAAATGTTATTACTGTAGTATTTTTACAAACAGCGGGAGATGTCACGATGAACTATTCCTTTTCTTGCGCACACACTATTTGAACATCTTTGATGTACACACAAAATTATTTCTGCACAGACTCGGATACACAAGTATACGTCTTACCCAAAGACTTTCAGAAACAGGACAACAAAATCCTTTTAAAACAATCAACAACCCAACACGATCCGTTGCCATGCTTACACCATTACCCACTTTATATCACTTCTTTATTTTATTATCAATACTAAAATCTTTGACTATTCCAAACAACATGAAGCATAAAAATAACTACTACACATGTGTTAACTCTCAACATTTTGAAAATATTAACTTATTTTCTTCCTTTATACTATAGAATTTTCAAAACCCAAGCATTAAGAATAAAAGGGGAATGTGAAGTGTCTTATTTACATATAATGTAAGTTTCATCAAGTTAAAGAAAAACTTTGACACGTGAGGCATTTTGTATACCGCAAAGTGTTAGAAAAAAGTTTTTCAGAAAATAAATTTTAAAGTAATGACTGTTAAACGTGTCACGTGATAGCCTGAAATGTTTCAAATGATAAAGGTAGCACGCCATCTATTACTACACAGACTAAGATACCAAAAAATAACAAAAAAGAGAAAATTCTACGAGTTTCAACATTTTCGGCGAATTATGTAGCGTTGTCTTAGTATTGTATATATATTTGTACTAAATATATATAATTTACAAGAGCTTACCTTAATTTAAATTTAAGCGTCCAGCAGAGCCGCCACACACCATGCGACTGTTCCACCAAGACGCCTGCATTCCACTAAAGCGACCTCCGGGGACTGCACGCCAAGGAGGCTATGCATCATCGCCAATTGTTATAAAACAAACGTGGGCAGACAGGAAGCAAAACAGATAAACACTGCTGTGTACCCTTATCTTTCTAATAAACAGTGCGTATCGGTTTTATTACTCAGCTCTTGCAGTTGCGGATATAAAATACCTATACACTATCGGTCTTCAGTCTGATTTTTAAAAGATGCGAGGTCACCAGCCCCTCTGCGCGATAGCAAGTTCTGCAGATAAATGATGTACACAATCCTGCAGAAACTAGAATCATAATGTTTTCAAATGATACAACAATTTTATATATACGAAACAAAATAGAGAACTTGGAAAATGCAACAAATCAGAACACTAGCCAAATTATCCTGCATCTTAAAGAAACCAGCCTTTTTATAAACAAAGTTAAAGCTAACTATATACGTTTTTAAACCATTCAAAATAGAAATGGCGCCAATTCCAAAATTACCTTTGAGAATAACGAAGTTAAAGAAGTAGACAACAATTTTTTTCTTGCTTTTGTTTTTTGTTATTTACATCCTCCAACGTTATGTCAGTTCGAGGACGTAAATTAAAAAGAAAAACGTGATGTCATATCGAATGGTGAATGAATTGGATGAAATGATGCTCAAATGAGTCCAAAATCCATGAAGCTTTGAGTTACACGAAAATGAAATGAAATGGGTAGTGTTTAACGCCCGCGTTTACTACGTAGGCACCGCAGGCGATGACACTTATCATACATGAGATGAAGATGGAGCACCGGTGGAATGAGATGGCGGGGGAAACCGGAGATCCCGGAGAAAACCCGCCCCAGTGCCGTGTTGTCCACCACAAATCTCACTTTGCGGTCGCCTGGGATCGAACCCGGGACGCCTTGGTGAGAGCCAATCGGCCAATTCACTGAGCCACGGCGCGGCCGAGTTACCCGAAATTTGTCAATCAGGATAAGGGAAAACCCAGGAAAAAAACTTATCCAGGTAACTCACCCAGACCGAGAATCCAACTCCGGACCTCTTGAACGTGAGGCAGACACGCTACCTTCTACGCTTCCGAGGCGGGCACACAAAATATTTATCCCTGTCTCGGTAGCGTAAATGGTGGCGTGTCTGCCTCACGTTCAAGAGGTCTCAAGTTCGAATCTCGGTTAGGGCGATCTACCTGCATAAGTTTTTTTCCGGGGGTTTCCCTTATCCTGATAGACTATCGGGTAACTGTAAGCTCCATGGATCCTGGCCTCATTTGAGCATCATTTCAGCCATTCCATTAATCCTCCGATAAGACTTAAGAAGTTAAAAGGGCGTAAATTACAAAACACACTCTAAATGGTATTAACATATAGAAAAATTATGTAATAAAATATGTTCTGGATTTTTTATAATGAAAATAACGCCAAATTTAAAAAATATATAAATTGAAAATACAACTTATTGGGGTGTAATCTAACCACACATAACATATGTAATAACTGTATGGGGTTACGGTACAATAAATATAATAAAAAGAATATTTAGACTACAAAAACGAGCAGTTAGACTAATGCTAGGTTTAAAATACAGGGAATCGTGCAAAGAATGTTTTAGAGCATTAAATATACTCACGCTATATTCCCTTCTACATATATGAACCAATAATGTACATAAAAATAAAAATTCCATCACAGAAACGAAATCAATAAACTCATGACGATAGCCCAAGAAGAAAAAATAATTAGCATATACAGGCACATACGTTTTGCCCGCCCCGGTAGCGTAGATGGTAGCGTGTCTATCCCTCGTTGAAGAGGTCCCGAGTTCGAATCTAGCTCAGGGTGAGTTACCTGGATAAGGTTTTTCCGGGGGTTTCCTTTATCCTGAAACGAGAATGTCGGGTAACTCTAAGCTCAATGATTCCGGAGCCCACTTGAGCATTATTTCACCCCTTCCACTCATCGTTCGAAATGACAACGCTGGGGGACGTAAATGACAAAAAGTTAGAACTTTAGAATATGAAACCTTCAGCAGTGGCAAATAAGCTTTACAATAAATTACACTGATATGCAAAATGTACCATTTTGTCTGGGTTTTTTATTTTAATGTGTTATTATCTCTAATTTGAGTGTGCTGAATCAGAATATGAACTTAGTTTTTCTCCATCACATATCAATTTTTCACAATGAAGGGAATAGTAAAATATGCATTTTTATACTAGGCTCTGTCGAATTTGGTATACTATTAAATATAAGTTAATTAATCCATAACTGCCGAAAAATTAGGAAAAATTTAGAGACACGCCTCTTTCATCATGGGCGAGTACAGTCAAAACGGACATATATACAACGGTTTATTTACATTTTTGTTTAAACTACGTCTCATGCATCTCAGTTAACATGCAAGAACCTTTGCCATTTAAGTAATAATATTAAAACACCAAGCAAATGATTAAGAGTGTCTTAAAAGGCTAAACCGAGCACGAGAAGTCGAGAGATGCCAAAAGTATAGCGCCAGACATAAAAGTCGTACTACTGAACCCATAACGTTCTAGCAGGAAGTCTCGAAATAACCCAATGGGACTATGACCTCTACTGTACCCTACCCACCCTCCAAAATGACACAGGTTCGAGTTCCAGCATTGTAAATACCATTTCTTATGTTCATCAAAATTTGGAAACCGAATTCACTATAATTTAATTATAAAGTCCCCGAGGGCATGCATTACCCAAGAAGGTCGTCAGTTCGATCACTTGCTACGTTGGAGGAGTCGTGTTCCAGGAATAGAAAAAGTATCATTCCAGCGCCACAAAGCGTACCAATTTGAAACGAAATGTTTAATAGCACATTAATTCTATGTCTCAAAATTGTGTTTAACTTCCATGTTAAACCTTGATACCGTTATTGCCATATTTTCTGTGTTCAAATGTGTATAAATGATCTGTATTTCAACTGCACCTACCTATAGGTGTGTTTAAACAACTACCTACTTGTAGTTCTCAATAAAGAAACATCAAACAATGCCATAAAACACAAATAAAATAATTAAAAATAAAAACAATAACAGTTTACAGAATAATAATTGCAAATTGAGAGTATTACATGGCAAAAAAATTACTATACCTAGACAGAGGATTCAAACCACGTTCACAGCAAACAAATGAGATTGTAGTTATAACTGAGCTACCTAATAACGTGAGAGATAAACATTCCGTCTAACTGATAGTATTCGCTGGTTCCAGTGCACATTTGGGCACGTGCAAACGTCAGCTGTCTATCATTACGAATATATTATAGGTGATGCGATAACATCTATATTAGTACTAATTTCATTGAATGTTTAACATCCATTTTAAATACGTGGGTAGAATCTAGTAATGGGGTCGATGTTTTCATGTTGGAGTATACAACGCGGATTGCATAAACCCGAGAGTAAGGGGCAGCTGCTTCACCCGGTATAAGCATACAGAGAGTATGCTCAAGTTGTTCTCGGGAAGCAAGCCAGGTGAGAAGACGATTAGAAATCGACGTTTCGGGAGTGCGAATCTCTTCCATCATTATTAAATGTTATAACCACAAATAAATCACTGGATATAACACAGATATAAACAAAGACAAAGCACTATCAAAATTCACATTACTGAACAAAAACTGTTATCAGTCAATTAAATGCCTAGTCACGAGATGGCGTGAGTACAGAAAAATAGTTGTGTCAAACAAACGTAAATACTTAACTTTATTATTAAGCTGTATTGATCTGTGCTACTTAAGTCGACGGAGCTCCATTTTAAGGCCTGTTTCCAAGAGGAGCTGAAGTGAAATCCAGTATCACGATTAAGGGTGCTCCTCTCAGAGGAAATGGCCAATGCCTCCTTAATTTTCCACTCACAGTAACTGTTACACTTTGCCATGATGGTCTCAAAGATATATATACTATGCCAGTGTCGCAAAACGTATGTGCGGGCATGTAGCGTCTAGCATGTGGCGAGTAGTCAGCTCCGCCTTGTTGTTTACAGCAGGATTAAACTAATTCCTTTTTCACGTAAACTTGCCCCGTATCTCTAAACAGTCACGTGACCTTATCACCTCTCATTGGCTGATGTTCTGGTATAGACTGTTGTGCGGTAAAAATTAGTTCGTTATTTAACATGGTGATATATCTTTATATGTTGGAAGAAAATTGTCAAATTTATACTTTCGTAACTGGTTTGAATTAAATATATTACGCAACAGAGCTGATTTATCTGAAATGCATATTAATTATTAAACGAAGTAAAGAGGAGGTTCCTTAGCTCTCAAGCACGATAGCACGTGATTTAACGGTAGTGGTGACATATTTGTGTATATGACTTTTATCACTAACCTTGTTTTGAAATGGATTTGTCATATATCGCCATTCGAAGGTGTGTTGTGCTGAGTGCGAGAGCTAAATTATTTTATTGATAGTTTATTGCGCTATACTTATATGTATAATAGCAGAGTCTAGTGCCAGTTTTTCGTTGAGGCATCGCAAGGGAAAACCTATACAAAGCGGCGAAAAAAGAATTGTGGTGCATGTGTTTAATGCACTCACAGACAAGAATCCGTCTTTGTCAGTGAGAGAAGTCGAACAGCTGTGCTCTGAAGTTACATGTGTGTTAGATGCATAGGAACATCGCGACATGAAATTGAGACAACAGGAAAACTTAGCACTCCAAGGGCGATATTGCTGTGTGACGAAGACGTTCTTTAAGGACAATTAGACTGTACCGGGATACAAGTCCGGAAACCTTGACCAGACTTGGGTGAATGAATGACACACGCCAAGTATGACATGATACAACTTTTAACACTCAAAGACAAGCATTTTTGAAAGGTATGTGTGCTGATTTTAAAAACTTCCAGTGGAAAAGGCCGAAGGCCTTGCATTATAAACTTGTTTCAGTTTCATTGCTCATTCATTCAGTTTCGACTTGCCCAGTTTCATTATAAACTTCATTATTTTTGCATGCCTTCATATTCTTATTTGTATGATTTTATCTATCTTCCTGGCAATTATTATGTCGTTTACTGCAGATTTAAATGTGACGGGAAGGGACCGCCTATGGCCTATGGCGCGAAAGCATTAGCCAATTAGGATGAGGGGGAAGATAGTTGCACGCGGAGTGATACATGTCAACGGGACAAGGTTATATGAAACAGAGATTACCTGATATCACTATCAATATTAAAGAAATACCAATTCCTGCCTTTAAAAATCATATATGTTGTAGTCACATATCTTTCTCTGTACATACTACAAAAATTAAAAAAGTAACCCGTGATGTAACAGCTCGCGAGCGTGGCCAAAGCCGGTCAACCCGACTGCCGGCCTCTCGCCCACAGATGCAAGTCAGAGTTCGGCAGTCCTCCAAGCGATACGGGGAGTTGATGTCAGCATCTTGGCAACCCCAGCCGGAAAGTTTGCTTTCTACTTTCCATAGCTCCTCAATTTCCTCACAATCCTGAGTAAACATCGGTTCAATAACCGAGACTTAAAATCCGTACCTCCCAAAAGTGCGATGGAACCCGGGCGTGTTCCGTGGCAGGGAAGCGAAGCACAACGTTCTAGCCCATTACGACACCACAAAAGCTTATTTTTCTATCTTCCGTATGATAATCGATATAATCATTTGTCAAAAATTCTTTTATTACGTAGCTCGTTGTAGGCGCAAAGGGACTAAGACTTAAGTAATGCTGAAATGGTTTAAGAGCTGATTGCTTTGTGGTGACTTCGAAATATTCCCTTTTTGCATCGCCAGGAGAGGATGAACACAAATGACGTCTTTCACTTTGTTAGAGGTATAAATACAATATACAAGTACAAAATAAAGCCACATCGAAGCCGATTTCATCTAAGGTACAGTTTGGAGTGAGGGATTGTCTCGATAGAGGCCTAACTTAATCACAAGTTTGGTATTTAACCGGCTTTTGTTTCTTTAGTAATGCTGTTCTCTCTCTCTCTCTCTCTCTCTCTCTCTCTCTCTCTCTCTCTCTCTCTCTCTCTCTCTCTCTCTCTCTCTCTCTCTCTCTCTCTCTCTCTCTCTCTCTCTCTCATATGCATACTGATAAGAACGTGTTTCGAGTTTCGATTTTATAATATGTAAATATTACGTCTCTTGAACTATTTAAATGTTTGGATCATAATGATGATTTCTTTTTTTGTAATTTACGTCCTCCAACATTAAGTCATATCGGACAATGAATGGAATGGTTGAAATGGTGTTAAAATGAGTCCGGGGTTCATAGAGCTTAGAGTTACCCTACATTCGTCTTTCAGGATAAGGGAAATCCATTATACAACAGTATACCTTTCGGACTAATTATAGTATTTTTGTCTGTTATATTGGTGTCAATGTTGTGAAAATTATTAATTTCATCAAATAAATTGTTAGTATTTCTTAGTTCTTTTGTTATTTTTTATTATTTTTTTAATTTACGACCTCCAACATTGTCATATTGGACGGTGAATGAATTGGGTGAAGTGATGCTCAAATGAGTCCAGGGTCCATGGAGCTTAGAGTTACCCGACATTTGTCATGAAGGATAACAGAAAACCCCGGAAAGAACTTTATCCAGGTAACTCAACCTGACCGAGATTCGAACTCAGGACCTCTTGTACGTGAGCCAGACACACTGCCATCTACGCTACCGCGGGTGGGCATGATGATGATGATTATTATTATTATTATTATGATGATGATGATGATGATGATGATGATGATGATGATGATGATGATGATGATGATGATGATGATGATGATGATGATGATGATGATGATGATGATGATGATGATGATGATGATGATGATGATGATGATGATGATGATGATGATGATGATGATGATGATGATGATGATGATGATGATGATGATGATAAGAAAAACGCAAAAGTCACACAAATCAATCATAATTCGGACGTGGGTTATGTCACTAGGTAGTGCAGATTTGATAGCGTTAAACTGAAAGTTTTAATGCCATGACCTGGATTTGAACCACGGATCTCCTGGTTTCCGTCCAGTTGCTCTTAACCATTGAGCTACCATGGCCAACGTGCCATCCTGACATTAAATTATGGAATTTACGCTTTAATAACATACGAGTCAATTGTGGAATTTACGCTTTAATAACACTATGGAACACGTTTTTGGTACCTGAAACAAAATAGGCTAATTCTTATGCAAAATGATTCGCTGATTCCAAAAATGCCTCTGAAAATGCTGTATCGCGTAACGTTTTTGAGATATCCTTATTCTTATTATTTTATATAAAATTACAGAAATGAGGTATGATACCAACTCATATTGACTTAATTTAAAATAATAGCCATTTTATTATTAAATAATATTTTTATACCTGTAAAGAATATGAATACTATTCGAAATAACTAGAAAAAATTTTCCATCATGTAAGATTTATCAGTAAAATTAATTTTAGAGTCTACTATAAAAATTGTATTTACATGGGTGTGTCCAACTCAAAATAAATTAAGTTCACATAAACTACTGATGCAGGATTTCATAACTTTATCATGAAGACCTAAATACATCTTATTTTTTTTCTCTAATGGCAAAGATTCCTATCTTGAGCCCTTAGGTTCACAGATAACACCCCTTTATCACGCTCCTTTCTTCCTGAGTAAATAAACAGACGTGTTAGCTTGAGGGCTCCTCTGGGTGGTCTGGTATTTATCTGTGTTGGATTTTTCTTTCAGGTCATATTCAGCTATGAAAGTTTATTCACAGTGCTAACAAAAGGTTAAATATGAAATGTACTAGGTAATTATCCAAATAACTTTTGTTATGTAAGCGGACAATTCACCCCTAAATCACAACGAAAAAAAATTACAAGTATTACTAAAACAGCATATCCATTAAACTTTGATTGTGCCCTTGGTGATCAAGATAAGGATTTTTCTCCCCATGTGTGCTGCATATCGTGCAAAACTGGTCTTAATGGCTAAACGGTAAACGCAAATCTATGCCTTTTGCTGTACCTATGGTGTGGAGAGAACAATCCAACCATTTAAATGACTGCTATTTTTGTAATAAAAATTTTACAGGTGTGTCTAGAAAAAATAAGTCGAGTGTCAAATATCCAACTGTTCCATCAGCAATAAGACCAGTTCCTCATAGTGAAGATCTTCCGGTGCCTGATCCTCCGAAAGCATGGGTTGAAGAATATGATGGATCAGGTTCAAATCATGATGTAGATGACATGAACCCTCAATATCCCAAGACCACAGATTCCCAAGACCCTACATATCAATGTGAACGAAGTGAAGAAAGACATTTTGTTTCTCAAGAAAAACTAAGCGATCTTATTCGTGATTTGAAACTAGGTAAAAAGGAGTCAGAATTACTGGGTTCCAGGCTACAGGAGTGGAAATTCCTGGCAAAATAGACTAAAATAACATTTTACCGATCTCGACATAAACAGTACTCACAGTATTTCACAACGAAAGACATGTGTTTCTGTGTCAATGTGAATGTTTTAATGAAGGAATTGGGTACAGAGCATTGTTTCGAAGATTGGCGCCTCTTCATTGACTTCTAAATACAGCTTAAAGGCAGTGTTGCTTCATAATGGCAACTTACTAACTTCAATACCTTTATTTCATGCCATAGGAATGAAGGAGACATACCATTCCATGTCCAACATTTTAGATGCCATTTAGTTATCAAAACCATGGCTGGGATATTTGTAGTGACCTCAAGGTAGTTGCATTGCTAACGGGATTGCAGGGAGGTTTCACAAAATATTGCTGTTTTTTGTGCTCATAGGACAGTAGGGCAACTGACAAGCATTTTATAGTGAAAGAGTGGGGTGAAAGGGAAGACTATACTCCTGGAGCAAGCAGTGTTAAGTATGTGCCTCTAGTAGACCCATACAAAGTTCTTCTTACCCCACTTCACATAAAGCTCGGGTTAATGAAGAATTTTGTTAAAGGTTTGGACAAACGTGGAAGTGCATTTGAGTATTTAAGAAGTATCTTTCCCAAAATAAGTAAATCTAAATTGAAGGAAGGTATATTTGTCGGTCCTCAAATAAGACTACTTCTTAAAGACAGTGTTTTTGAATCAAAGCTTAAACGTGTTGAACTGGCAGCATGGAAATCATTTAAATCAGTGGTGCAAGGCTTCCTGGGCAATAATAAAGAAGAAAATTATGAAACCTTAGTCTCAGAACTATTAAGGAGCTACAAAGAAATGGGTTGCCGTATGTTACTTAAAATCCACTTTTTGCACTCTCACCTTGATTAGTTTCCCTACAAACCTAGGAGCTGTAAGTGATGAGCAAGGTGAGCGTTTTCACCAGGACATTTCTGAGATAGAAAGACGTTACCAGGGTCGCTGGGATTCAGCCAATTTGGGAGACTATTGTTGGTTCCTCAAACGGGAGAGTACATGTAAATACAAAAAAAAAAAGTGAAACACTTCTGAGATAATTCAGGTATGTTGTTTTCATCAATATCTTGTGTTTATTTATTTTAATAATATTTAATAATATATTATCATTTTGAATGTTATTTGGCAATAAAATACCTATTATTTTCAATTAATCAAATATGAGTTATCACATCGCTTTTCTGTAAGTTTTCATAAAAAATTATGAATACCTAAAAAACGTTACGTGATACAGCATTTTGAGGGGCATTTTTGGAATCAGCAGATCAGTTTACATAAGAATTTCCCTATTGTGTTTCGGGTATATGAAAATAATTTTTTCCCCAGTGTAACATACGAGTCAAAGGGAAATTTTAATGTCAGAACGGCAAGTTGGCCATGGTAGGTCAATGGGTAAGAGCGACTGGACGGAAAACAGGAGATCTGTGGTTCAGATCCCGGCCATGACATTGAATTTTTCATGTTGACTCTATGTATCAAAAACCTTAGCCTATATACGGCTAATGTGAAGAAATAATTAACTTCAATCAATTAACTTAAATGATGAAGCTGGGACTCAAGTGCTTACGATGGTAAGTCGCCCCAAACGGTGTATCTCGGATATTGGAACCCCTAGTGGTTTACTGGGGAAATGTATGACTCAGTTGGAGAATTTAATGTCATGACGGCAATTTGGCCATAGTAGCTCAATGAGTAAGAGTGACTGGACGGAAACCAGAAGATCCGTGGTTCAAATTCCGGCCACGACATTGCATTTTTCAGTTTGACTCTATCTATCCAAAACCTTAACCTATATACGGTAGCGTACGCCTCAGCAGTGTAGATAGTAGCGTGTCTGTCTCACGTTCAAGAGGTCCCGAGTTCGAATCTCGGTCAGGGTGAGTTACCTGAATAAGGTTTTTTCCGAGGCTTTCCCTTATCCTTCAAGATGAATTTCGGGTAGCACTAAGCTCCATGGACCCCAGATTCATTTGAGCATCATTTCACAAATTTCATTCCTCGTGCGATATGACTTACCGTTGGAGGACGTAAGATACAACAACAAAATGGCTTTTGTGAAGTAACGATTAATTTCCATCAATCTACTAAGCTTATTTGTCTTTATCAGAAACACTCTTAGGATTAGGATTACTCCGGAGGGGCCCCGTAGTGGAGGGAATCCTTCCCATTTAGCTGTCGTGGTGCGGGCGCTGCGGACCCTAGCACTCGTGGTACCTGACGTTACTAGAGAAACCTCGGGCCGATCATTCTAGCCCCTCCCTGTAGGGAGTTGTTCGGATTGGGTTGGACTCGAGGGGGCAGTGGTTCCCGATACCCGTGTGAGATCAGGTAAATCTCCGGACGGGTTGAGGGAAGCCATTAATATTCCCGCGTACTAGCCTGCAGAGCTAGTAGAAGGTTTGCTAGATCACCAGGCGGGCCTACTGAAGTCATATCGATAGCCTTCCCATTTTGGTGTTGGTGTGCATAAGTGGCGTAACCACTTCCATCCCGTCTTGAGTCCACAGGACCAGATGGGGGGGGGGCTCGTTAGTCTCTAGGTGTTGCCCTACGGAAAGCCCCACGGAGGCGCCGGGCGCTCTTTTGGGACAGCTCGGTAACTCCCTGGTCGGAGGAGGCCCGAGTCCTTGGTCCTACGGGTACAGGACTAATGGGAGTAGATCCTCTGGCATACCTAACTACGGAGGGGATTAGATACTGCGACCAGTTTTGATCTGATGTACATATGCCCCTAAGTGGGGCATCCCCTTGAGGAAGAATGAGGTGAGAGGAGAAAAAGGGTGGCTGTCCCAAAGAGCCAGGACAGTACAGAGAGCAGGGTCCCTAAATTTTACGTCGATGAAAACCTCCCTCGATACACCAGGACAACCAAACTACCGGAGGAGGAGGAAGTGGTTCACTCAGAGCACATCATCCTGCCATGCAACGCCCAGACTCCCGCTGACACTTCTACCTTGAAAGAGACCACCAGATGAGAGATGATGTGAAATGATAATGGAGATGAAATGGAGGGACAGGAAATTTGGGGATGTATTTAACCTACCCAGCATTCGCCTGGCGACTCGGGAAAGCCCTCGAAGGAAACCCATGGGTCAGGTGGGATACCCACGGGAATCGAACCCGGGACTCCCAAATTCGGGCCACAGACTAAGCCGCCTGAGCCATCCCACTCGGTAAGGAATACTGTTACTGTGACAGCGAATACACTGATATGCATGATCCTGGGGTTTCCTGTGCCCGCCTCTGTAACGTAGTGGTAGCATGTCTGCCTCACGTTCAAGAGGTCACGGGTTCGAATCTCGGTCAGGGTGAGTTACCTGGATAAGGTTTTTTCCTGTGATTTCCCTTATCCTTAAAGACGAACATCGGGTAACTTTAAGCTCCATGGACCCCGGACTCGAGCATCACTTCAACCATTCCATTTACCGTCCAATATGACTTTCCGTTGGAGGACGGAAATATAAAAAAAAAATAACAAAATAGGTCTATTTTACTAAATGTCCTTGTTTCAAAATTTTAATCGGTATTCTTCTACCACGTGGCGCTTTTTTTTACAATTAGCTTTTATATCATAAGTGTATTAATGTAGTTCTGCTCATATTGTATGGAACTAAGAAATACTAATAATTTATTTGATGAAATTAATAAGTTTCACAACAATGACACCACTGTAACAGACCAAAAATACTAAAATTAGTCTGAAAGGTATACTGTTGTAAAATGGACATAGATATGCAACATTTCCAGTAGCCCCTTCAGTTCACCTCAAGGAAATACATCATAACCTAAAATTACTTCTAGAAAAAGCCAAATATGTAGAAAAGAAGTGGCAGGCATGTGAAGATTTAAAAGTTACTACCATGCTCCTACGTCAGCAATACTAAAACATTATGTTTTATTTGTAAGTGGGATGGTAGAGTACAATCCGAGCACTGGAGAAGAAAGAATTGAAGTATAGAGACAGCCTCATGCCACCTGTGTGTCTTGTAGACCCAAAAATTGTACTCTTACCATCTTTACACATAAATTTAGGCTTAATGAAGCAATCTGTCCACATTACTAAGAAATTATTGTGTATTATGTACATGAAAATTTTCAGGCATGTTCTTAAAACGTATTATTATTTGAAAATTTTCTAATGTTAATGCGTTATCATTTTTTAGACTTGCAAAAAAAAAACACTAAAATTTCACATAATTTTAATTTTTTAAACAAGTATTATGAATCTCTCAGAAAACTCCCTTCTAATTATTATTCTTATGAGTCTGCTTAATACACACAAAAATTCATGTGGTTCAATAGTTTTCTAAAGAAGTGTACCGGAAACTGAAAGAATGCGAAAATGAGAAAAACAGCTTTAAAGTTTATATATTGATTACTGACTTCTCTCATGACTCAGAACCTTCCTGCTGCATAGTCTTTACCCTCTGTATCCTCGCTTGCTTTCTCCAAGCTCCTTTTCATTTTTCTTGTCTTCTTGGCCAATTCTTCAACCATTTTATCTGCTTTCAGGACTCACAGCTCATCAGTTTCTGTATATGGCTACTATCATGATTAACACAGGTATTGTGTGAACTGGGCCTACTAACCTTAATATTACATGTGGTTCCATTGTCTATTGTATTTATATTTTCCACATTTACAGTTCTGCTTCTAGTAAAACGATTTCCTGAAAACCTTCTCTTTCGAAATGTTTTTGGCCTACCCATATTATATATTCACCAATAACTAGTACAAAATATTATTCGGAACAAATAACTGTTTACATACACAGCCAAAGACAAAAGAAAAACTAGCATCAATGGACATAAGTGGTACCAGCAGAAAGCTTGAAAGATTCCTTACACAACAAAGCTTAGTTCAGAAATACCTATTCAGTATTACAGAACTTATGATCTATTTTCTGAAAGCTTACGAAAAGGGGCGTGGCAAAAACTTAACACCCACTAATATAATAAGCAAATTAGGTATCAAATATTGCTCCAATAAACGTTTTAACTATATATTTGTAATCTAGAGGGATTACACTATAATAAAATATAATAATAAAAAAGAGTCAATTTTAACCCCTAGTAAAGTACCTACTCACCTTAAGGCTTTAAATAAGAATCACAATTGCTAAAAATAAATCTGAAAGAAGTTCCCTGAAATGTATAATGCCAAAGTTAAAGAGAGAATAAATTAGAAAGTCGATTTCTGATTCCTTATTTGAAGTAACGATGAAATAATGAAAAATAGGCATGGATTGCTTTTAAGGGTGTCATCGAAACCATTCTGGGAAATTACAAGGATACAAATCACGAAAACCTTGTAGAGATGTGCTTTAGAAATTTCAAACCTAGGTTAGCATATTACTGATTTTTTTTTCATTTACGTCCTATAACCTTTTAAGTCATATCGGACGATGAATGAAATGGGCGGAATGATGCTCAAATGAGTCTGGGGTCCATGGAACTTAGAGTTACCCAACGTTCGTCTATCAGGATAAGGGAAAACTCCGGAAAACCATATTCAGGTAACTCACCCTAACCATAATTTGAATTCGGGACGTCTTGAACGTGAGGTAGACACGCTACCACCTACGCTACCGCGGCGGGCACAATATGATTATGAAAGTACATTTCCTGCACTCTCATTTGCAACTTTTTTTAGAAAATATAGGCTGTCTGTGAGGAGCGGGTGAATAATTTCATCCGAATATAAAGGAAGTAGAAAGAGGAGCATTTCAAGGCAAAAGGTGTAAAACAATTGGTGTAATGCCCGTATCAATGTGATTATTTAGAACAGACGTGAAATATTAGTTTACCATGAAAAGCCTTATGTTGACACTTGTGGATTTATTAACTTTTATTTAATAATATAACAATTTTGATAGAGCAGAGTATCAAAATTCATACTCCACTATTTCTTCTAATGTGAAGGATTGGTACGCGATGGTGAAAACTAAGCTCATATGCTGATTCAGCTTACTCACATTAGGGATAATGATATATTAAAATAAATACCCAGAGAAAAACTTAAATTTTGCTTATTAGTGATCCTACCGTGAAGGAGATAATTCAGCCCAGTCCACCATTATTTGCTCGCAATATTTCTATTTTGGTACCATGAATATTCTTTCAGGTTTCTGTGAGATATTTCAGCAAAGTTTGTATCAATATGAACGGGCTATCGATGATCTTAATGATTGGTTGGTAAACTGATATTGGCACCGACAACAATGTTCAAACGGAAAGAACTCATTGTTTAGGGCAAAGCGTTTGTAAGATAAAGGCAACTCTGGTCAACAATTGAGGTTCAGCATTTCTTCGGGAAAATGAGTACAGCATCTCATATACAAACATAATTAAAAATGATTATAATGAGAAATCGCCAGAGTTAAAATTTGCTTATAAAGGGCGTCCAATCGAGAAGTTTATCGTTGAACTAGCGGTGGCTTAGAAATCGCCATTTTCTTAAATAAAGCAAGATATAGGGAAAGGATAGACATATTTTTTATTAAGACAGTTTATAGTCCCTTTAACTTAGAAAGTCTTATCGCGTCTTTAACAATAGAAAATACACTACATTACATTGCATTAATACAAAATAAATGCATGAAAAAGAGTGGACATTAAACTATTATGTTTCAAATGGGATGGTGTTTTTCCTTGAGCGCTACTAGATGAGCAACCAATCGGAGACCTGCGGTGTTTAACTGCATTCCCCTATGTGGTGTGTGACGAGCGTCAAACTAATCAATCTCAAATAAATACTATTCACGCTAAGACAAAAATTCAGATTTTACATAAACTCATCCATGAGGAAGGAGAGAGTAATGTATTTAACATAAGCGTAAAAAACCAATACTTTTAGCTCAAATAGTTCTCCTAATGCAAATAAATAAAGTAGATACCATTATATTATAACAATGCGTTGCGACGTAATCACTGTAATGAATATCATAGTTGGTTGGCATGTCTGCGTGAACGTATATTTGAGATTACTTAGAACTGAAACAGCTATCAAACGTTACACATTTTTATCGAATTTTGACAGAAGCAACACAATAGAGCAGGAGCAATGAAAGTGGTTTATAAATTATACTATATGTATCATATATCACTTTAAATGTAGAAAAATTCTGATGAATGTGACACAAAAATATAGAATATTACAATTTTATGATTTTTGACCACTCCGAACCCCCTTAAAATTCAAGATTGGTGACGTGTTGCTCAATGGGAACTTCACATATGTAAGTAAACGTTTACCTTTTTTTGTAATTTATGTTCTCCAACGTTAAGTCAGATCAAACGATGAATGGAATTGGTGAAATGATGCTCAAATATGCCCAGGGCTCATAGACCTTAGAATTACCCGATATTAGTCTTTCAGGATAATAGGATATTCCTAATAAGACCTTATCCAGGTAACTCACCCGACCGAGATTCGAACTCGGGACCTCTTGAACGTGAGGCTAACACGCTACAACCACGCTACAGAGGCGGGCACGTTTACTTTAGCATTTAATTGTCACCACAAGCATGGGCTGCTTCTGTGGGAGGTTAGCTTATATCTAATTTTTGAGTATCTCTACGATGTACTTAGAGAAGTACTGCATTCCACCAAAAAATTCGTTACCTGAATTTCAGAGAAAATATAAGTTTTGAGGTTTCCCTAATTAAAAAAACAGTTTTCTTGAAAAAGGTCCGTAAATGTGTTTCAGAACTTTAAAAGTATTGGAATATTCAAATGACAACGAATATCTTGGAAATAGTCCAACCCAAAATGTAATAACAAGAAAACGAAAAAAACAAATGAAACGTACTTGACATAACCTGAGAGGGATACATACAAGACTGTCCTATCTTTGCTGTGTACCACCTGTTTACATATGTTCGAAAATCGTCCAGAATGAAAGGTTCTTCAGAGAGCTTTCCCAGAAAATTCAAGATGGTCATTAAAGTGTTTTAAAGCGGTAGATGTCACGATGAACTATTTCTTTTCTTGCGCACACGCTACTTATGCATCTTTGATGTACACACAAAATTGTTTCTGCACACACTCGGGTAGACAAATATACTTCTTACACATAAGACTTTCATAAGCAGAAGAACAAAATCCTTTTTAAAACAATCAAACAACCCACCATGATCCGTTGTCATGTTTACACCGTTACCCACATTACGTCACTTCTTTATTTTATTATAAATACTAATATCTGTGACTATTCCTAACAACATGAAGCATAAAAATAGCTGCTACACATGTGTTAGCTCTCAGAATTTTGAAAATATAAACTTTTTTCTTCCTTAATATTATAGAATTTTCAAAACACGAGCATTAACAAAAAAGGGGAATGTGAAGTTTCTTATTTACATATTATGGACCGATCCTGTAAGTTTCAACAAGTTAAAGAAAACCTTTGACGCGTGAGGCATTATGTATACTGAAAAGTGTTGAAAATGTTTTTTCAGAAAATTAATTTTAAAGTAATGACTGTTAAAGGTGTCACGTGATGGCCTAAAATGGCACAAATGATAAAAGTAGCATGCAATCTATTACTACACACCCTAAAATACCAACAAAAAATCCAAAGAAAAAAAATCCACCATTTTCAACATTTTCGGCGAGTTGTCTAGTCTTGCCTTAGTATTGTATGTATATTTGTACTAAATATGTATAATTTACAAGAGCTTACCTTAATTTAAATTTAAGCATCCAGCAGAGCCGCCGTAGACAATACCACTGTTACACACAGACGGTTGGCACTCCACTAATCGCCAAGGAGGCTATGCATGATCGCCAATTGTTATAAAACAGACGTAGGCAGAAAGGATATAAACGACTAGTGTGTTACCTTATCTTTCTAATAAACAGTGCGTATCAGTTTTATTACTCAGCCCTTGCAGTAGCAGATATAAAATACCTATACACTACCGGTCTTCAGTCTGATTTTTAAAAGATACGAGGTCATCAGCCTCTCTGCGCGATAGCAAGTTGTGCACATTAAGGATATACCCAATGCTTCAGAAACTAGAATCATAATGTACGCAAATAATACAACAATTATAAATATACGAAAAACAATAGAGAATTTGGGAAATGTAACAAATCAGAACACTACCCAAATTATCCTGCACCTTAAACAAAACAGCCTTTTTATAAACAAAGATAAAGCTAACTATATACGTTTTCAAATTATTCAAAATAGAAAGGGCGCCAATTCCAAATTTAATTTTGAGAATAAAGAAGTTAAAGAAGTATACAACAATTTTTTTCTTGTTTTTGTTTTTTGTAATTTACATCCTCCAAAGTTATGTCATACCGTACGGTGAATGAATTGGGTGAAATGATGCTCAAATGAGTCCGGGGTCCACGGAGCTTAGAGTTACCTGACATTCGTCTATTAGGATAAGGGAAAACCCCGGAAAAACCCTTATACAGGCAACTCACCCTGACCGAGATTCAAACTCCGGACCTCTTGAACGTGAGACAGACACGCTACCATCTACGCTACCGAGGTGGGCACACACAAAATTTTAGGCCCCTCTTGGTAACGTAGATGGTAGCGCGTCTGCCTCACGTCCAAGAGATCTCAAGTTCAAATCTCGGTCTGGGTGATTTACCTGCATAAGTTTTTTCCGGGGTTTTCCCTTATCGTGATACACTATCGGGTAACTGTAAGCTCCATGGATCCTGGGCGCATTTGAGCATCATTTCACCCATTCCATAAGTCGTCCGAAAAACTTGAAAGGTTAAAAGGACATAAATTACAAAAAAGTGTTATTAATAGACAAACATATGAAATGGGATAAACATATAGACCAATTATATAATAAAATATATTCAGGATTATTTATAATGAAAGGAATGTCAAATTTGAAGCATATAAAAATTTAAAAGACAACTTGTTAGGGTGTAATCTACCCACACACAACATATGGAATGTATGGGGTTACAGTACAATAAATATTATAAAAAAATTTTAGGCTACCAAAACGAGCAATTACACTAATTTTAGGTTTAAAATACAGTAAATCGTGCAAAGGTTTTAGAGCATTAAATATACTCACGCTATACTCCCTTCTATGTACCTATATGAACCAATAATGTACATAAAAATAAAAATTCCATCACAGAAACAAATCAACAAATTCGTGACCATAAGCCATGAAAAAAAATTACCATATACAGGCACATACGTTTTGCCCGCCTCGGTAGCGTAGATGGTAACCTGTCTGCCTCACGTTCACGAGTTTCCGATTTTGAACCTCGGTTAGGGTGAGTTACCTGGATAAGGTTTTTCTGGGGTTTTCCCTTATCTTGAAACACGAATGTCGGGTAACTCTAAGCCCTATGGTTCCGGGGCTCACTTGAGCACCATTTCACCCCTTCCACTCATCGTTCAATATGACAACGTCGGAGGACGTAAATTACAAGGAAAAGAAGGTTACAACTGTGCAATATGAAACCTGCAGCAGTGGCAACCAAGCTTTACAACAAATTACACTGATATGCAAAATGTAACATTTTGTTTGGGGTTTTTATGCTAATATGTTGTTATTCCTAATTTGAGTGTGGTGAGTCAGAATATGAACTAAGTTTTTCTCCATCATATTTCAATTTTTCACAATATAGGAAATAGTAAAATATGCATTTTCATACTAGCCTCTATTGAATTTATGTTACACTATTAAATATAAGTTAATAAATCCATAACTGTGAACAAAACACTCTTCAGAATTAACTAATATTTCACATCATCACTTAAATTTCAATACTTAACCAGTTTTTTTACATACTGCCCTTAAATGAAATTAACGTTTTAAAATCAACCCATGCAAGTTTTTTCAGTATCAGTTATTGTTTCTTTATATAAGATATAAGATATCAGAATTCAACTTCCTAATTTGTGGACCAACAAATACTCCCTCTTTAGTTCCTCATCAGACATTCCAGGGAACTTGTTGCAGATATATTCGTAGCAGTTGCCATCCTTATTCAAAAGCCTTCACATATTGCTTCATTAAGCCTAACTGTATGTGCAAAGGTGGTAAAAGAACATTTTTGGGGTCCACAAAACACTCATGAATTACATTTCTCATTCCTGGAACGAGACTGCCTCTCTGTTTGCAAGTTTTTTCTTGTCCGGCGCTCGAACAACAAAAATGCCACAGATAAGGCAAAATATATCAGTGTTATTTTTACACTTTCTGGAAGCCAATTGCTTCACATTCTCAAAATATGTATGACATACAACTGCCTATCACAAAAACAGTTATAGATGGATCTAAACTTGAAGGGATTGGATTTAAAATAAGGCATGTATTGTTGTCTGTTACAGTTACGTTGTTATAGTGTTGTGAAGCACTTTAATTTCAACAATTAAATCAGTATTGCTTCTTCGTTTACTGGTTTCTTTTCAATTCCATACAATATATTTATGCACGGAACTATATTAAAACATTTTAAGTATAACTACTAAATGTGCAAAAATGATACGTGGTAGAAAAATACTGATTACAGTCTTGGGATCAGGACATCAAATTTCGTAAAGTAGCTCTATTTTGGAGGAAACCGCGGAGTCATGCATAACGGTGTTATCCGAGTATATTAAAAATAAAAAAGAAACAAACCGATTTAAAAGCGAACGAAAAGAGTTTTGCATAACATCTTTCTATTTGCTTGAGGTCTGCGTCACGTTCAAGAGGTCCCTAGTTGGAATATCGGTCAGGGTGAGTTATCTGGACAAGGTTTTTTTCCAGGGTTTTCACTTATCCTTCAAAATGAATGTCGGGTAACTCTAAGCTTCATGGATCCTGGAGTCATTTGAGCATCATTTCATCTAGTTTATTCACCGTCCGATATGAAAACGTAAAATTACAATAACATATATATTAATATGTGCTATCATTTTAACTGACGTATCCAACAAACATGTAATGTGCTATAATAGGATGAAAATAAATACAAATCCCCTTCTTACCCTCTCGATACTCGAAACATATAATGGAATGCTTGGGTTTACCTCACCACAGCAAAATCATGCACATTTATCTGTATTTGAAAACTTTAGGCACAAAGTTATTTTTTTCTCAATACACATTCACTGCATTGCAGCGTCTTCACAGGTATGAATATTATTTAAAAAATTTATTAACGAATCTGTCAATTCAGATGACTGTATCAGTAGTGCAGCATTTTTTCTTCCGGAAAACAATGAGTATAGTTTTCAATATACAAACACAGATATATCATAACAATTGATTATAATGAGGAACTGCCAGAATTTAAATTAGCTTATCAACGCGGGAAGTTTATCGTTGGAATAACGGTAGTTCACAAATTGTAAATTTTTCTTAAATAAAGCAAGATATAGGAAAAAGATGATAAGAACATTCTTGTTGTTGGGTAGCTTAGTCATTTTGAAAGTTCCATAATTATATGAGGTACTGAATGTCCCTCTAGCTTTACTCCTGATCGAAACCAAGAAACAAGCATACAAGAAATTTTATTTCGTGAATATTTACAAAATTCTAAATCTGTTGCACTTAATTCTGCCATAACAGTTCAATTACATTTAAAGAAATTTTTAAACCATTGGGTTTTAATTTTCAAGTTATAAAACGTTTTCAATTATTAAGTTCTTTTAGGTCAAAATTTCGTAAAGTAATTAAGTGAATTTCACTTCTCATAACCTTATCACAACTTGAATAACGATAAAAGCGTACTATATTTGTTTAGGGTAAGCAGATATAACTCCATAACTGATAGTATTTGAATAAAATTTGGTGTTAATACTGTTAAAACAGCAGTATGAAATCTAGAAATGTGGTATTAAAGCAGTTAAATGCAGAACAGTGGCATCCATTATGGTTAAACTGCAGAACATATATGTATTTGTACTATATATGTATATATTTACAAGAACTTACCAAATATAAGCGTCCAACATAAGCACAATTGCCTACACGACGTTTTCCAAGCGCGCGGCAGGACTAGACTAAACGTTCTCTCCCCACTCCGCGCGAAGGAAGCTATTCGCGGCAACAGGCATAAAAGTTTCGGCAGAAACGGAAACAGTTTTACGGTAATAATGACCCTTGCTAAACAGTTAAGGATAGCGCGGCTATTGTATTCGAAGCGCCGGCAAACAAAGATAGCTGAGGTAAAGGACTTGCCACTCAGATAGGGTTTCAGTGTTTGGTATGTTCTAGTTATATCTCGGTTGACAGTGAAAAGTTGTTTTCTTTATTGTTCCGGAAATATCTCGAATTTACAAATTAGGTATTTAAGGACGTGACGGCTCGCAAAGTTAGTTGTAAAACAGCAGTGTTGAAACAGTGTTGTAAAATGAGAGACAGCCAGTTGTGTAACGTGAGCTAGAGATGTAATTTGCTGTCACTCTGTTATCGACGTTGGAAGATTGTGTTGTATTGGTGATGTAATGTAGTTACGTGAGAATTAGTGTGTCTCTACGGTAATAAAGGAGATTTTTAATTTCTGCAACTCGGCCTTTTAATTCTACGAACCCACAAAGTCACAGTATTAGCAATTGTTACCGCTAAAAACATTCACTGCATTGTAGCTTCTTCATGGGCATGAATATTATTTAAATAATTTATTAACGACTCTGTTCATTAAGATGACAATAACAATAGCAGCGGTGTACCGGAGTTTTGACCCGCAAGAGTTAATAAATTCCTTCCATTGATAGTCTCTACTTATTTTTTATTTTTCAATTTCAAGAGCAGGAGGGCACCATTAACAAATCCAGTCGACACCTTTTCCTATACGTCGTTTTGTGATACTTTCAAGTATGCTCTTAGTTCAGCACTTTGACACAGTTTAGCCAGCGTTTACCAAGGTTTCGCCTTATGTGCGTCCCCACATCAAACCCCCAGGGATTGAATTTACCCATTAGAGTGCTAGAAAGATAATATTTTATTTTTACCAAGGGTAGTAGATCCTTTCCTGTATTCCTCTTCATTTAAGTACATGAATTAATATTTATTTTCTTTCTTACTTGCTTCGAACCTTTTTTATTTTTTATTTATTTGCCTAAGTTACACAAAATATTGCAGTTGATGACAAACACCGATAGCTGGGTTTTAGCTTTTTTTGTAATTTACGTCCTCCAACGTGTAACAGTTGTTTAGGTTTGAACCCCAGAAGGTATAAAATGGTTTTGTTTGGGTTCTGAAGAAAAAATCAATAATATTGCCGAAGAAGCTTGGGGAGAAATCATATTTCGATCAACGTACTCAGGAGTGAGCAAACATTTTTCTTTTTTTCAGTCCATCAATATAATCTTTTGAAGATTTAAGTTATATTTGAGATTAATAGTGCCAAAGGTGACATATTGTATTTTGAAGTATCATTTTATTAAAAACGATGGACAATTAATTTAGATTAAATTTGAAACAATTAAGTTGTGGAAAATAAACTTAAATGATATTTTAGCAATTTAATTTATTCAAATTTTATTTCTTTCACTGGTAACCACCCGTGAAAAGAAGAGATCTTCTGACTAATATTTAAGCAGATACAATAGAAGAATTAACAACTAGTTGTGGAATAGTCAACGATATCCTGGACGGCTGATAGAAAGATGACGCTCGAACAGCGAAGGAGGTGAGAGACCATTTCGTCATGCTACATATGGCTTCCCAACTTTGGAAACATCTCTACAACGAAGAAATCCTGTTCCAAACGTCAAGTCATATCGGACGATGAATGAAATGGAGCCCGGGGTCCATGGAGCTTAGAGTTACCCGAGCTTCGGCTTTAAGATTAAGGGAAAACCGCGGAAAAAACCTAATCCAGGTATGAAAGGGTAGAGCCAGAATGAAAAATTCATTGCCATAGCCGGGATTTGAACCACGGATCTTCTGGTTTCCGTCCAGCCGCACTACCATTGTGCTACTATGGCCAACGTGCCGATATGAAATTAAATTCTCCATCTGACTCGTGTTTCTCCCGGTAAACCACTAGGAGTTCTCATAAACATATGAGACAACTACCTTGATGGCAACTTACTATGCTGTAAGTAGTTTAAGGCCCGGGCTTTATAGCTCGGACCACTATTAGGTACAATTAATGAAAATTAATTGTTCTTTCACACTAGCTTAGTGTAGGACGCACTATGAAAGGGTAGAGCCAGAATGAAAAATCCAACGCCATAGCCGGGATTTGAACCACGGATCTTCTGGCACGTTGGCCATAGTAGCACAATGATAGTACGGCTGGACGGAAACCAGAAGATCCGTGGTTCAAATCCCGGCTATGGCATTGAATTTTTCATTCTGGCTCTACCCTTTCATAGTGCGTCCTACACACGGCTAGTGTGAAAGAACAATTACTTTCCACTAATCCAGGTAGCTTACCCTGAATGAGATTCGAACTCGGAACCTCTTGAACGTGAGGCAGACACGTTACCATCTATGCTACCGAGGCGGGCGGAATTTTAGTTGGTACTATTACCTACCACAGTAAGAAGTATTGAATTCCACCCAAAAATTCTGTACTGAGATTTAAGTGTAAAATTTTTATTTTGACGTCCACTTAATTAAAGCAGCTTTTAGAAAAAAATGAATGAGTATATGTGAACAGTTTAACTCAAAAACGAAAAACTGAATTTTATATTAGGTTCAGTATCTTTCAAGGATGTGACACAAACTTTTTTTCAGAAATTCCCATCCCCTCCCTCCGAGTACCCTTCCCATAGAACATCGTTTTCGAAAATGTCGATTCTCTCAGAAATGGCTCAAACCATTTTTTAATTAAAATGCCACCTTTTAAAGATATTCTGATGGCAAACGTAATTGTATATCTTGACATTTCTAGGTACGCTCTAGGAGTCTTGTTTATTAAGTTGACTTACACATAATTGTAAATTCGCGCGAGCGCGCGCGCAAGAAAGAAAGAGAGAGAGGGAGAGAGAGAGAGGGAGAGAGAGACCTGCACAACAAGATCACATCTCGTTATAACACACAATTCGTTTTATCCTTTTGATGTATGGAGTTCACCATGTCGGGGTTACCAGGGTGGTCTGAAAGGTTTCCGACCTCAATATGAAAATGACACCACTCGTAAATAAAAGCTAGTAAATTTCGTGGTTCTTCTGTTGACAGCTACTCATTAAAGTTTCAGACATATTGGACGCTCAATTGTTACGTAACAGTCGTTTGAGTTGATGTGAGTGTTTTTACGAAAATGGACAAAATCGAGTATCGAGCTGTCATTAAATATTTGTTTTTGAAAGGCAATACGCCTACGCAAACCAAAAATGAGTTGGATTCTGTGTATGGGGACCCTGCACCATCACTTACCACAGTGAAATTTTGGACAGCTGAATTTAAACGTGGCCGTAACAGCTTGGGAGACGATGAACGTTCGGGACTTCCAAATACTGTAACTACCGACGAAAACATCGGCAAAGTTCACCAAATGGTGCTAGACGACCACCGAAATAAAGTCAGAGAAATAGCAGAGGCTATGAACATGTCAAAAGAACGTGTTTGTCACATAATAAATTAACATTTAGACATGAGAAAGCTGTCCGCGCGTTGGGTGTCGCGTTTGCTCACGTTAGACCAAAAACGTATTCGAATGAACATTTCCAACGCTCTGTGGCGCAGTTTAGTCGCAATAAATCCGAGTTTTGAATGCCGATTAATTACTGTAGATGAATCTTGGCTACACCATTATACTTTCCAAACAAAAATACAGTCCAAACAATGGACTGCAAAGGGTGCACTGACTACAGAAAAGGAAAAACGGGTTTTTTCGGCTTGGAAAGTGATGGTGACTTTTTTGGGATAGTCATGGAACTGTTTTAATCGATTATCTTCAAAAAGGAAAAACCATTACAGGAGCACAATACTCATCATTACTTGACAAGCTGAAGACAGAACTTGCGTGACAACGGGCACATTTGTAAAAAAAAGAATATCTTGTTTAACCAAGACAACGCACCGTCTCAAACCTGAGCAGTTGCAATGGCAAAAATCCACGAATTACGGTTTGTACTACTTGACCATCCAACTTACTGACCAGATCTAGCCCCAAGGGACTTCTTTTTGTTCCCTCATCTGAAAATAGCGCTCGGAGGACAGAGATTTTAGTCAAATAAAGCGGCAATTACTTTCGTGAATAATTATTTTGCAAAGAAAGACGCCGAGTACTATTTGAACGGGTTACAGAGAAGGGAGCATGGCTGGGAGAAGTTTGCACAGTTACAAGGAGACTATGTAGAAAAAAAATCTGGAAAAACTTCTTGTACCTTTAGTAGGTGGGAAACTTTTTAGACCACCTATGTATTCCTTGTGGCTAATGAACTTTCAAATAGTTATAATTCACTCAAATGGGAAGTATTTTTTTTGCCGTGCAAAGGGTACGAAATTTTAATGCCATCTCATAATGACCGGCTTTAAAGGATCTGGTTATCTCTTGAAGTCTATTATATCCCGATATTTCCCTAGAGAATTTTTGGAAAATTTACCTCATAAACGATGCACTACAGAGAGGAGTGGGCGTAATGTTTTGTATAGGTAAAGGTAGGTGAAGTCATGTGAGAGTAACGCGTCAGATTTTTCTATGCACTTACCGTATTTACGTGAATCTAATGCGCGTCCCATATTGGAAACTTAAATTTTTATTTTATTTTATGCAACTATGAATTATCTATATTTAGTGTTTATAACATTTCTTGCACATATCCTGATGATGATGATGGTACGTTCGCGAATCGTCGATATCTAACAGTCTTTTCATCTGGCTTGTTTCCCGATAATATCAAGAATATATGAATTTGTGTAGGGTAGGGCGGGGCTATTCCGCTCACCCGAAATAAGCAAATTGGTTTACTGCGCAACAATCATTTGCAGCGATGACTTGCCCGCTTCGGTAGCGTAGATGGTAGCGAGTTAGAGCTACCCGACATTCGTCTATCAGGATAAGGGAAAACACCGGATAAAACCTTATAGAGGTAACTCACCCTGACCGAGATTCGAACTCCGAACCTCTTAAACGTGAGGCAGACATGCTACCATCTACGCTACCGAGGCGGCTTGGTGTTGGTTAGGTTAGCCATCTTCAGAGTTCCATAACTTAAGCTTTACTCCCGATAGAAGCTAACAAACACAAACTTTATTACGTGAAAGTAAAGTAATTGAGTGAACCTCGGTGCTCATAACCTTATCACAACATTAATAGCGGTAAAAATATACGATATTGCTTTATGATATGTGGATAGACTTTTTAATTTGCCTTTTTTACCGTAAACTTTCCAGTATAGCAACGTTATAAATTAAAACTTATCAAGTCACATTACAAAAGTCATATACAACTCCTGAACGGATAGTATTTGAATAAAATTTAAGTTTAAATATTTTAATAATAGCTGTATGAAATCTACAAAAATGATATTAAAACGGTGATAGGAAGAACAGCAGGTCCGCCTCGGTAGCGTAGATGGTAACGTGTCTGCTTCACGTTCAAGAGCTCCCCAGTTCGAATCTTGGTTAGGGTGGGTTACCTGGATAAGATTTCTTCGGGGTTTTCTCTTATACTGATAGACTAATATCGGTTAATTGTAAGCTGCATGGATCCTGGGCGCATTTGAGCATCATTTCACCCATTTCATTAATCGTCCAGTAAGACTTAAAAAGTTAAAGGACGTATATTAAAAAAAGGGTTACTGATAGACAAACATTTGAAATGGGATAAACATATAGACAAATTATGTAATAAAATATATTCAGGATTATTTATAATTAAACGAATGCGAAATTTAAAAAGAATATAGAAATTGAAAAGACAACTTATTAGGGTGTAATCCACCCACACATAACATATGTAATAATAGTATAGGGTTACAGTGCAATAAATATAATAAAAAGAATATTTAGACTACAAAAACGAGCAATTAGAGTAATTTTAGGTTTAAAGTACAAGGAATCGTGCAAAGAAGGTTTAGAACTTTAAATATACTCACGCTACTCACAGAAACAAATCAACAAATTCTTGACGATAACCCACGAAGCTAAAATAATTACCATATACAGGCACATACGTTTTGCCCGCCTCGGTAGCGTAGATGGTAGCGTGTCTGCCTCACACTCAAGAGGTCCCGAGTTTGAATCTTGGTTAGGGTGGGTTACGTACATAAGGTTTCTCCGGGGTTTTCCCTTATCCTCATTGGCGAATGTCAGGTAACTCTAAAGTCCATGGAACCCGGACTCATTTGAATATCATTTCACCCATTTCAGTCATCGTCCGTTATGACAATGTTAGAGGACGTAAATTACAAAAAAGAAAAAAAAAAACAGAAGCAACCTAGGATAGGCACCTTGTTTGGAAAATATGGTCAAATTTATTTATTTTTGGTTACGTCACCTAAAAAAGTCCCTTGCGACAAAAAAACCTAATATTTTAACAACAGGTTCCCGAAACATCCTTTTTTTAAATGGTCTCAATAACTTTAGGCTCCAGAAATGTTTAAAGCTTTGAATATGATGTTCTAGAATGTTGGTTTCTAAGAAAGAATTACAGTACGAAAGTCTTTCTAATATTCTTATTTTCTTCCCAATTCTGCGAAGGGTAAGGAATGTTTCTTAAACAAAAAAGAAAGAAAAGAAAAACAAAACAGACCTGCAATACATCAAGCAGAATATCTTAATTGAGAAGTACTAAACGATGCCTCAGCTTAGCATTCAAAGATGTTGTATACACCGTTAGAATAAGTAATAGTACACTACTTAGATTAATTATTTATAATAGTATAACTAATATCGTCTTGTGTTTAATCTCTCGAGATCAAATAGGCTTAAGGCAAGACTACACTTTCTTTGTAATTTTACGTCCTCCAACGTTAAGTCATATCGGACGATGAATGAAAGGCGTGAAATGATGCTCCAATGAGTCCGAGGTCCATGGAGCTTAGAGTTACCCAACATTCGTCTTTTAGGATAAGGGAAAGCCCCGGAAAAACCTTATCCATGTAATCCACCCTGTCCGAAATTCGAACTCGGGACCTCTTGTACGTGAGGCAGACATTATATCTTTTTGTTTGCCAGAGTCGCGGTAAGAGAGCTGATGAAGATAGCATTACTATATTTAAAGAATGAATAATACTTTTCTTGTTCAAAGATGGAAAATTAATTCCTCATAAAAAGTTTTAAATTCCTTGAAGCAAATACAAATATTATAAATGTAGTATTTTTACAAACAGCAGTAGATGTCACGATGAACTATTGCTTTCCTTGGGCACACGCTACTTATGTATCTTTGATGTACACACAAAGTTATTTCTGCACAGACTCGGATATACAGATATACGTCTTACACATAAGACTTTCATAAACAGAAGAACAAATTCCTTTTAAAACAATCAACTACCCACCATGATCCGTTGCCATGGTTACACCATTACCCACTTTACATCACTTCTTTATTTTATTATAAATACTAATATCTTTTTTTTCCTAACAACATGAAGTATAAAAATAAGTGCTACACATGTGTTAGCTCTCAAAGTTTTGAAAATATTAACGGTTTTCTTCCTTAATACTATAGAATTTTCAAAACACGAGCATTAAGAAAAAAAGGTGGATGTAAAATATCTTATTTACGTATCCGGTAAGTTTCGCCAAGTTAAAGAAAAACTTTGACACGTGAGGCATTTTGAATACAGAAAAGCGTTAAAAAAAGTGTCTCAGAAAATTAATATTAAAGTAATGATTATTACTTTTAACGATTGTTAAAGGTGTCTTTAAATTGTCACGTAATGGCCTAAAATGGGCAAATGATAACAGTAGCACGCCATCTATTATTAGACACCCTAAGATAACAAAATATGACAAACAAATAATGCAAAGTCCAAGATTTTCAACATTTTCGGGGAATTGTGTAGCGTTGTATTGTATGTTTATTTGTACTAAATATTGTCACCCAATTATCGGGAAGCACCACAAACAACAGCTGAGAAGGGACCGGAGGCCACGCCACGCCCACTCATTTGTCTCAGGTCACTAACTGAAGGGATGGTTAGGGGAGGGATGTCGGGCCCCTGAGCCGTCTTTTTACCCTTCTACTAGGGTCTGGAAATTACGGGACATTCAATTTAATCGAGAACCTTCTAGATGGGCAAGCGGACCCTATATAAGCGACACGTCGTGCAAGGGGGCGGTCAGTCAGTGTTTGACGTGCTAGCGAACGAGCGCCGTGTTAAGGAACGAGAAGACTGTGTACGTGCATCGGAGTATTGTCCGTAATTACTAGTGCAAGTGAAATTGTAACGGACGAACTGGTGAATTGTAATTGTGTGCAGCACGTAATTCTGTGTAATTGGCAAGTGCTTAACTGTAAGTTGGTAGAAATAAAGAACATTGTTGAGTTTGTGTAATTGGACTTTTCATTTCACGAACCCACAAAGTCACACTGGTGTCAGAAGTGCGACATAACACAATGGAGGCAGCATTAGAAAAGATTTTAGCGGAACTGAAACAAATGAAGACGGCCAACGACAACATCACCGAGAAGATGGAAGAAATGAAGGCCGAGTTAACCACAGAAATGAGAGCAGCGAACGGCAGTCTGGCCACGGAAATGAAGGCGGCGAACGAGGCTCTCGGCGCAAAGTTTGAAGAACAGTTGGCCGGCGTAAAAGAGAACGTCACAGAGTTAGCCGAGCGCATCGAAGACCTGGCGAGCCGCGTTAATGAGCTGGAAGGAAAAGCCGACAGCAGCGTGAAGTCCCTGAACGCCATGGTGGAGGACGTCGTCGGCAGGAAGCTGAAGGATTTAAAGGCCGACGCGCCGGGACGCGACACAACATCTGCGCGCGTCAAACCTCCCAAGTATGACGGCGCGTCAACGTTTGAGGTCTTCCGCCGCCAGTTCGACACAGTGGCCAGGCACAACGGATGGTCACTGGAGGAGGAGGCCACACAGTTAATAGCCAGCCTCCAGGGAAGAGCCGCGGAAGTCCTAAACGCGGTGCAGACGACGGCGGCGCCCAAGGACATCTGGGAGGCCCTGGAGAATCGCTTCGGGAACCACCGCTTAGCCGCAGCATACCGAAGCCAGCTAAAGGCAAGGTCGCAGCAGCCGGGGGAGACGCTGCAGGAGTTCGCCATAGCCATCGAGCAGCTGGCTAGCAAGGCCTTGGTTGACCTGCCACTGGAGTTCGTATCCCGGGAAGCCGCCTACAATTTTGTCGACGGAGTAGGGGACACGGAGATTCGTCAGCGCCTAATGCTCGGGGAATATAAAACCATCCACGAGGCGCTGACAGCGGCATTAAGGATGGAGGCGGCCAAAATAACATCCATCCCGACGTCGAGAACGAGGAGTGTCCGCTAAGCCGGAGACAGAAGACCAGCTGAGGGACGCCGGCGAACACCTAGTGGCCTGTGTTGGGGGTGTGGACAGCCCGGACACCTGCAGAGAGACTGCCCACAGCAGGAAGAGCAGCCGGAAAACCAGTAAGGGCCGTCGTGGAGAGGGGCACGTCAGCGCCATCACCACCATCCCCTCGAGTGACACTGCGCGCCGTCAGCCGGCGTATGGATGACAGCCTCATCGCGGACGGTTGGGTAAGAGGGAAGCCGTGCCGCGTGCTGGTGGACACCGGGGCGGCCGTGACCATCATCAGACCTGACGTGGCGAAGGGTTTGCCGACAAGGAAGCCAAGCCGGCCATACCAGCTTGTCACGGCATCGGGCGACACCTTGCCTGTGGAGAAGGAGGCCCTGCTGGAGCTGAACTTGGGACGCAGTGCCGTGCGTCTGTGGGTGTTCGAGCGAAGTTGGCTGAGGAGGTGATTCTGGGACTGGATGCCCTCAGGAGCCATGAGGCGACGGTCGACGTCGGCAAGAAGGTTCTGCGGCTTAACGGAGAAGAGGTTATACTCCGTCAACCCGAAGAGCGCCTTGGAATTTGCAGGGTCGTCTTGGACGAAGACGTGGTTGTCCCCGCGAGGATCGAGGTGGTGGTGACGGCGCGACTGGAGGGTCAGAGAACCAAGAACATGATGCTGGACCAGAGGACGCCTGTAAACGGATTGTGTGTAGCCAGGGCATTGCTGCCGTGCCGAGAGGAGGTGCCCGTGAGACTGCTAAATCCTACGGACGCCGATCACGACGTCCAGGCCGGGACGGAGTTGGGAATGTGCGAGCCCGTGGTGAGCGTAACAGCTATCGACGAGACATAGGTGCCGGCGCTGAAGCAACACCTGGGGCCCCGGCTAGAAGCCTTGGTGGAAAGGGCGGCCGACCACCTGACCACAGAACAGCTGGAGAAGGTTCGACAACTGCTAAGACGGTATCAGCGCGTCTTCAGCCAAGGTGATAGTGACTACGGCCGCACGGACAAAGTGCTTCACCGCATCGACACCGGAGACGCCCGGCCTATTCGGCAACCACATAGACGCGTTGCGCTGGCGAAGCAAGGGGTGGTACGAGACATGCTGGAGGACATGAGATCCAGGGGAGTGATTGAAGAGTCTGACAGCCCTTGGTGTTCCCCTGTAGTCTTGGTGACAAAGAAGAACGGCGAGCTGCGCTTCTGCGTAGACTACAGAAAGTTGAACGCCGACACCCGGAAGGACTGTTTTCCCTTACCCCGGATTGACGACACCCTGGACACGCTAGCTGGTGCACAGTGGTTCTCGACCCTGGACCTGAAGTCGAGCTACTGTCAGGTAGCTCTAGACCCGAGAGACAAGGAGAAGACCGCATTCTCGACGGGCCAAGGGCTCTGGCAGTTCACGGTTATGCCCTTTGGCCTCTGCAACGCTCCAGCTACCTTCCAGCGCCTTATGGAGTCAGTGATGAGAGGGCTGACCTACGATGCCTGCCTGCTATACCTCGACGACATTATCATCGTCGGGAAGACTTTTGAAGATCACCTCGAGAATCTGAGTAAGGTGCTACAGAGGCTGCAGGCGACCAACTTGAAGCTGAACGCGAAGAAGTGCCAACTCTTCCGCAAGGACGTTAACTACTTGGGCCACATATTCTCAGCAACCGGAGTGGCCACAGACCCGGAGAAGACAAAGGCTGTGAGAGATTGGCCTCGCCCAAAGGATAAGAAAGAATTGCGCAGCTTCCTGGGGCTGTGCAGTTATTACAGGCGCTTCATAAAGGGGTTCTCCAACATCGCAAAACCCCTCACCCGCCGACAGAGGAACACCGGCCTTATGTGTGGACGGAGGACGCAGAAAACGCTTTCCAGCACCTAAAGGAGACCCTGTGCAGTGCTCCAATTTTGGGTTTCCCACAACCGGGTGGCGCCTTCATTGTGGACACCGACGCCAGCGACCATTGCATTGGAGGTGTCCTATCGCAGATTCAGGGTGGCCATGAGCGGGTGATAGCCTACTACAGCAAGACGCTATCCAAGGCAGACAAGAACTACTGCGTCACCCGACGGGAGTTACTGGCGGTAGTAAAGACATTGGAGCACTTCCACAAGTACCTGTACGGTCAGCCATTCCACCTGAGGACTGACCATTCCGCCCTAACCTGGCTATTGAGCTTTAAGAACCTGGAAGGCCAGACAGCACGTTGGGTCCAGAGGCTGCAGGAGTACGACTTCACCTCGGAACATCGTAGAGGGAAGAGCCACGGTAACGCAGACGCCATGTCCCGAAGACCCTGTCCAGAAGAGTGCGGCCAGTGCACAAGAGTGGAAGAGAAGGAGCGTGCCGCAGCAGTCCGAGTAGTTGTGGCAGTGCCTGCTGAAGGCTGGGATAGCGCAGGCCTGAGGAGGGAGCAGCTGGCGGACGCAGACCTGGGGCCACTCTTGAGGGAAGTGGAGGCAGGGATGAGACCAACCTGGGAGGACATCGCACCGAGGAGCGCCACCTACAAGACGCACTGGGCCCAATGGGACTCGTTGAAGACCAGAGAGGGCGTGCTGTTCCGGGTATGGGAATCACCCGATGGGAAGACGCAGAGAGAGCAGTTGGTACTTCCCCGGAGTAAGGTCCCGGAAGTCCTGGAGGAAGTGCACGCTGGTACTTCGGGAGGACACCTGGGAGTGAACCGAACGATTGACAAACCACGGCAGCGCTACTACTGGCTGAGACTCCGAGCAGATGCTGAGAGATGATGCCGTCAGTGTCACGTGTGCGCGGCGAGTCGTGGCCCTCAGACTAGGAGCCGGGGTCGCATGCAGCAGTACAACGTCGGAGCGCCATTCGAACGGATCGCCGTTGACATTGCTGGACCGTTCCCAGTTTCCGACCGAGGCAACAAGTACCTAATGGTGGTCGTGGACTACTGCACCAAGTGGCCGGAGGTGTATGCCATCCCAAACCAAGAGGCAAAGACAATCACAGACTGCCTCGTGGAGCAAGTGTTCTGACGATTTGGGGTGCCGTTAGAGCTACACAGTGACCAGGGTACCAACTTTGAGTCCAACTTAATGAAGGAGGCACTACAAAGGCTTGGGGTGAACAAGACTCGCACTACGCCTCTACATCCCCAATCGGATGGCATGGTCGAAAGGTACATCAAGACCTTAGAGGAACACCTGAGGAAGGTCGTGGCCAGCCATCAGCGAGACTGGGACGTCAAGGTGCCACTGTTCTTGCTGGCCTATCGCTCCTCTACACACGACACAACTGGGATGACGCCAGCCAGCTTAATGTTCGGCCGAGAGTTACGCCTCCCTTGTGACCTGGCTTTTGGAAGCCCTCCGGAAGCGAAACAGCCAGCGACCGAGTATGCGGAGAACTTGGTGGACCATCTCCACGATATGCACGAGATAGCTCGCCAGAACATCCAGTTGGCGAGCGACCGCATGAAGACCAGGTATGACAGGCAATCCAACAGCCAAGGGTTCCAGCAAGGTGACCTAGTCTGGTTTTACCGTCCTACCCGGACCAAGGGACGCTACCCGAAGCTCCAGCAGCCATGGCAAGGACCGTACCGGGTGGTGAAGAGGATTAACGACGTGGTCTACCGCATCCAGAAGGTTCCCCGAGGGAAGATGTTGGTGATACACCTGGATCGTCTAGCCCGCTATGATGGTGCTGTTCGGGACGACCAGCTTTGAGGAGGGAGCAGTGTCACCCAATTATCGGGAAGCACCACAAACAACAGCTGAGAAGGGACCGGAGGCCACGCCACGCCCACTCATTTGTCTCCTTCACTAACTGAAGGGATGGTTAGGCGAGGGATGTTGGGCCCCTGAGCCGTCTCTTTACCCTTCTACTAGGGTCTGGATATTACGGGACATTCAATTTAATCGAGAACCTTCTACATGGGCAAGCGGACCCTATATAAGCGACACGTCGTGCAAGGGGGCGGTCAGTCAATGTTTGACGTGCTAGCGAACGAGCGCCGTGTTAAGAAACGAGAAGGCTGTGTACGTGCATCGGAGTATTGTCCGTAATTACTAGTGCAAGTGAAATTGTAACGGACGAACTGGTGAATTGTAATTGTGTGCAGCACGTAATTCTGTGTAATTGGCAAGTGCTTAACTGTAAGTTGGTAGAAATAAAGAACATTGTTGAGTTTGTGTAATTGGACTTTTCATTTCATGAACCCACAAAGTCACAATATGTATAATTTACAAGAGCTTACCTTAATTTAAAATTAAGCGTCCAGTAGACACCATACAGCATGCGACTGTTTCACCAAGATGCCTGCTTTCCACTGAAGCGACCTCTCGCGACTGCACGTCAAGGAGGGCTATGCAGGATCGCCAATTGTTATAAAACAGACGTGCCTAGACAGGAAAGCAAAACAGATAAACACTGCTGTGTACCCTTATCTTTCTAATAAACAGTGCGTATGGGTTTTATTACTCAGCTCTTGTAGTAGCAGATATAAAATACCCATACACTACCGGTCTACAGTCTGATTTTTAAAAGATACGAGGTCATCAGCCTCTCTGTGCGATAGCAAGTTGTGCACATAAACGATATACCCAGTCCTGCAGAAACTAGAATCATAATGTTTTCGAATGATACTACAATTATAAATTAACGAAACACAATAGAGAACTTGGAAAATGTAACAAATCAGAACTCTAACCAAATTATCGTGCATCTTAAACAAAACAGCTTTTTTATAAACAGAGTTAAAGTTAACTGTATACGTTTTTAAACCATTCAAAATAGAAATGGCGCCAATTCCAAAATTATCTTTGAGAATAAATAAGTTAAATAAGTATACTCAACAAATGTTTTTTTTTAATTTTAGTCCTCCAACGTTATGTCATATCGGACGGTGAATGAATTGGGTAAAATGATGCTCAAATGGGATTGGGATTTCATTACGGAGGGTATTCGGTACTTAGGCCACCATGCTGGGCCCATTGTACCTATGCCCTCAAGTGGGGGCACCCCCGGGAGGAAGGATGAGGCAAAGCAGACAGAGGGCGGCCGACCTAAAGAGCCACGACAATACAGAGGGCAGGGTCCCTACAGTTTAATTGGATAGACTTCCCCGACAGGCCAGGACAACGAACTCGCTCCCCCACAGCGGGACGGCAACAAGCCCAGCAGCGGAGCCCTAATGGTCCCAGGCAGGCGATCCGAGCCCCAAAGGCCCCTGGCGGGCGGTCCCGAAATGGTCCTAGCAGAGGAGCGAAGACCGACAACCGACCTACCGGAGGAGGAAGTAGTTTTCCTCAGAGCATAGTATCCTGCCATGCACCACCGAGACACCCGCCGACAACTCTACCCTGAAATTGACCACCATGACATGACATGAGAGATGATATGAAATGATAATGGAGATGAAATGGAGGGACAGGAAACTCGGGGGATGTATTTAACCTACCCTGCATTCGCCTAGCGCCCAGGGAAAACCCCGAAAAACTCATGGGTCAGGTAGGTGGGCCACGGAAATCGAAACCGGGCCTCTCGGCTGCGGGCCTCAGAAGAAACCGCCTGAGTCATCCCACTTGATGATACGCAAATGAGTCCAGGGAGCTCAGAGTTACCCGATATTCGTCTTATAGAATTAGGGAAAACCCAGGAAGAAACCTTATCCAGGTAAATTATCCTTCCGAGATTTGAACTCGGAACCATGCAACGTGAAGCAGACATGCTATCATCTACGCTACCGAGGCGCGCACACACAACATTAAGGTTTTTTCGGGGTTTTCCCTTATCCTATAAGACGAATATCGGATAACTCTAAACTGAATGGATCCTGGGCTCATTTGAGTATCATTTCACCCATTACATTCATCGTCCGGTATAACTTATAAAGTTAAAGGACGTAAATTACAACAACAAAACATACGGATATCGATAGACAAACATTTGAAATGAGATAAACATATAGGCAAATTATGTAATAAAATATGTTCAGCACTATTTTTAATGAAAATAATTAAAATTTAAAAAATATTGAGCTTCAAAAGACAATTTATTACGGTCAAATCTACGCACATAACATATTCAACAAATAGTATGGGGTCGCAGTGCAATAAAAAATACAAAAAGAATATTTAGAATCCAAAGACGAGAAATTAGACTAATTTTAGACCTAAAATACAGGGAATCGTGCAAAGGTTTTAGAGCATTAAATACACACACGCTATACTCACACATATATGAAACAATAACGTATATAACAATAAAAATTCCATCACAGAAACAAATCAACAAATTCATGACCATAATCAACGAAGAAAAAATAATTAATTAAGCCTAATGGTTTGTGCAAAGATGGTAGAGGAACATTTTTGGGGTCCATAAGACACTCATGAATTACTTTTTTCATTCCCGGAACGAGACTGCCTCTCTCTTTCAAGGTTTTCTTGTCCAGTGCTCGAACAACAAAAATGCCACAGATAAAGGAAAATATATCAGCGTTATTTTTACACTTTCTGGAAGGCATATTGCTGCAAATTCACAAAAGATGTATGACATACAACTGCCTATCACAAAAACAGTTATAGATGGAGCTAAGTTTGCAGGGATTGGATTTAAAATAAGGCATGCATCGTTGTCTGTTACAGCTACATTGTTATACTGTTGTGAAGCACTTTAATTTCAACAATGAAACCACTCGGTCAGGTTGAGTTACATAGATAAGGTTTTTCCGGGGTTTTCCCTTATCCTTTAAGACGAATGTCGAGTAACTCCAAGCTCCATGGACCCTGGACTCATTTGAGCATCATTTCACCCAATTCATTCACCGTCCGATAAAACTTAACTTTGGGGCGGACGTAAATTAAAAAAAACAATGAAATCAGTATTGCTGCTTCGTTTACTGTTTTTTTGTGATTTATGTTCTCCAAGGTTAAGTTGTCGGACGATGAATGGAATGGGTGAAATGATGCTCAAATGAACCCAGGGTCCGTAGAGCTTAGAGTTACCCGACATTCGTATTTTAGGATAAGGGAAAACCCCGGAAAAATCTTAACCAGGTAACTCACCCTGACCGAGATTCGAACTCCGGAACCTCTTGAACGTGAGGCAGACACGCTACCATCTACGCTACCGAGGCGGCCACCGTTTACTGTTTTCTTTTCAGTCCCACACAATATATTTATGCACGGAACTACATTAAGGTCCTGTATTACGATCTCCAGTTAAGGTGTTGGTTAACATTTAACTAGGAGTTACATGCAGATGTCCATATTAAGACCTTCGGTTAAGGGCTAACTGAGAGTTAATGTGTTAATATGTGCTATCATTTTAACTGACGTATCCAACAAACAGGTATTGTGTTAAAAAAGGATGAAAATAAATACAAATCCTCTTCTTACCCTCTCGAAACTCGAAACATATAGTGGAACGTTCGAGTTCACCTCACCAAAGCAAAATCATGCACATTTATCTGTATTTGACAACTTTAGGAACAAAGTTATTTTCTTTTCTCAATACACATTCACTGCATTGTAGCGTCTTCACAGATATGAATATTATTTAAATAATCTATTAACGACTCTGTCAATTCAGTTGATTGTATCAGTAGTGCAGCATTTTTTCTTCGGGAAAACAATGAGTATAGCATTCAATATACAAACACAGATATTTCCTAACAATTGATTATAATGAGAAACCTCCAGAATTTAAATTAGCTTACGAAGGGCACCAACGCAGGAAGTTTATCGTTGGAATAACGGTAGTTCACATATTGTAAATGTTTCTTAAATAAAGAAAGATATAGGAAAAAGATGATAAGAACATTCTTGTTGTAGGTTAGGTTAGTCATGTTGAAAGTTCCATAATTATATGAGGTACTGAATGATCCTGTAGCTTAACTCCCGATATAACCCAACAATCAAGCATACAAGAAATTTTATTACGTGAATATTTACAGATTCTAAATCTGTTGCACTTAATTCTGACAAAATAGTTCAATTACATTAAAGAAATTGTTAAGTCATTTGATTTAATTTTCAGGTTATAAAAGGTTTTCAATTATTAGGTCCTTTTCGGTAAAACATTCGTAAAGTAATTAAGTGAACTTCAGTGCTCCGTAACCATACCACAACTCGAATAACGATAAAAGTTTGCCATATTGTTTTCTGATCAGCAGATATAACTCCATTACTAATAAAATTCGAATAAAATTTGAGTGTTAATATTGTTAAAACAGTAGTATGGAATCTACAAGTATGGTATTAAAACGGTTAAAGGCAGAACAGTGGCATCCATTAAGGTTAAATTGCAGAACACATATATTTGTACTAAACATGTATAATTTACAAGATCTTACCTGAAGTAGGCGTCCAACGCACCATAGAGTACACAACTGTTTTCCAAACGCGCCTGTACTCGACTAAACGTTCTCTCCCCTCTCCTCGCCAAGGAGGCTATGCATTATTACCAATTGTTATCGCTAAAAACATTCACTGCATTGTAGCTTGTTCATAGGCACAAATATTCTTTAAATAATTTATTAACGTCTCTGTTAATTAAGATGATTGTATCAGCGGAACCGGTGTATAGGAATTTTGACCCGCAAGAGCTCAATAAATTCTTTCCATTGATAGTCCCTATTTTTTAGTTTCGATTTGAAGAGCAGGAGGGCGCCATCAACAAATCCAGGTGACACCTTTTCCTATACGTCGTTTTGTGACACTTTCAAGTATGCTGTTAGTTCAGTCCTTTTACATAGTTTGGCCGTTCCCACCTTTTTCCCTACTATTAACTTATTTTATTCTCATATAAAATAATATAAATGCTGTATTTTAAAATTTATTGTGTTGTAATTGTGTTTTGCACGTGCGTATGGTTTTTTTTTTAAACAATCAGGATCACAAAGGGGAAAGTAGAGTGGGAAGTCTCGTTTTACTTGATTTATTCATGTTTAGTTACATTTTTTGCAACATTTTAGAAAGAAACGGCGTGCACACCCGCGCAAAAGTTAGCAAGTGAGATCCAGTTGATCATTTAACTTGGTCCACACTTCAATATATCTACATATTTTGTATCGCTCTGTTCTGAGCCATTTTTGAATGCAAATGAATAAGAATAATCTGCACTCCGGCAATAATGGTAGAAAGCCATTATCAACTAAATTTTAGTCCGTGCAGTGTTGCCTTTCTTAATATCCCAGGATAGAATTACTGACACTGTCGTGTATTCCGCCCTGCTTCCAACCAGCACGCCGATTTTATCTTTAGTCCATTTCCAGACCTCAGATACGTTTCTGCAGGTGGTAATTCTGTGTATCTGCGTGTCCACTTTTCCACAACGATTACACCATGGGACTGTTGACAAATTATGTTTACATTTTTATAATTCCGTGGGGATTAGTTCATCCATAAAGAAGTACACGGACACCTTCCAATCAAGTGGAACGTAGGTGTTTCGAAAAAGTTTCCATATGCGATCCCATGTTGTATTTGGATATTTTGCAACAATTGCTGGCACAACTCGATGTCTTGGTCATAAGGCATCCTTACTCCGTTGTAATCAAGGGCAATAGCTGTCCATAGTCCTTTACTACCTGTCGAAATGCAGAAGGTGGAGTCGTATTCAGGACATCAGGCGATGACAAAGGTCCATGTCCTGACGACTTCCCTGTCCGTTAAGTGCACCCAAAATAGAACGCAATAACAGCGTTCTGCACTTCACGTACACATCTGTTAGATTCCAGCCTCCTTCAGTTATTTTCCTGCGTAACTGAGTTCGAGCTACTTCGTAGAACTGATTCCGACAAATATAATAACCGATTGGCCGTTCCAAACGCAGAGAGTATTTTTGGTGCATTGGTATTACCTGCGCTGCGAACCATATTTTGGCACATGCCAAATTTTTTGAACAAGATTTAAGTTTCGGGTTAACAGGGACTGCATGAGGTAAAAGCAGGTGTTCACAATTCGCGTCCAATTCCTCTCAATTAGGTCTTCCAGCTTTGATGTGAAGGTCAGCCCTAAGACTTTTAGCGCCCTACTGCGGGTAAACAGAGTATCTTCCATTGGCCAGTCATTCAATGTTAGTAGCTGGGATTTTTCAAAGTTGATTTGTGCTCCGGACGCCCTTTGGTATTCGTTTAACAATGGTGTAACAGCATTGAAGTCCCCATAAGCGAAAATTCTCTCACCACTCAAAGGATGGGCTCTCCATGCAAGGATATTCGTCATACCTCGAATCAGCGGTTATATACACAAGGTGTAGAGAAGCATCGATAGTGGACATCACTGCCGTATAGATTGTATGATCGGTACTGGTTGCGTGTAAAACCCAATTATTTGAATTCTCAAATGCGCCTTGACATACATAAGTTTAATGAGGCTGTGTAAGTCCACAGAAAATTCAAATTGTCTTAAAACTCCCCAAAGATAGCCATGATGAACTTTGTCAAAGGCTTTGGTGAAATCCAGGGCTAAAATTGGCGCAGTTGAATGTGGGTCCTGCTCACAAGCAATAATAGTGTCCCGGAGTGTCATGAGAATGTGCGTAATTCTCCTTTCTAGAATTCCGCATGTCTGTCCCGGTCCGATGACATTTGACAGAACTGCCCGCACACGATTGGTAATTATCCTGCTGAACAACTTAAAATCGGAATTGAGTAGTGTAATAGGACGATATTCGGTGAATGTTCTTGCCGCTGAATGTTTGGGTATTAAAACAATAATTCCTTCGTTGAAACCAGACATTTCACTCTCGTTCCGTTGCAACTCTAACATTACTCCAAGCAGTGTGTCTTTTACAGTCTCCCAGTTCTCTTTGTAAAACCGGTAGCCGATGCCATCTACTCTTGGCGCCGATGTCATGCTGGCTGATGTGAGTGCCATCCATAGTTCTGTCAAGGTTATTTCCGCATTTAATGCCTCATTATCTTCTGGTGATAGTTGTCCCACCATTTTCTTGTAAACATTTTGCTGTGCTACAATATCGACCTCCGTTTTCCCAAATTTGGAAAAAAAAAGAAATTGTAGGCCTCTGCTAAGATATCTCATATTGTGGACAGTACTTCTCCAGATGTGGATTCCAAAGCACAGATATATGTATTTCTGCGTTCCGCGGCACTTTTCAGGCGCAACGTGATAGAGCGAGGTTTTCTGTTCATCCTGTAGCGAGTTCTCTCCCGCTCGTTGTAGTGTTCCCCTACAGAGTTCTTCCTGAAGGGATCAGATTTTCTTCTTTATTGCTTCGATGTGATGCGTCACAGTTTCTGCACCTTGTTGCCTCCTTTGTTGTTGGTATCTATCGCTAAGCAGTTCATACTAATAATGCAAATACTTTCTTATATCCTTTGCCTTCTCTATGCCTTCACTTTTTTAAAAATTGCGTATGGCAGGCTTCAGAGTGAGCAGCCACTGATGTAACTTGTGGGCGGTTCTGCTCTTCGCGGTTCGAGTCCAGCTTATCCACCTCTTTGAAACTTGGATTTAAGCATCGTATCCTGTAAGAGGGCATTGTTTAATTTCCAGGAACCTCTTTCAATCGGAGGTGGTCTTTCGGTGTGGATTATTTTCATGATCAATGCATGATGATCGATAAATGGCGCTGGTCTCACAGGGATGTCCTGAACCTGTGATATCATCGTCTCACTTACGTAAACTCTATCTATTCGCGAAGCAGCAGAGTTACGATGGAAGGTGAACTCGAAATAGTTGGCATGCTTTTTTCCCATGCATCCTGCAGTTTTAAGGACTTACACAGGCTATCTAGCACTGGCGAGGGGTAATATTGGCCCTTCTGGTCTTTGGCATTGATGACACAATTGAAATCTCCTCCGAGGATCAAGTTGTCGTATTTATGGCGCAAAAAGAATGGCAATTCCTTAGCCAGGAACTCTTCACGTTCTTTTCGTCTGTGGGTCCCAGATGGCAAGTATACGTTAACTAATAGGGTTTTATTTTCAGTCAATAAATATGTAATTCTACCACTCGCATGTGTTTCTGTGAGTCGCACTCCACATGTTGCACGATACACAATTGATGTACCACGCTGTTACTCTCCCACGTTGGATATATAGGTATATTGGGGCCCAAAAAATCCAGACAATGCTCGTTATTTTCTTGGACAAACAGAAAATTAATGTCATAATCAAACACAAAGTCACGCACTAAAGTTTTCTTTGTGTAGTTTCGCAAACAATTCACATTCACTGATACCAAGGTTTGGAGGAGGAGTACCATCAACAGCACCGGAAAAAGAAGTTGCTGATACGTACTGCCGCCACTGATTCACTCTTGGTCTAGCGGCTTGCTCTTTCTTTTTAGATTTTTTTGTTGGTGATTACTCCTTTGTATCCGGATCTTTTTTCTTACGTTTGTCTAATCGAAGGTCACGATTACTAACTTGCGCTCCACGCACATAGGGCTGTATTACTATATTACTGTCTTCCAAAGTTTCATCTACTGCCATTTCCTCCGCTAGGGGGGCCGCAGTTGCTGGTGTAGCCGCTGCTGAATTATGCTTAATCTTGTCGTCCAATACTGTCGTTTCACCATCTGCTATATATTCACTTCGTGGTGCATCAACCACCACTGAATCCATCGAACAATAGGACTCCAAACCGTTAATGTCACCGGTGACCAGAGTATGTGGAGTTTCCGCGTTATTCTGCATGGTGTCAGTCATCGATGCGGGTTTGTCATCCTCGTTGCTTATGCCTGCCTTCCGGTGGTCTACTATCTCCGTGTCGGCTGACAGTAAAATGTGGTACGCATCTTTTTCGGTGCCCACCTTTCGATTCACTACCCCTGGTTTCGGTAAGGCCCCAGATGCGAGCTTGGCCCATGTAAAGGTATCCTGTGCACTGTCCGGTGTATGTGGTAAGTTTTTACGTGGATATTGATTACTTAAGTGGCCCGTTGAATGACAAATTGCACAAGTAATAGGTTGATCGGGATAACTAACCAAAGCCGAATGTCCCTCATATTTATGAATAACCGGATATGTTTCTTCAATAGCAGATGAACCGTGCGAACTCCGTTTGTCATCTTATAACGATAAGTCTCATTCCATGCATCATCAGTCACCTGTAGTATATTCCCATATGGTTGTACAGCCACACTTATTTTCAAATTTGTGACATGTAGTGGCAAATTGAATATCTTAACCGTACGTCTTCCGAATCCGGCCTCATCAATAAGCACCTTGGTCCGTTGTCCATTTGACAGAGTGAAACTAACTTCCTCATTTGTCTGTTTTAACACTCGTTCTATCAAATCTTGCAACTGTATTTAATGAAAGTCTGTCGAGAAATGCCATTTATTTGTAATGCTGCAACCTCATCTTCTTCTAACCTAAGCGTGTTGAATATCCATTCATGTATCTCGTACGCAGTCGGTCGACTAATATCTCTTTCTGCAAAACTTATCACCAATCTTGTTGGACGGTCGGCCACGTCGATTATGTCGTATTAATTACTGTATTAAACAAAAAAGAATACTAATATTACGACGTTAACTTAGTCACTTCGCAGAAACGTGCACTGTAAACAGCCGTAGTATCGTTGTAAAGTAAACACTAGCCGCGAGCGCAACACAACTTCCCTCTACGCCGGCCGGCTGGGACTGATTTGATTTTTTTTTATTTATTTGCCTAAGTTACACAAAATATTGATTGGAGTTGATGAAAATCTCCGATGGCTGGATTTTAGCCTTTTTTAAAAATTTATGTCCTCCAATGTAGCAGTTTTTAGGATTCATTTAGAAAATATAGAAAATATAAAAAATATAAAATTGTTTCAAAATTGGTTTGGAAATTTGGGCATTTGATTAAAATAATATAAATTATGTGGAAAAAGGAAAGATGAAGATATTAACGAAATTTAGTGGGCCGTGTAGTGACGTAATATGTGAAATTGACCAATCATAAGTTATGTAGACACACACACACACACACACACACACACACACACACACACACACCCATTGGTAGTAATGGTAACGGAACTAAAAATGAATAATCTTCCTTGTGGAAAAAGGACAGGGACAAGATGAAAGTTTTATGGTGCTGAGTTTTTTTTTTTTTGTAAGTTTACGTCCTCCAACATAAGTCATATCGGACGAGGATAAGGGAAAACCCTAGAAAAAACCTTATCCAGTTACCTCACCCTGACCGAGATTCGAACTCGGGACCTCTTGAACTAGAGGCAGACACGTTAACATCTACGCTACCGAGACAGGCGTACAGGACGTACAGGAGAGTGATCTAAATGATATTGTCTAATAATTTATATTCTGTGTTCTGAAGTAAAAATCAATAATCTTGCTGCAGAAGCTTGGGGAGAAATCATATTTCGATCAACCTACTCAGGAGTGAGCAGACGTTTTATTTTTCTTTAGTCCATCAATATAATCTCTTAAAGATTTAAGTTATATTTGAGATTAATAGTGCCAAAGGATACATACTGTATTGTGAAGTATCATTTTATTAAAAACTATGGAAAATTAATTTAGATTATATTTGAAACATCGCACTAGTGGAAAATAAACTTAAATGATATATTACGAAATTTAACTTATTCAAATTTACTTCTTTCACTGGCAACCACCCTTGAAAAGAAGAGATCTTATGACTAATATTTAAGCAGATACAATAGAAGAATTAACAACTAGTTGTGGAATAGTCGACGATATCCTGGACGGCTGATAGAAAGATGACGCTCGAACAGCAAAGGAGGTGAGAGACCATTTCGTCATGCAACATATGGCTTCCCAACTTTGGAAATATCTCTATAACGAAGAAATCCAGTTCCACACGTCAAGTCATATCGGACGATGAATGAAATGGTTGAAATGATGCTCAAATGAGCCCGGGGTCCATGAAGTTTAGACTTACCCGACACTCAGCTTTAAGAATAAGGGAAAACCCCGAGGGAAAGAAGCCTTATCCAGGTAACTGAGCTTGACCCAGATTCGAACTCGGAACCTCTTGAACATGAGACAGACACGCTACCATCTATGCTACCGAGGCGGGCGGGAAATGAGTTGGTACTATTACCTACTTACAGAAAGAACTATTGCATTCCACCCAAAAAATCTGTGCTGAGATTTAAGTGGAAAAAAGATTTATATTTTGTGATCCCCTTGATTAAAGCAGCTTTTAGAAAAAAAATGAATGAGTGTATGTGAACATCTTAACTCAAACACGAAAATCTGAATTTTGTATTTAGGTTCAGTATCTTTTAAGGTTGTGACACAAACTTTTTTTTCAGAGATTCTCAACCCCCTCCCTCCGAGTACCCCTCGCATGGAACATATTTTTCGAAAATGTCGATTATCTCAGAAATGGCTCAAGCCATTTTTATTAAAATACCACATTTGTAAGATATTTTGATAGCAAACGAAACGTATATCTTGACATTTCTAGGTATGCTCTAGGAGTCTTGTTTATTAAGTTGACTTACTCATAATTGTAAAACCGTGAGAGAGAGAGAGAGAGAGAGAGAGAGAGAGAGAGAGAGAGAGAGAGAGAGAGAGAGAGAGAGAGAGAGAGAGAGAGAGAGAGAGAGAGAGAGAGAGAGAGAGAGAGAGAGAGAGAGAGAGAGAGAGAGAGAGAGAGAGAGAGAGAGAGAGAGCTGCACAACAAGATCACATCTCGTTATAACACACAATTCGTCTTATCCTTTTAATGTATGGAGTTCACCATTTCGGAGTTACCAGGGTGGTCTGAAAAGTTTCCGACCTCACCATCAAGATGACAGCACTCGTAAATAAAAGCTAGTGAGTGTTGTTTCTCTGTTAAATGCTACTCACTAAAGTTTCAGACATATTGTACGCTCGGTTGTTACGTAACAGTCGTAGAAGTGAGTTGGTGTGAGTGTTTTTATGAAAATGGACAAAACAGGGTATCGAGCTGTCATTAAATATTTATTTTTGAAAGGCAATACGTCTACGCAAATCAAAGATGAGTTGGATTCTGTGTATGGGGACTCTGCACCCTCATTTACCATAGTGAAATTTTGGACAGCTGAATTCAAACGTAGCCGTAACAGCTTGGAAGGCAATGAACGTTCTGGACTTCCATAAACTGCAACTACCGACGAAAACATCGCCAAAGTTCACCATATGGTGCTAGACGACCACCGCATTAAAGTCAGAGAAATAGCAGAGGCTATGAACATGTCAAAAGAACGTGTTTGTCACATAATAAATTAACATTTAGACATGAGAAAGCTGTCCGCGCGTTGGGTGTCGCGTTTGCTCACGTTAGACCAAAAACGTATCCGAATGAACATTTCCATCGTTCTGTTGGGGCAGTTTAGGCGCAATAAACCCGAATTTTGGCGCCGATTACTGTAAATGAAACTTGGTTACACTATTATACTCTCAAAATAAATATACAGTACAAATAGCGGACTGCAAATGGGTAAGCGGCTGCAAAAAAGGAAAAACTACTTTTTCGGCTGGAAAAATGAAGGCGACTGTGTTTTTGGGATAGTCATTGAGTTATTTTAATCGATTATCTTCAAAAAGGAAAAACCAACACAGGGACATATTACGCATCATTACTTGACAAGCTGAATGCAGAACTTGCGGAAAAAACGGCCATATTTGCAGAAAAAGAAAATCATGTTTCACCAGGATAACGTACCTACTCACACCTGAGCAGTTGCAATGGCGAAAATCCAAGAAGAACGGGTTGAACTGCTTGACCATCCGCCTTACTCACCAGATATAGCCCCAAGCGACTTCTTTTTGTTCCCTCATCTGAAAATTGGCAGATTTTCGTCAAATGAAGAGGCAATCACAGTCATGAACAATTATTTTGCAGAGAAAAACGCCGAGTACTATATGGATGAGTTACAGAGATGGGGGTATCGCTGTTGCGTTTTTTGCCATGAAAAAGAAATACCGACTGTAACGTAGGGTCTAGTATCTACAGATAGAGAAATTTTGGATTGAAAATCAGTGTCAGTGTAGGCTACAGTTTGGGTTACGTCCATCATAGCAGATAGCGCGTTTCTTTTATCATAGCTCTCACATGGCGCACAATTTCAAAAGTTCAACATTTGGCGCTATTCTGCCCAAGCAAAGAGGGATTATTCTCGCCCGGTTATAATATAGTTTTTTGTACTCTTAGGAGGAGTGTACAAATCAGTTGGTCATCCTACAGTGTTCAGTTTGGAGGAGGATAAAGATTTGGTTACCAGGTTAAAATACTTGGCAGCTAGAGGCTCCGGATGCACACCGGAGCAAAAAGAAAGAAAAGCGTAGTCCTAATGTAAAACTAAATTGTGGGAATAGTGAGTCAAGTGATGACTTGGTTCCAGTCCAAATAGAATACAGTGATGAGGAAGATGTTCCATGTGAATTTTGTGGGTTAAAGTGCTTATTCCATCGTTAAGTCATATCGGACGATGAATGAAATGGCTGAAAGGATGCTCAAATGAGTCCGGTGTCCATGGAGCCTAGAGTTACCCAACTTTCGTCTTTCAGGATAAAGGAAAACCCCGGAAAAATCCGTATCCATGTAACTTGCCCTGATCTAGATTTGAAATCGGGACCTCTTGAAGGTGAGGCCCACACACTACCATTCACGCTTACCGAGAGGGGCATGTGTGTGTTAATTATTTATTTGTTTGTTTATTGTGCGTCTTCCATCGTTAAGTCATATCGGACGATGAATGAAATGGGTGAAATGGTGGTCAAATGAGTCCGGTGTCCATGGAGCCTAGAGTTACCCAACTTTCGTCTTTCAGGATAAAGGAAAACCCCGGAAAAATCCGTATCCATGTAACTTGCCCTGATCTAGATTTGAACTCGGGACCTCTTGAAGGTGAGGCCCACACACTACCATTCAAGCTTATCGAGAGGGACATGTGTTATTTATTTATTTGTTTGTTTATTGTGCGTCTTCCATCGTTAAGTCATATCGGACGATGAATGAAATGGGTGAAATGGTGGTCAAATGAGTCCGGTGTCCATGGAGCCTAGAGTTACCCAACTTTCGTCTTTCAGGATAAAGGAAAACCCCGGAAAAATCCGTATCCATGTAACTTGCCCTGATCTAGATTTGAACTCGGGACCTCTTGAAGGTGAGGCCCACACACTACCATTCAAGCTTATCGAGAGGGACATGTGTTATTTATTTATTTGTTTGTTTATTGTGCGTCCTCCAACGTTAAGTCATATCGGACGATGAATGAAATTGGTGAAATAGTGCTCAAGTGAGTCCGGGGTCCATGGAGCCTAGATTTACCCGACTTTCGTCTTTCAGGATAAAGGAAAACCGCCGGAAAAGCCTTATCCATGTAACTCACCCTGACTAAGATTCGAAATCGGGAGCTCTTGTACGTGAGGTAGACACGCTACCATTCACGTTACCGAGGCGGGCATGTGTGTGTGCGCGTGCGTGTATGAACTCCAAACCTCCAAAATGAAATGCTGCGTAAATACCACGTTCGTATTTATGGTACCCCAGATGTGTAGTGTTTAACGCCCGCTTTTACTATATACGGCACCGCAGGCGGTGACACTGATGATACATGAGATGAAGATGGAGCACCGGTGGAATGAGATGGCGGGGGAAACCGGAGGTTCCGGAGAAAACCTGCCCCAGCTCCGTGTTGTCCATTACAAATCTCACTTTGTGGTCGCCTGGGATCGAACCCGGGCCGCCTTGGTGAGAGCCAAGCGGTCTAACAAATGAGCCACGGCGCGGCCTGGTACCCCAGAGTAGGAGTTTTACAAATTACGAGTATGTTTTACCAAAATCAGATTTTCACGTAAAATGCCCTCAGGAACAATAGGTACCCATCTATATGACGTTATAAATTTTTCATCCTGCAATTTTTCAAGTTCCACCACAACATTTAAAGAAGCGGTGAGTAGGACTCTAAGGCTTCTCGAATGAAGTTTGAATATTTGGATGGAATGCAATACTTACTATGTACGTAGTGCAAAAGGAAACCTAATTTAACTTCATAAGTAGATGCATATGTACACAGCCGTAGCTCTTTACAAAAAAAGGAAATTTAATTTAAGAAAATTTAGCAATCTTTCCTTTCCCAAATTTAAGAAAAGAAAGAAGGTATTTCTACTGGACTGGAGTAAATAAATTACATAAAATTAAATCTTAATATTCTAACTTTGTGGGTTCGTAGAATTAAAAGCATCGCGAAAAAAGTGAGGAGCTTACGCTAGGTAAGCGGCCCTGGTCACGAAAACCAACGTTCCTGCTGGGGGATGCCGAGATGCTGACCACATCACCTACCCGTATCGGTTGGATGATCGCACACCTCTGCCGTGCGTAAGTGGGCGTGAGGCCGGCGGTTGGGTTGGGAGGCCTTGGCCATCTTAGGTCTGTCGCGCCAATGGTTAACTTTATTATTAGTAATATTAATTCCTGTTTAAAAGTAGCATATGCTCCAGTCATGTTTCACTATATACACTTCAACAAACTATTAATACAACATATTATTCTTCTGTTTTCTTTATGTTAATCGAGATAAACAATTTAAAAATGATTTAATTATGTCCATACTTCGCTGTAGGTACAAAGGCAATAAGGAAATACAGTGAGCTTAAGCGATAGTTTAATCGTTTATGATCTGGTTGGTATGTAAGGGATTTGAAATGTCGCTCTCTCTTTACATCACTGGAGAGGGGGGGGGGGGGGCAAAGACTAACGTCTTCCCTTTCAGAAAAAAAAATACACATAATAAGTATAATTCACAACAGTAACAAGGATGCTTAATGATTTAAAGTGCCCTTTAAAACGACGTGTTTTGTTTAAACTGATTGATACTTTCTTAATTGTAAGTGACATGTAATTCTGATTTCGTAAAAGGTCATCACGCTTGGTCTTACGAGGGCCGTTCAATAAAGAATGATCATAATTTTTTACAGTCATAATTTTTCGCACTAAAATTCTAACTTATTATATTCTGTTAGCTTAATGTGAAACAAACACGTCGTAGTAGTTTCATTGTTGGTACTCCTAGTTCCCGCCTGTGAGAACCAAGCAAGTTCAGACTTATTCAGTATCCCCTACCGCTGCAATAGAGGTAACACGCGAGGAACAATATGCGACTTTGAAAATCTCAACAAATCTTCAGTTGAGGCCTATACAATGTTACAGGAGGCCTATGGAGAGTCTGGTCTTCCCTACAGCACAGCTCGAAGGTGGTTTAAAATGTTTAAAGAGAGGAGACAATTTCAAATAGGGGTAAACCCGGTGCTCCAGTTACTGCTCTTACGGAAGAAAACATTAACACTGCTGCTGCCATTGTGAGAGAGGATCGACGAATTACCTTAAGATCACTTTCTGAAATACATAACATTTCATTGGGCGCCACCCACACGTTGGTCACAGAAATATTGCACATGAGACGTCTTTGTGCGCGATGGGTTCCAAGACTGTTGATTCCCGAACAAAAGAACATTCGCATGCATGTCTGCATGCAGTTAAAGCTGATGTTAGAGGAAGATCCGGACGTAATCACTGCTGATGAAACTTGGCTACATCATTTTGATCCTTAGAGAAAACAGCAAAGCTCAGTGTGGAAATCTCCTTCATCACCAACCCCCAAAAAAGCAAAATTGGTTGCTTCTGCTGGGAAAGTTATGGCCATCTCATTCTTTGATATTCATGGAATGGTTTATCAGCATGTTGTACCTGCACACACATCAGTAACTGAACAATATGGCATGGATGTCCTGAAAACATTGCAAGTCCATATCAGGTGCAAAAGACCACATTTCCATGAAGCAGGCTGGATGCTGCACCACGATAATGCGCGGCCGCATGTTGCCCATGCTGTTGCTGAATATCTTGCAAAAAACAACGTGAAGTGCATCCCTCACCCTCCCTATAGTCCGGATTTAGCCCCTTGTGACTTTTTTCTATTCCCTAACTTGAAGAAACGCCTTCGTGGGAGGCATTATCCATCATCAAAAGCAGTGGTGAAGGCTGCGGAGGTGATTTTGATGGATATTTTAAAAATGGTTTCCAGCATGTCTTTGAAAACTGGCAGAAACGCTGGGATAAGTGCTTCGCATTCAGGGGAGACTATTTTGAGAAGGATCATCAAAATTATGAGGATGAGTAAACGTACGTTGGCAAAAACCATATTATGATCATTCTTCAGTCCTCGTATAAATTCTGAAATGTTTAACGATTGAAAACCAGGAAGAAAAAAATGTTTAAAGGAAGTCATTGTTGTCGGCATCGGATTCGTACAATTTAGTTTTGAATGCAGTGGAAATGTGTAGAATTTACGACAGTGAATGAGAAGCGCAATAATAGAAGTTGCAATGGTTTATTATTTCTTGCTCTGTAACGAAAATTAAGAGAATCGAAAATTTATAGTAATTCAGAAAAAAACATTAAAATATGCAAAATTATGTGCTATTTTGTGAAATATGTATTATAGCTCGAAATATGTATAAATATGCAATTTAAAATGTTGGAATAAGGGTCTTTATAGTTTATTTCGTCGACATTTGAGCTTTTCTATAATTACATACACAGCAACAGAATAAGTAATTACTAGGAGTGGTGATTTTTCGCAAATGCGATAGAGCGCGATGAAGTGCGAAATTGACTCAAAATGCGATATTAATGCGAAATCAAAGACTTTCCTAGGTAATTATTTTTCTTCTGGAAACTTTAACTGAAGGGTCTGTAGAACTTTTGCATTTTTAGAAAGTTATAAAGTAAGTGACCAGTCTTCTGGAATGTGGAAAGCTACCCTTCCAGCTAAATTGGCTTATTGTTCCACCATTGCCCATCTGAGGTAGGTTTGGTACCTGAAGCGAGTTCAGTTTTTTTTCCTGTGCTCCTTTTAACTGCAGTGGTCATATCGGCCGCCGTAACTCCTTAGGAACATCTCGAAGGTGTTAATTCGTATTCGATGGGTTAAATCATTAGACCACGCACACATTCTCACTCTCATTCATACTTCCAGACTTTGGGGACGATAAGCAGTTATCTTGGTCGATGAAAAATCCCCACCCGTACCGCCGGGGATCGAACCTGGGACCACTAGCACGGCAGGCAGGTGCTCTACCGATCAGTTATTTTACTACGCCTAATTGTCAGAAATCTATCTTCACAACCCAGTTAACGGAATATTTCAATCCTTGTCTCTGAAAACCAATAGCAATCCTAATTTTAAGGAAGTGATAAACACATGTTAATTCCAATTGGAGTCCTCAGTTGCCAAAGTTCCGATTTTCATTGTTCTGTTCGGTTTTACGTGCAACTTTAATTATTCTATGCTTAAGTGCGAGGTTAATTTTGTGCATTTTCTTTTCATTGTGCTAGTTTTACATCAGTATACATTTATCTTTATTTGTGATATGCAGTATGCTTTAGTCTGTATCAACTCGTTCTACATTTCTGTGTATTTCTTTAACCTGTATTAATATAAAATGAATTGACACTTTATGCACATTTAACTCACTGTCATTAATAACCCTCCATAAATGTGTTTCAAAACTCTATAAATAATGTTAATATTCATCACTTAAAAACTTTAACTCAAATTAAACTTTTTTCAAATGCTAAATTGAAAATGTGTAAATGCTATAAAATGCTAAATGTAAAAATCAAAATGCTAAATCTCTGATTTCAAAATGCTAAATATCACGAGCCCTAGTAATTACAAAAATCTGGGTTCTAGTGATAACTAGGGGGCGGATTTTGCCCTAATTGCCTATTTTATTCCTTTGTTCAGAAACGTAGGCTTTTAAGTTTTAAAACCCGCCTCGGTAGCGTGGTGGTAGCATGTCTGCCCCACGTTCAAGAGGTCCCGAGTTCGAATCTCGGTCAGGGTGAGTTACCTGCATAACGTTTTTCCGGGGTTTTACCTTATCCTGAAAGACGAATGTCGGGTAACTCTAAGCTCTGTGGACTCCGGGTTAATTTGAGCATCATTTCACCCATTCCATTCATCGTGCGATATGACTTAACGATGGAGGACGTAAATTACAAAAACGAAAAAAAAAGTTATAAGCACGTTTCCTACAATTATTAGCCTAATTTCTTAGTTTTATAGTGCATATAAATGCATATTTCATAAGTTTGTGCTTATTCTGCTTATTAGTGCCTAAAACTGCCTTTTTAGCCAATTTCTTCTGCTTGTAATTTGTGACAACTGCTTTTGCATTTGTTGGTTTCAACGTGAAGCTTTCGGGAAAGAGAAATTTCTCACTGCTGCACATTGGATATACAAAAAGGGGTTTATTAAGGAAACACATCTATGCAAATTGGCCCAAAACTTACAACAATACCAAATTTAGTTGTTTTTATCTTTAAATTAATATAGACGTACTTCAAAAATATAAAGTTTTTTTCCCTAGCGGTACTACAGAAAACTTCACATCACTATTTAGATAACCCTACACCTGTATCGTGGCTGCTATTACGTAATTTTAATATCAGATTTGTTTGATTCCATATTTTCTACTTTTTCTTAACTTCAAAATGTTCCACAGGATGCAGTTTTCTATTAATCTGTATGGAATTCTAAACATGTCTGTAAGGGCAACTCAGTATTAAGTGTACCCATTTACATTTGTTGCGCTTTTGCTATTTGTAATGAGAAGGATTATAATGCTTACTTCTTACTGAAAAAAGCAAAGGAAAATAAAAATTGTTAAATAGGTATGATTATCTGTTCCGTTGGATGATATGGCGAAGACAAATGCTTCACATAGGTACAGGTCGTAAAGTGGCTGCAGAAACTTACACCCCAAGTATTAATTTTTAAAATTACAATAAGTGGGACATCTTGAAAATCGCCTGTAATTTAGACAAAACTGTTAATTCCTTAGAAACTATTGTAACTAGAAAGTTGAAACTTGGTATTATTCCATTCTTGATCGATCACAAAAATAAATGGTATAAATTTGAGAAAAAAAATCTAACAAAACCTTCAGATATTTCAATTTTCACCCTTAAGCTCCCCCGCAGCCCATGTTTTTGTTTTTTGACATAATAATTACTCCACACCTTTCTGTACATTGTGGTTCTTACTTAGTGAAGTGGATTTATACGTATTTTAATTATACAATATCAGTTATTTTAACTTGCTGTGGAGCCATTTATGAAATTTGGAATAAATGTAGAACTATTTCGCCTAGGGAACCGCAAAATAGTATGTGTTTAGCGAATTTGTTGCAGCATATGTTGCAATGATTGTCTTTTTGTTATAGTGCATTTAGGAACCATTTTACTAAAATTGTGTATTTCTAAGTGTTTACTTAGCAAATTTTAGTGCCTATTTTGCCCATTTTAGTGCCTTTTTGCCTACCTATTTCACACATTATCAGTGCCTATAAATCCGCTCCCTATTGATAACGTTCATACCCTTTCTAAATTCCCTAATTTAATTTTCTAAATTTAATTGTTTCCTTAATTTGATAGCATCAAAGCCTGTCAGTTACCAGTCGTATATTAAAAGTTAATTGTTTCTACTTGTGTTTTTGAAGTGTTAAATCTATGCATATAGGTACATTATATTGCAGAAGATTTTCAAAACATTTTAAGGTGTGTCTATGAACTAAATCTCATTCGAAGAGTTGCATTTCTTTGAATGTTAAAGTTAGTGTCCTTGATCATATCAGGTATTGATTTATACAAGCGTTCTGTTTTATGGCATGAAATTTTATTTCAACATAGCATTGTCTCACTTATCAATCTTCGTGTAACATGAGCGAGTGACTATGACATTACTTGCATTTATCGTTATCGTCCGAGGATGAAACAATTGACGATAATATTCCATGCTCCTTTGTCTCTGGAAGAAAACGTTGCACAAGCTTATCTACACGCCTACTCATATTCCAGTTACTGCGTCTTATGTCAATTGTTAATTTTCCTATTACTAACATACACAAAGTATTAACATTACATTCTATATAAACAATCGATAGAGATTTCTACTCAGTTCTCCCAAAGTATTTTTTAAAAAATATTTTGACTCTGTCCGCGCCCGCCTCGATAGTGTAGAGGGTAGCGTGTCTGCCTCACGTTCAAGAGGTCCCGAGTTCGAATCTCTTATCAGTGCGGGTTACCTGGATATGCTTTTTCCGGGGTTTTCCCTTATCCTGATAGACGAATGTCGGGTAACTCTAAGCTCCATGGATTCCGGACTCATTTGAGCATCATTTCACCCATGTCATTCATCGTCCGATATGACTTAACGTTGGAGCACGTAAATAGCAAAAATAAAAAAATTAAAAAAATTCTCTATCTATCCGCGCGCCAGGACATTTCAAGGTTGCCCCCTCCGTTGAAATCCCTTAGAAAACGTTTCACAAATTTTTATTTTCTAAAAAATTGCTCCGATAATTTAGATTAAAATGAGCTATATTTAGAACGCTTAAAAGACAGTTAAAACGTATTATCTTCAATTTATTCCTAATAGTCTTTGGAGTCCTCTTCATTCTAAATAGCCGAGCGGGATGGCTCAGGCAGTTTCGTCTGTGGCCTGCATTCAGGAGGCCCGGGTTCCATTCCGGTGGCTTACCTACCTGACCTATGGGTTTTCACGGAGATTTTTCCGGATCGCTAGGCGAATGCTGGGTAGGCTTTTCTTTGTAATTTACGTCCTCCAACGTTAAGTCATATTGGACGATGAATGGAATGAGTCAAATAATGCTCAAATGAGTCCGGGCTCCACAGAGCTTAGAATTACCCGACATTTGTCTTTCAGGATAAGGGAAAATCCCGGAAAAAACCTTATCCAGTTAAGTCACCCTGACCGAGATTCGAACTCGGGACCTCTTGAATGTGAGGCAGACACGCTACCACCAACTACCGAGGCGGGCTGGGTAGGTTAAGGGGGGGCCAAACGGCATTCTGGGGTGAAATTTCACAAAATGAGTTATTGCCAAAATAATCTTCTCTGATGTTTGTAGAAGCGAATGACGATATTTCTTTTCCTGTCCAATAGTTTTAAAAGTCTTAAATAGACTCATTTTGAAAAGGCTGCACAGTGCGCCACGCCCCCTATTAGCCATTTATAACTGTGTTCTCTCCTTGGTTGTAACCTTATTGAAGAGCACACCCTTATTAGGAAAGGAAATACTTGCTTTTTCTAGTAATATTCATTTGTGCATCTGAAGTTATTTCTCCCATGCTTTGTTTAGTATGTTTTGAATTACTAGTGCTGTTTTCAAGATGGGAAGAAGCAATAGTTTTGGTGTAAAAAGTCGGCATGGGAACCAGTATAAACAGTTTAAGTAATCTCGATTACATAGTTAAAGAGTTACAACCCCTAAAATGTAAAAGTGTAGTAACACATGACAATATATTGACTTCGTCAAACCCAACCTCAAACATTGGCGATGAATGTAAAACGAAAAATGATTCTTCAAGGAAAAAATTGGTTTCTTCATTATGTAATGGCAGTGATGACAATTTAACTAAAGTAAACGTTGATATTAGATCAACAAGTTTTCAGTTAGTAGATATAGAAGCTTTGTAGAGTGTAAATTTTGTGAAAATGAAAAATGCTTTTATATCAGAGGACACCAAGAAAAGAAACAGATTATTAGCTACATTATCACTCGGTTGCCAAAAGTGTAATAAAGAATATATATTTGAAACATTCAGAACTATTAAAAGTGGTGCAGAAGTAAATGTTTGGTTTGCTTATGGCTTGAGAAGCATTGGCAAGGGAATGGAGCCAGATAAGACATTGGCTGCTGTTCTCAATTTACCAGCCCCTCCCCCAAATTTAACAAAATAATTAATAATACCATAGAGCAAGTGACCATGGAGTCTAGGAAGAAGAGAAGGACTTAAAAACGAAAGAGGAAGCATGCTGACGATAAAAAGGATGTAAAATATAGATTTGGGGAAATTCTGAAATGTAGTTCCAACATAGCAAAACTGTAATGCTGTTCTTCTCTGTTTTATTTTTTTTTAAACTTTGGGTGCACTCATCTATAAAACTACTGCAGCTATAAGTATACGTTTTTTATGGAATTAAAGCAACTCTTAAAGTGTTTTTGAAGGTAATTGTAGAAAGATATGTGAAAATGTGAATTTAAAAAAAAAGATCTTGAATATTTTTTAAAGTAAATTCAAGACATTTACTTAAAAAATTACCTAACTTTTATTAAACTACAAAATAAGATCTATCTTCCTTAATGAGTTGTGAAAGCGTTGTAAAATAACAAGTAAAAGTTTCAAATTGATGCGTTCAGTGGGTTTTGAGATAAGCGCACCACGAAACTCTCATTTTACCATTGGTGAGATGGCCTGTTCCGGCTCCCCTTATTACATCCCCCGAATTTTCTGTCCCTCCATTTCATCTCCATTATCATTTGATATCATCTCACATCTGGTGGTCTATTTCAGGGTACAATGTCGGCGGGTGTCCCGGTGGTGCATGGCAGGATGATAAGCTCTGAGGTAAACTACTTCCTCCTCCGGTAGGTCGATTGCCAGTCTCCGCTCCTCTGCTGGGACCATTTCGTGACCGCCTGCCAGGGACCTTTGAGGCTCGTATCGCCTGCCTTGGGACCATCAGGACTCGGCTGCTGCGCTCGTTGCCGTCCCGCGGTGGGGGAGGGAGTTCGTTGTCCTGGCCTGTCGGGGGAAGTCTGTATCCAAGCAAACTGTAGGGACCCTGTCCACTGTACTGTCGTGGCTCCTTAGGTCAGCCGACATCTGTATCCTTCACCTCATTCTTCCTCCCGGGAGTGCCCCCACTTGGAGGCATTGGAACAATGGGCCCAGCGTTTTAGCCTACGTAACGATTCCCCCCCGTAATGAAATCTCAAACACAATCTTCCCATTCAAAATAAGGTGCAAACTTACACCATAAGTGGAGTAAAACTGTTATTACACAAAATCCAGATTTTCTAAAGCACAAGTTTTTTATGTGCATGCATAATTTTCCACATGTTCCTTGCAATTGCCTTCAATTTTCAAAAAATACTGTTCTCAAACAGAAGGAGGTTATTATGGATTCTTCCTTTATTTTTTTAACTTTTCTTTTCCTTTTGGTAGTCTTTATAACAATATGCAACTTCAAAACCGTGTGGTTTTTAACCTCCTACAGCATGGTCGTTTCAGGTGCCAACCATATGCCTTTTTCACCTTGAATAATGATTTAGTGCGCTTATTTTGTTATTATAGATGAATGCTGTGCAACTCTAGGGTTTATGTACCCCGTACTCATTTGAAAATCATTTCATTCATCGTCCAGTATGACTTAACTTTGGAGGTTTTTCCTTCCCCTTAAAAACAATGTTGTGCAAATCTAAGCTCGATGTAGCCTGTACTCATTTGAAAATCATTTCATTCATCGTCTTGTATGACTTAATGTTGGAGGTTTTTCCTTCCCCTTAAAGATTAATGTTGCATAACTCTAAGCTCTATGCATCCTGTACTCATTTGAAAATCATTTCATTCATCATTCGATTTGACATAACGTTGGAGGTTTTCCCTTACCCTTAGATATTAATGTTGCGTAATTCTAAGCTCTATGTCCCCTGTAGTCATTTGAACATCATTTCACCTATCGTTTTTTGACATACTGTTGGAGATCTCCCCTTACACTAAAGAAAAATCTTGTGTATGTCTAAGCTCTATGGACCCTGTACTCATTTGAACATCATTTCATTCATCGCCAGATGTGACTTAACGTTGGAGGTTTTCCCTTCTCCTTAGAGATTAAATTTGCCTAACTCTAAGCCCTATGTAATCTGTACTTCTTTGAAAATTGTTTCATTCAACGCACGGTGTGACTTAACGTTAGAGAATTTCCCTTCTCCTTAAAGATTAATGTAACGTAACTCTTAGATCTATGTACCCTGTACTCATTTGAAAATCATTTCATTTATCGTCCAATTTGACTTATCTTTGGAGATTTTCCCTTATCCTCAAAGATCATTTTTGGGTTACTTTAAGCTCTGTGTACCCTCTAGTCATTTGAACATAATTTCTGTCATCGTCCGATATGACTGAACGTTGGAGGCTTTCACTTATCCTTAAAGATGAATGTTATGTAGCTCTAAGCTCTATGTATCCTGTACTCATTTGAACATCATTTCATTTATCGTCTGAATTGAGATATTGTTGGAGGCTTTCCCTTATCCTAAAGATGCATGTTGTGTAAGTCTAAGCACTATGTACCCTGTACTCATTTGAACATCATTTCATTTAGCGTCCGTTATTTCACTTATCGTTGGAGGCTTTCCCTTATCCTTAAAGATGAATGTTGTGTAAGTCTAAGCTCTATTTAACCTATACTCATGTGAACTTCATTTCATTTAGCGTCCGTTATTTCACTTATCGTTGGAGGTTTTCCCTTATTCTTAAACATAAATTTTGTGTAAGTCTAACCTCTATGTAACCAGTACTCATTTGAAAATCATTTCATTCATTGTCCGATATGACTTAATTTTGGAGGTTTTCCCTTATTCTTAAAGATAAATGTTGTGTAAGTCTAAGCTCTATGCAACCTGTACTCATTTGAACATAATTTTATTCATTGTCCGATATGACTTAACTTTGGAAGTTTTCCCTTATTCTTAACGACAAATGTTGTGTAAGTCTAAGCTCTATGTAACCAGTACTCATTTGAACATCATATCATTCATTGTCCGATATGAGTTAACTTTGGAGGTTTTCCCTTGTTCTTAAAGATAAATTTTGTGTAAGTCTAAGCTCTATGTAACCAGTACTCATTTGAACGGCGTTTCATTCATTGTCCGATATGAGTTAACTCTGGAGGTTTTCCCTTATTCTTAAAGATAAATTTTGTGTAAGTCTAAGCTCTATGTAACCAGTACTCATTTGAACGTCGTTTCATTCATTGTCCGATATGAGTTAACTTTGGAGGTTTTCCCTTATTCTTAAAGATAAATGTTGTGTAAGTCTAAGCTCTATGCAACCTGTACTCATTTGAACATAATTTTATTCACTGTCCGATATGATTTAACTTTGGAGGTTTTCCCTTATTCTTAAAGATAAATGTTGTGTAAGTCTAAGCTCTATGAAACCTGTACTCATTTGAACATAATTTTATTCACTGTCCGATATGACTTAACTTTGGAGGTTTTCCCTTATTTTTAAAGATAAATGTGTAAGTCTAAGCTCTATGTAACCAGTACTCATTTGAACATCATTTCATTCATTGTCCGATATGACTTAACTTTGGAGGTTTTCCCTTATTCTTAAACATGAATGCTGTGTAACTCTAAGCTCTATGTAACCTGTACTCATTTGAACATAATTTCATTCCTTGTCCGATATGACTTAGATTTGGAGGTTTTCCCTTATCCTTAAAGATAAATGTTGTGTAAGTGTAGGGTCTATGTAACCTGTACTCATTTGAACATAATTTCATTCATTGTCTGATATGACTTAGCTTTGGAGGTTTTCCCTTATCTTTAAAGTTGAATGCTGTGTAACTAAGCACTATGTAACCTGTACTCACTTGAACATCATTTCATTTGTGTCCGATTTGACTTATCGTTGGAGGTTTTCCTTTAACCTTAATAATATGATTTGCTTTGCCTAGTGAGTCGCATGAGTCTTAATTTTAGCTGCGGTAACGTGAAGTACCCCGAAAACTTTTATAAGATCACTTTGTAGAGAAACAAGTACATAAGTCGTGTGAATTTAGCACCAGCAAAAAATGCCCTAAAAGAAGCATAAAGAATACTTGTAGTACAGTTATTTTTAAAAAGAATATTTAGTAGTATATATTTATCGTTTTGATCATAGTACATGATATAGTACCCGTCAAGTAGTTAGATATAACTAAAAATTATACAATAAACATATACACAACGCAAGTATAGAATGAAAATTCAGAATCTGTTTGTACAATATAGTAATAATTTATCTGTAGTTAACATATTCAAAAAATTCACCTATACTTAAAAACCATATTTAACAGGAACTTTTTCACACAGAATTTAAATTTAGCTTGTGCAGATATGAACTTTAGATATTTAGGTAGGTCCTTATGATGGCGAAGTCCAGTATATACTGTCGTGAACCCATTATTACGATAGCGCGGCCTGTGCGCACAAAGGGACAGATAGCGCGTCAAGGAGATAAAAGCCTTACCGAAACAGATAAAGTTAGATGACTGAAAGGCTCATGTTTCGTCTGGTAATTTCTGTAACAGTGAATAGAGAACATTCTACAAACGTCTAGAAATACGAGTGAGATAAAAAAAGGTGCCGCGATTGCTAGTTGGAGTCAGAGACCTAAATAGATGAAATGATGCTCAAATGAACCCAGGGACCATAGACCATAGAGCTTAGAGCTACCCGACATTCGTCTTTCAGAATAAGGGAAAACCCTGGAAAAACCTTATGCAGGTAATTCACCCTGACCGAGATTTGAACTCGGGACCTCTCTAACGTAAGGCAGCTATGCTGCACCCGCGCTAACGAGGCGGGCAAATGGTAGGGGAGAGGAGCCGAATATTGGATAGGTTTTTTAAAGTGGCTTAAATAATATTTTATTTTACTATTATATTTCAAGAAACCGTATTAATACATATTAGGAACATTGAAGCAGAGTAACAAAGAAAAAAGGTTTGTTAATTTGTATTATTTCTTTAAAAACTTATATATACTCTAAGTGATGCAAATATGCTGATATATTTTAGGTTGCCTAATATCGGATAGCAACAATAATCATTTAAGGAACCTTATATTATTCAGAACAACTTCCAGTCCTTATTTCGATACTAGAAGAAGGCTCGTGAGCCCATCTAGGAAATTTGGTGCAGGTTATTTACTGTTCCCTATATTTGTCTAAAGCGATAGGGATGGTTACACTAGAGTCATTCGTCTTCCACAATGCCTTGCTCATCCGTTCAGACCAGGGGAACAAAATCGTCCTTGATGATGTGTGTGTTGTGTTTAACGTTCGCTTTTACTACATATGGCACCGCAGGCGGTGTCACTGATGATACATGAGATGAAGATGGTGTACCGGTGGAATGAGATGGCGGGGGAAACCGGACAATCCGGAGAAAACGCGCCTCAGCGCCGTGTTGTCCATACCAAATCTCACCTTGCGGTCGCCTGGGATCGAACCCGGGCCGCCAAGCGGTTAGAGCCAAGCGTTCTAACCACTCAGCCAAGGCGCGGCCAGTTCTGTATTACATTCATATCAGGGGATTGCGGTGGTGTCGACATCCATCGTGGAGTATTATACAACAACCATAGCCTTGTATCTAGAGCTGTGTGTTTTGGATCATTATCTTGTGTGAAAATATAATCCTCAGAGAGACCCATAGTTTTCACACTTCTGGACATATGTGTTTTAGGATGTTTATATAAATCTTATGGTTCACAATTCCATTAATAAAACACAAATCCCCCACACCATTTGCACTCATGTAGCTCCAGACAAGTGCTGAACCACCTCCATGTTTAACTGAAGCTGATATAGTTTTCTCCTCAAGCTCACAATTCTTTTTCTTCTCCACAATATTACTCGCCTTTTTGACTTAAAGAGCTCAAATTGACTCTTTTCGGTAAATACAAACTTCTTCCAGAAATCAAACCCATCGTATTTATGTTCTTTTGTAAAAGCAACTCGCTTCTTTCTGTTGATTTTACTTATGTATGGTTTTCTACGGCCTGTTCGGCCTCCATACTCAGCTTCATTAAACACGTTTATTATAGTTTGTGCTGAAACGGACTTTCATGTGTATGTTTGAACTATAGAAATAGCAAGATTTGGAGCACTTTTTTTAGGTTTTCTCTTGGCTTTTCTAAGTAAGTGTTATTTCTCCATCTTGGATAGACTGCAGGACGACTGGTCCTTGATTGATTTTCGTAAGAAAATCTGCATATAATACTTCACTGTTCTGGTAGGCCTTGCAATTTTTTCTCCAATTTATTGAAAATATTCCCCTTTTTAAATAACTACTTTCGTAGTTTCATGACGTTTTCTACTCATATTACTTAAATAGCAGTCAATGGCTTTGAAAACCGAGATGGAACTATCAACGACATTGGATGAAACACAAGTACATAAGAAAAGGGAAGGAGCCTGTGTCGGCGAGGCACCATAAAAGGAATCTGTTTACTGGACGAATGCTTGTTTGACATCAAATGGAACATGATTTTCAATAACTTAGAGTTGTTCACTAGCTAAGCAATATTACATTTTAAATCTAGATATAAACCAATGTCAGAAAATAGTCATTGTTCGTTTCTTATCTATATTTTTCTAAATGTGCTTGTTATATTCTAAGTGATATGATTAGACGAATACCTTTTGGAGAATCTGTAGATAGAGTCAACATAAAAAATTCAATGCCATGGCTGGGATTTGAACCACGGATCTCGTGGTTTCCATGGAGTCGCTCTAACTCATTCAGCTATCAAGGCTAACTTGCCGTCACGACATTAAATTCTCCATCTGACTCGTATATTTCCTCGGTAAACCACTAAGGGCTCTCGCATCCGAGATACACAGTTTGAGTCAACTTGCTATCGTAAGTACTTGAGTCCCACGATTCATCATTTAACTCTTATTATTTTAGTTAATTGATGGAAATTAATCATTTCTTCACACTAGACGTATATAAGCTAAGGTATTTGATAGATAGAGCCAATATAAGAAATTCAATGCCACGGCCGGGATTTGAACCACGGATCTCCTGGTTTCCGTCCAGTCGCTCTAAGCCATTCAGCTACCATGGCCTGGGACACACTACTTACAATACTAAGTCACCACAAACGGTGTGTCTTGAATGCGAGAGCCCCTAGTGGTCTACGAGGGAACTATACGAGTCAAATGTAATATTTATTGTCAGGACGGCACCTAGGTCAAGATTCCGGAACCTATACCCTATTTTCAGATCAACCATGCCGATCCGTCTCAAACTCCAACTGTATCGGTCGATCATTCCGCCTATGATTCTGTACGGCTGTGAGATCTGGGGAACAGTGGCTAATACCACTTTCGTCATGCTCCAGACGCTGCAGAACAAGGCACTCCGCATCATCTAGGATACAGGCTGGAGATTCCCGGCTCATATCCTACATGAGCACTCCCAGATCCCGTACATTGTCGATGTCATTCGCGAGAGGGCACGATCAATGTACGACAAAATCCAAATGCACCCCAACCCTTTAGTGAACTCCCTGGGAAGGTATGACCCGAGAGATCAAAGACGCTTGCCGTCCTTCAGACTGCCGAGAGACGTCCTGGGACCCCTTGGGTAACCCAAGGAAAACCCCAGATGTCTCTGGGACCAACTTTTACGCCGAAGGACCAAGCGCTACACAACCCATACCCAAAACGGAGCAAAAAAAAACTAACTAAATCGTGTCTCCCAAAAAGGGAGAACGATTAAGTGCAGCTGCCCACGACAAGAGAGGCAACCCATTTCAAACATTTCAAATATTTCAAACATTCAATAATTTCAAACACCCAAGCAGAACATGGATCTACTAGCTCATTTCGCAGGTTAAGCCGCAAAGCGGCTAGGTACTGCGGCATAAGACACCCGGACGGGGATAGCCCCACCCGACTAGGACTACCTCTGGACCTCTGGAGGTCAAGTTAGTTCTACGGATTAGAGCGACTGGCCGGAAACCAGGAGATTCGTGATTCATATCCCAGCAGTGGCATTGAATTTTTCATGTTGGCTCTATCTATCAAAAACCTTAGGCTATATACGGCTAGTGTGAAGAAATGATTAATTTCCATCAATTAATTAACATTCCCCCAATATGCTTTTACCCTATCCCTATTAGTTGCTACCCTAAAGGAACGGAAAGGAACATTTTGATTTGATTTTAACATTTTAACCACCATGCTAAAATATTTCCTACCAACCACTTCACCCCTCTTTCATTAGGGGCTGGTTTTTGTTTTCCAACCTTAAAGGAATAGATAAAAACAACAATTATATCTTAATCTGCCTAAAAGTCTCATAATTTTTTTCCCTCGAACAGTTTCCTCCCCTGTTGCGTTAGGGGTGGTTTTATGATGGCACCCGTGAAGTATTTTTAAATTTTTGGGGTATCAGAATTTATTATTATTATCATCATGACCGTCTCTGTAGCGTACAGTGTGTCTACCTCACATACAAATTGTCAGGAGATCCTTTTGATTTATTTTATAAACATTCACAATTAATCCATGCATCAATATCTAAACATTTGCGGTGAAAAGTCGAAACATTACACTCAGAAATTTGTATACGTTATTTTATCGTATGCTTGCTTTACCGTTATCAATATCGTTTTGTGACCGCATCTGCAGCGTCTGTCTCTCGTTCAAGAAGTCTCGAGTTCAATCTGGAGTTATATAGAAGGTTTGCCTGAGGTTTCCCCACTGCCATGAAAGGCTTATATCTGATAACGCTAAGCTCTATGTACCTCAGGCTTCTTTGGGCATCATTCCACTCTTCGTCCCTTATGGCTTAACGTTCGAGGTTCTCTCTTATCCTGAAAGATGAATGTCTGCTAACTCTAAGCTGTCTGTACCCTGGCATCATTTGAACATCATTTAATTCATCGTCCGATATGACAATGTTGGAGGATTTCCCAAAAATGAATGTCTTGTAACTCTAGGCTCTCTGGACCCTGTACACATTTAAACATCATTTGAATCATCGTCCGAAATGGCTTAAAGTTGGAGGTTTTCCCTTATCCTGAAAGATGAACGTATGGAAACTCTAAGCTCTATGTACCCTGTCATCATTTGAAGATCATTAAATTCATCGTCCGATATAACGTAACGTTAGAGGTTTTCCCTTATCCTGAAAGATGAATGCCTGGTAAATCTAAGCTCTATGTACCCTAGACTCATTTAAACATCATTTCATTCATCTTCCGATATAGCTTAACATTGGAGGTTTGCTCTTATACTGAAACACGAATGTCGGATAACTTTAAGCTGTATGTACCTGGACTCATTTCAACGTCATTATATTCATCGTCCTATATGTCATATCTTTGGAGGTTTTCTCTTATCTTAAAAGAGGAATGTGTACTAAGTCTAAGCTCAATGTATCCTGGACTCTTTTGAATATCATTTCAATCATCGTCTGTTATAACTTAACGTTGAAGGTTTTCTTTGATACTGAAAAGGAATGTCTGCTAACTCTAAGCTACATGTACCCTTTAAATGTAAATTTATATTGAGGAATTAATCCGTACCCTTTACTCATTTGAACATAATTTCCTTCATCGGCCTATATGACTTAACGATGGAGGTTTTCCCTTAACCTGAAAGACCACTGGCTGATATCTCAAAGCGCTCTGCATCCTGGACTCAGTTGAACATCATTTAATTCTTCGTCCGATAAGACTTAACTTTGGAGGTTTTCTCTTATCCTGGAAGATGAATATCTGGTAAGCGTAAGCTCTAAGTACCTTGTACTAACATGAACATTATTTCATTCATCATCCTATGCAACTTAACATGAAAGGTTTTCTCTTATACTGGAAAACGACTGTCTCTTAACTCTAAGCTCTATGTACCCTGGACTCATTTGAAAATCATTTCATTCATAGTACGATATGGCTTAACGTTAGAAGTTTTCTCTGATACTGTGAGATGAATGTCTGGTAGCTCTAAGCTATATGCACCCTGGACTGAGCTGAACATCATTTTATTCTACGTCCGATATGGCTTAACGTTGAAGTTTTCTCTTATACTGAAAGACGAATGTCTGGTACCTCTTAACTCTATCTACCCTGGACTCATTTGAACGTCATTTTATTCATAGTCCGTTATGGGTTAACGTTAGAGGTTATCTCTGATACTGAAAGACGAATGTCTGGTACCTCTAAGCTCTATCTACCCAGGACTCATTTGAACGTCATTTTATTCATAGTCCGTTATGGGTTAACGTTAGAGGTTTTCTCTTATACTGAAAGACGAATGTCTGGTAACTCTAAACCCTATTTACACTGAAGTCATTTGAACATCATTTCATTCAACGTTCGATATAACTTCACGTTGAAATTTTTCTCTTAATCTGAAAGACGAATATCTGTCAAATACAAGCTCTATGTACGCTGGACTCACTTGGATGTGATTTCATTCATCATCCGATTTAACTTAACGTTGAAGGATTCCTCTGATAGTGAAAGAGCACTGTCTGGTAACTCTAAGCTCTATGTACCCTGGACTCTTTTGAACACCATTTTAATCATTGTCCGATATGGCTTAACGTTAGAGGTTTTCTCTGAAACTGAAAGACGAATGTCAGGTATCTCTAAGCTTTATGTACCCTGGACTCATTTCTACGACATTTCATTCATCATCCGATATAAATTAACGTTGAAGGTTTTCTCTTATACTGAAAGACGACTATCTGGTAACTCTTAGCTCTATGTACCCTGAAGGCATTTGAACACCATTTAATTCATCGTTCAATATAGCTTAACGTTGAAAGTTTCCTCTTATACTGAAAGACGACTGTCTGGTAACTCTAAGCTCTATGTACTCTGGACTCTTTCGAACAACATTTTGTTCATAGTCCGATATGGCTTAACGTTGGAAGTTTTCCCTTATCTTGAAAGATGAATGTCTGGTAACTCTAGTCTCTCTGGAACCTTTACTCATTTAAACATCATTTGATTCATCGACCGAAAAGCCTTAAAGTCAGAGGTTTACCCTTATGCTGAAATATAAAGGTTTGGTACCTCTAAGCTCTATGAATCCTGGACTCGGTTGTACATCATTTTATTCATCACCAAATATAACTTAACGTTGAAGGTTTTCTCCTATACTGCAAGCTGTATGTCTGGTAGCTTTAAGCTCTATATACCATGAACTCATTTGAATATCATTTCATTCATCGTCCGTTATAGCTTAACATTGGATGTTTTTTGTTGTACTGAAATACGAATGTCGGATAACTTTAAGCTCTACGTACCCTAGACTCATTCGAACATAATTTCATTCATCATCCGATATAACTTAACGTTGAAGGTCTTCTCTCATACTGAAATATGAATGTCTGGTAACTCTAAGCTCAATGTACCATGGCCTCACTTGAACATCATTTCATTGCTCATCCGATATAACTTAACGTTGGAGGTTTTAACTTATTCTAAAAGACCAGTGTCTAGTAACTCTAAGTTCTATGTACCCTGGACTCGTTTGAACATCATATGGAGCATCGTCCCATATGACGTGACGTTGGAGGTTTTCTCATTTCCAGAAAGATGAATGTCGGGTAACTCTGAGCTCTATGCAGCCTCGACTCAGTTAAACATCATTTCATTCATCATCCGATATAACTTAAGGCGAAAGGTTTCCTCATATTCCGAAAGTCGAATATCTGGTAATTGTAAGGTCTGTGTGCCGTGTACTCATTTGAACATCACTTCATTCAGCTTCAGATATGGCGCAACTTTGGAGGTTTTCTCTTATCCTGGAAGATGAATGTCTGGTAACTCTAAGCTTTATGTACCCTGGACTCATTTAAACATCATTTTATTCATCGTCTGATATGACTTTATTTTGGAGGTTTTTTGTTATACTGGAAGATGAATGTCTTGTAGCTCTAAGCTCTGTGTACCCTGTACTCACTTAAATATCATTTCACATAACTTCCGATATAACTTAACCATATAATCTTCCTCTTATCCTGAAAGTTCAATGTGTGGTACCTCTAAGCTCTATGTACCTTGGACTCACTTTAACATCATTTCCTTCGTCGTCCGATATGACCATAACCTTATAGATTTTCCAGTACCCTGAATGACGAGTGTCGGGTAACCCTAAGCACTATGCACACTGGACAGAGTTAAACATAATTTTATTCAGCGTCCGATATGTCTTAACTTAGGAGGTTGTCTCTTACCCTGGAAGATGAATGTCCGTTAAATCTGAGCTCTATTTACCCTTTACTCACTTGAATATCATTTCATTAGTCATCCGATATAACTTAATGTTGAAGGTTTTCTCTCACACTGAAAGTGGTCTGTCTGGTAACTCTAAGCTCTATGTACTCTGGACTCATTTGAACATCATTTCATTCATCGTCCGAAATGGCATAACTGTAGAAGCTTTTTTCTGATTCTAAAAGGTGAATGTATGGTAGCTTTAAGCTCTACGTCTCCTGGTGTCTTTAGAAGATATTTTCATTCATCGTCTGTTATACCTATCATAGCGTTGAAGATTTTCTCTTAAACTGAAAGGCGAAATCCGCTAATTCTGAGCTCTGTGTACCCTGGACTCACTTGAACATGATTACAATCATGGTCCGATATGGCTTGACCTTGGATGTTTTCCCTTATCCTGAAAGATGAATATCTGGTACCTCTAAGCTCTATGTACCCTGGACTCATTTGAACGTCAGTTTATTGACAGTCCGTTATGGCTTAACGTTAGAGAATTTCTCTGATACTGAAAGACGAATGTCTGGTATCTCTAAACTCTATGTACCCTGGACTCACTTTAACGCCATTTCATTTGTCATCCGATATAAATTAAATTTGAAGGTTTTCTCTTATACTGAAAGACGAATATCTGGCAAATGCAAGCTCTATGTACGCTGGTCACATTTGAACGTCATTTCATTCATCATCCGATATAACTTAACGTTTAAGGTTTTCTCTTATACAGAAAGACCACTATCTGATAACTCCAAGCTCCATGTATCCTCCACTCTTTTGAGCACTATTTTATTCATAGTCCGATATGGCTTAACCTTAGAAGTTTTCTCAGAAACTGAAAGACAAATGTCTGGTATCTCTATGCTTTATGTACCCTGGACTCATTTGCACGTCATTTCATTCATCATCCGATATAACTTAACGTTGAAGGTTTTCTCTTATACTGACAGACGTATGTCTGGTAACTCTAAGCCCTATGTACCCTGAAGTCATTTGAACACTATTTCATTCATCGTTGGATATAACTTAACGTTGGAGGTATCCTCATAAACTGAAAGACGATTGTCTGGTAACTCTAAGCTCTATGTACCCTGGACTCTTTCGAACAGCATGTTATTCATACTCCGATGTGGCTTAACTTTGGAGGTTTTCTCTGATACCGAAAGGCTATTGTCTGGTATCTCTAAGCTCTATGTATCCTGGACTCATTTGAACGTCATTTCATTCATCATGCGATATAGCCTAACGTTGTAGGTTTCCTCTTACACTGAAAGACGACTGTCTGGTACCTAAGCTCTATGTCCCCTGGACTCTTTCCAACAACATTTTATTCATAGTCCGATATGGCTTAACGTTGAAGGTTTCCTCTTATACTGAAAGATGACTGTCTGGTAACCCTAAGCTCTCTGTCCCCTGGACTCTTTCCAACAACATTTTATTCATAGTCCGATATGGCTTAACGTTGAAGGTTTCCTCTTATACTGAAAGGCGGCTGTCTGTTAACCCTAAGCTCTATGTCTCCTGGACTCTTTTCAACAACATTTTATTCATAGTCCGTTATGGCTTAACGTTGGAGGCTTCCTCTTATACTGAAAGACGACTGTCTGTCAACTCTAAGCTCTATGTACCCTGGACTCTTGCGAACAACATTTAATTCATAGTCCGATATGACTAAGCTTTGGAGGTTTTCTGTTATCCTGAAAGATGAAGGTCTGGTAACTCTAAGCTCTATGTACCCTGGACTCAGTTGTACATCATTTTATTCATCACCAGATATAACTTAACGTTGAAGGTTTACTTCAATACTAAAAGCTGAATGTCTGGTGACTCTAAGCTCCATATACCATGGACTCATTTGAACATCATTTCATTCATCATCTGATATAACTTAACTTTGAAGGTTTTCTCTGATACCGAAAGACGAATGTCTGGTATCTCTAAGCTCTGTGTACCCTGGATTCATTTGAACGTCCTTTCATTCAACATTCGATATAACTTAACGTTGAAGGCCTTATCTTATACTAAAAGATGAATATCTGACCAATACAAGCTCTATGTATCCTGGACTCATTTGTACGTCATTTCTTTCATCATCCGATATAACTTATATGGTTTTCTAAGGGATGTTCGGCATCCATACTCAGCTTCATTAAACACGTTTCTTATATTTTGTGCTGAAACAGACTTTCCTGTGTATGTTTGAACTATAGCAATATCAAGTTTTGGAGCATTTAATTTAGGTTTTCTCCTGACTTTTCTAAGTAACTGTCATTTGTCCGTCTCGGAGAGACTGCAGGACGACTGTTTCTTGATTGATTTTCGTAAGAAAATCTGCATATAATACTTCAATGTTCCCGTAGGTCTTGCAAGGTTTTATCCAATTTATTGAAAATATTCCCCTTTTTAAATAACTACTTTCGTAGTTTCATGACGTTTTCTACCCATATCACTTAAATAGCAGTCAATGGCTTTGAAAACAGAGATGGAACTATCAACGACATTGGATGAAACACAAGTACATAAGAAAAGGGAAGGGGCGTGTGTCGGCGAGGCACCATACCTGAGAACTTGTTTACTGGACGAATGCTTGTTTGACATCAAATGGAACATGATTTTCAATAACTTAGAGCTGTTCACTATCTAAGCAATATTAAATTTTAAATCTAGATTTAAACCGATGTAAGGAAATAGTTTTTGTTCGTTTCATATCTATATTTTTCTGATTGTGCTTGTTATGTTTTAAGTGCTATGATTAGACGAATACTTTTTGGAGTATCTATAGATAGAGCCAACACTAAAAATTCAATGCCATGGCCGGGATATGAACCACGGATCTTCTGGTTTCCATCGAGTCGCTCTAACTCAGTGAGCTATCATGGCTAACTTGCCGTCACGACATTAAATTCTCCATCTGACTCGTATATTTCCCCGGTAAACCACTAAGGGCTGTCGCATCCGAGATACACGGTTTGCGTCAACTTGCTATCGTAAGTACTTGAGTCCCACGATTCATCATTTAGCCCTTATTATTTTAATTAATTGATGGAAATTAATCATTTCTTCACACTAGAAGTTTATAGGCTAAGCTAGTTGATAGATAGAACCAATATGAAAAGTTCAATGCCACGGCCGGGATTTGAACCACGGATCTCCTGGTTTCCGTCCAGTCGCTCTAAGCCATTGAGCTACCATGGCCTGGGACTCAACTGCTTACGATATTAAGTCGCCAAAACCGTGTATCTTGAATGCGAGAGCCCCTAGTGGTCTACGAGGGAACTATACGAGTCAAATGGAAAATTTAATGTCAGGACGGCACCTTGGTCAAGTCAGTTCTACGAATTAGAGGTACTGGCCTGAAACCAGGATATCCATGATTCAATGAGAAAATGGAAGACCCGAGGCTTGACTTCCTCGAAAAACATACTATCCTCCTCCAAACACTCGACGAAGTTTTCCCGTGCGCCGATGAGTAATGGCCCCCCGACTTGTCCGGAGGCCATTACGAGCTGCGTTTTGGAACGCAAACGGTGTACGGGATCAGCGTCCTGGAATGTTGGAGTTTGTACAGTCCTACGGGATTGACATCCTCATGATCTGCGAGACGCACCTGAACGCTGGTATAGACTTCTCGCTGCCAAGTTACGTCACCCACCGCACTGAACGAAACGGTCGGCGGGGTGGCAGTACAGCTATACTCGTGAAAAACATCATCACGCACACACCTGTTCCTCTCCCTGCCCTGCAGCACGTGGAGGCCTGCGCCGTCCGGCTCTCAGTCGGCGGACAGGACACCCTGCTGGTAGCGGCATATGACCCACCTGGCAACCAGTTCTTTGAAGCTGACTACACTACCCTTTTCAACCTACACCCAGTGGTTTGCATTGCAGGAGACCTCAACGCGAAACACGGGCTCTGGCACAGCCGCACAAGCAACCAGAGGGGACGAGGGCTCTACCGCCGCATAAGCGGAGACCCAAATCTCGCCACGCACGGGCCGAGAGGTCCAACTTTCCATCCGGCTCGTGGCAGGCCGGATGTCATCGACATCATGATCACCAAGAACTTTCCATTCCATCTAGACCTCTCGGCGGTGAATGAATTGGACTCAGACCATGACCCTGTCACGGTCGATTCCGACGTCACCATGCAAGCTCTGTTAAACTCAGACTGGGAGCTAGAGGTAGACTGGGATGCAGCCATCCTCAAACTTAACCAAACCATCAACCCTCGTCCACGCATCGACGACGTCGAGGCGTTGGAGGCTGCGGCGATGAGTTTTTCCCAGCAGGTCCGCCTAGCGGTGAGGACACACACTCACCGTATACCCGCCATCACACATAACCCTCTGTCCATCACTAACGAGATCCGGCAGCTGCTAAAAGCCAAGGCAGCTGTTTGGAAGCTATGGCAGCGTTTCCGTCATCCCAGGATAGGAGCAGTTTACCAGCGGTTCAAATCCCTGTCAAGGCGGCTGCTCCGTGCCCACCGTAAGGTGGCCTGGGAGAACACATTCCGAAACGTCGACCTCCAGGAAAAGCACCCCTGGAAGATCATCAAGTCCCTCAGGAGGGACAAAACTCTGTACCAGCATCCGCTGCATGGCACTCGCGGGAGACTCGCTTACGAGCCCCAAGATATGGCCACAGCTTTCGCGGATCACTTGGAAAGTCAATTTGAGCCGAGGGAGGAACCCCAGGACGAAGACTTCACTGACCTCGTGGAGGCTGCTGTGGAAGACCTCTATGAGGAGCCACAGCGGCGCCATGAGGCGATCCATATCCCAATAGTCACCCCAAAGGCGGTGACTGCTGAAATCCGAAAAATGAAACCCAACAAATCCCCTGGACATGACGGTGTTAGCGCACTCATGCTCCAGCACCTTCCCAAGAGGGCCGTTATCCACTTGACGCGGATCTTCAATGCGTGCCTCCACCTCCGCCACTTCCCGGCTTGCTGGAAAGAGGCGAGAGTGGTGTGCATCCTGAAGCCCGGCAAGGATCCGGTCTTTCCGTCTAGCTACCGATCCATAAGTCTTCTCCCAACCGTCTCAAAACTATTTGAGCGGTTGCTCCTATCCCGCCTGACCCCTCTATTCGAGGAAAGGCAGCTCCAACCCGATCACCAGTTTGGTTTTCGTCATGGACACTCCACGACCCTACAGCTACTGTGCCTGGCCGAGAGGACAGCCCTGGGTTTCTAGGAAAACCTCAAGACAGTCGCGGTGCTGCTAGACGTAGAGAAAACCTTCGCCACAACCTGGCACCAAGGCCTACTGTACAAACTCAGGGAGGCCAATCTACCTCCTCCCTATCTGGCCCTGATTAGTAGTTTCCTCAGAAACCGCACTTTCAGGGTGAGAGTGGAAGGAAGAATGTCATCTATCAGACCAATAGCCGCGGGAGTCCCGGAGGGCAGTGTACTGTCCCCGATACTCTTTGCGGCCTACATGTCTGACTTACCCTTGGAACCACAGACTCTTACGTGCCAATATGCTGACGACGTCCTCATAATGGCATGTAACAAAAACCTACGATATTGTCATCCTCCGCTGCAGCGCCAACTCCGAGCCATTGGCCATTGGAGTGAGATGTGGAGAATGGCCATTAGCCCCGAGAAGAGCTCTGCACTTCTCCTGGCTAAGGTCCGAGCTAGGCTACCAGACTGGTCGCTGAGGTTTAGGCAGAGGCAAATCCCTTGGGTTCCCACTGCCAAATACCTTGGCGTCCACCTGGATCGCGGACTCACCTACGCACCTCATATCCGGGTCAAAGCCGGACAAGGGCATGCAGCGCTAACACAGCTATACTCCATTTTTAAGTCCACCATGCCTACTCACCTCAAGCTACACCTATATCGGGCGATCATACCGCACCTGATTCTGTACGGCTGCGAAGTCTGTGGATCAGCGGCTCCCACCAATATTCGCAGACTCCAGTACGTCCAGAACAGGGAATTGCGCATGATATACGATACCGGGCGGAGATTTCCGTCCCACATCCTACACACTCACTCTGGGGTCCCGTATATCGTTGACGTGGTGCGGGAAAGAACCCGCACCATCTACGATAAGCTGGACTCCCACCCCAACATACTGGTGAATACTCTAGGCCGGTACGACCATAGGGTTCCTCGCCGGCGACCAAGCTAACCGGCTACCAAAGATACCTTGGGTACCTAACACTGAACAGGGCCACATTCCCCTGACCCCAACTTCCTAAGCCCAGTAATGGGCTAGGTAAACTGTACACAGTAACTCGGATCCTTACCCTCTAGCCTGTTTAGCGAACTGTGCTCAGATGCCTCCCAGGCAGGCGGAAGAGCGCAGCCAGCATTGGCGCATCCCTCCTACACTGGGCGACGGCGCACACCAAGGCTAGATATGTCCACTGCCCAAAACAATCGCCTGCGACACTAATGACTCTTCTATACTGCCCAGATAAAGATGCTAGAAGCGGCTAGGTGCTGGGCAGCATACACTCCGTCCAGGTAAACCTGGACGACTCGTCTCTTCTGCTGGTCTGCTGCTGTCTGCTACCTGAGTGGGGAGGTCCGGGGCTACAGGATGCACCTACCGGGCGGTTCACGCCCATCAGGCATAAACAAAGACCACAAATACTCCTTAAGGAGAATCAATATAGATGTTAAACAGCCTCTTGGCCACGGTAACAAAACAGTGGCAATCACCCATGTAGCGACCATGACTTCCCTTTTGATTTATTTTATAAATATTCACAATTAATTCATGCATCAATATCTAAACATTTTCGGTGAAAAGTCGAAACATTACACTCAGAAATTTGTATACGTTATTCTATTGTATGATTGCTTTACCGTTATCAATATCGTTTTGTAACCGCATCTGCAGCGTCTGTCTCTCGTTCAAGAAGTCTCGAGTTCAATCTGGAATTATATAGAAGGTTTCCCTGAGGTTTCCCCACTGCCGTGAAGGGCTTATATCTGATAACGCTAAGCTTTATGTACCGCAGGCTTCTTTGGGCATCATTTCACTCATCGTCCCATATGGCTTAACGTTCGAGTTTCTCTCTCATCCTGCAAGATGAATATCTGGTAGCTCTAAGCTGTGTGTACCCTGGCATCATTTAAACATCATTTAATTCATCGTACGATATGACAATGTTGGAGGATTTCCCAAAAATGAATGTCTTGTAACTCTAGGCTCTCTGGACCCTGTACACATTTAAACATCATTTGAATCATCGTCCGAAATGGCTTAGAGTTGGAGGTTTCCCCTCATCCTGAAAGATGAATGTCTGGTAACTCTAAGCTCTATGTACCCTGGACTCATTTAAACATCATTTCATTCATGATCCGATATGACTTAACGTTGGAGGTTTTCCCTTATCCTGAAAGATGAATGTTTGGTAACTCTAGGCTCTCTGGACCCTTTACTCGTTTAAACATCATTTGATTCATCGCCCGAAATGGCATTAAGTTGGAGGTTTTATCTTATCCTGAAAGATTAATGTCTGGTAACTCTAAGCTCTATGCACCCTGGACTCATTTAAACATCATTTCATTCATCATCCGATATAGCTTAACATTGTAGGTTTGCCCTTATACTGATATACGAATGCCAGATAACTTTAAGCTGTATGTACCCTGGACTCATTTCAACGTCATTACATTCATCGTCCTATATGGTTTATCTTTGGAGGTTTTCTCTTATCCTAAAGGAGGAATGTGTGGGAAGTCCAAGCTCTATGTATCCTGGGCTCTTTTGAACATCATTTCAATCACCGTCTGTTATAACTTAACGTTGAAGATTTTCTTTTATACTAAAAACGAATGTCTGTTAACTCCAAGCTACATGTACCCTGTACTCATTTGAACATAATTTCCTTCGTCGACCTATATGACTTAACGATGGAGGTTTTCCCTCATCCTGACATACGACTGGCTGATATCCGTAAGCGCTATGTATCCTTGACTCAGTTGAACATAATTTAATCCATCGTCCGATATGGCTAAACTTTGGAGGTTTTCTCTTATCCTGAAAGATGAATGTTTGATAAGTGTAAGCCCTATGTACCTCGTATTAACATGAACATTATTTCATTTATCATTCTATGTAACTTATTTTCAAAGGGTTTCTCTTATACTGAAAGACGACTGTCTCGTAACTCTAAGCTCTAGGTACCCTGGACTCATTTGAAAATCATTTCATACATAACACGATATGGTTTAACGTTAGAAGTTTTCTCTGATACTGAAAGATGAATGTCTGGTAGCTCTAAGCTCAATGCACCCTGGACTGAGATGAACATCATTGTATTCTACGACCGATTTGGCTTAACGTTGGAGTTTTCTCTTATACTGAAAGACGACTGTCAGGTATCTCTAAGCTTTATGTACCCTGGACTCTTACGAACAACATTTTAGTCATAGTCCGATATGGCTTATCGTTGCAGGTTTTCCCTTATCCTGAAAGATGAATGTCTGGTAACTCTGGTCTCTCTGGACCCTGTACTCATTTAAACATCATTTGATTCATCGTCCGAAAAGTCTTAAAAATGGAGGTTTTCCCTTATCCTGAAATTCATCGTCTGATATGGCTTATATGTAGAAGTTTTCTTTGATTCTGAAAGATGAATGTGTGGTATCTCTAAGCTCTATGTACCCTGGACTCTTTTGAAGATAATTTCATTCATCGTCTGATATACCTTTCTAACGTTGAAGATTTTCTCTTAAACTGAAAGGAAAAATCCGGTAATTCTAAGCTCTATGTACCCTGGACTCATTTGAACATGATTACAATCATCGTCGGAGGTGGCTTAAAATTGGAGGTTTTCCCTTATCCTGAAGGAGGAATGTCTGGTAACTCTAAGGTCTATGTACCTGAAATTATTTGAACTTCATTTCATTCATCGTTCGATATGACCTAACCTTGCAAGCTTTCCCGTATCCTGAAATATGAATTTCGGATAACTCTAAGCTCATTGCACCCTGGACTCATTTGAGCATCACTTCAATCATCCATCGTGGAGTTTTTCTCTTATCCTATAAGATGAATGCCTTATAAATCTGTGCTCCATGTACCCTGGACTCATTTGAACGTCATTTCATTCATCATCCCTTATAACTTAACGTTGAAAGTTTTCTCTTATACCGAAAGACGAATGTCTGGTAACGCTAAGCTCTATGTACCCTGGACTCATTTAAACATCATTTAATGCATCGCCCGATACAACGTTGGAGAATTTCAGTTAACCTTAAAGATAAATGTTATGTATGTCTAAGCTCTATGTACCTGTACTCATGAACATCATTTCATTTATCGTCCGTTATTTCACTAAAAGTTGGAGGTTTTACCTTATCATCCTTAAAGATGAATGTTGTGTAAGTCTGAGCTCGATGTAGCCTGTACTCATTTGAAAATAATTTCATTTATTGCCCGAATGTCTTAAGGTTGGAGGCTTTCCCGTATCCTTAAAGATGAATGCTGTGTATCTCTAAATCTATGTACCCTGTACTCATGAACATCATTTCATTTATCGTCCGTTATTTGACTAAACGTTGGAGGTTTTCCCTTATCATCTTTAAATATGAATGTTGTGTAAGTCTGAGCACTATGTAGCCTGTACTCATTTGAACATCATTTCATTTATTGCCCGATGTGCGTTAAGGCTGGAGGTTTCCCCTTATCCTTAAAGATGAATGCTGTGTAACTATAAGCTCTATGTACCCTGTACTCATTTGAACATCATTTCAATTATCGTCTGATTTGACTTATAGTTGGAGGTATTACCTTATCCATAAACATGAAGTTGTGTAAGTCTAAGCCCTATTTAACCTATATTCCCTTTAAAATCATTTTATTCAACGCCCGAAATGTCTACGTTGGAGATTTTCCCTTATCCTTAAAGATATATTATGTGTAAGTCTAAGCTCTATGTAACCTGTACTCATTTGAACATCAGTGCGTTCATTGTCCGATATGAGTTAACTTTGGATGCTTTCCCTTATCCTTAATAATATGATTTGCTTTAGCTACTGCATCTAAAATTTAATGTACCTATGAGTCAAAATTTTAGCTGCGTTAACATGAAGTACTCCGAAAACTTTTATAAGGTCGTTTTGTAGAAAAGAAGTACATTAATTCGTGAGAATTTAACATCAGGAACAAGTCCACCAAAAGGAAACATAAAGAATACTTAAATTACAGTTATTTTTTAAAAAGAATATGTAGTAGTACTTATTTATTCTTTTAAACATAGTACATGATAGAGGACACGTCAAGTAGTTAGATTTAACTAAAACTTATACAATAAACATATACACAACGCAAGTATTGAATGAAAATTCAGAATCTGTTTGTACAATATAGTAATAATTTACCTGTAGTTTACATATTCAAAAAATTCACCTATACTTAAAAACCATATTTAACAGGAACTTTTTCACAGAGAATTTAAATTTAGCTTGTGCAGATATGATTTTTAGGTGTTGAGTTAGGCCGTTATAATGGCGAAGTCCAGTGTATACTGTCACGAACCCATTATTACGATAGCGCGGCTTGTGAGCACAAAGGGACAGATAGGGCCGTACGGAGATAAAAGCCTTACCGAAACAGATAAAGTTAGATGACTGAACGGTTCATGTTTCGTCTGGTAATTTCTGTAACAGCGAATAGAGAACATTCTACAAACGTCTAGACCTACGAGTGAGATATAAAAAGGTGCCGCGATTGCTAGTTAGAGTCAGAGACGTAAATAGATGAAATGATGCTCAAATGGACACAGGGACCATAGACCATAGAGCTTAGAGCTACCCGACATTCGTCTTTCAGGATAAGGGAAAACCCCGGAAAAAACTTATCCAGGCAACTCTCCCTGATCGCGATTTGAACTCAGGATCTCTTAAACGAGAGACAGCTACGCTACCACCGCGCTACCGAGGCGGGCAAATGGTAGGGGAGAGGAGCCAAATATTGGATAGGTTTTTTAAAGTGGCTTAAATAATATTTTATTTTACTTTTATATTTCAAGAAACCGTATTAGTACGCCATAGGAACACTATAGCAGAGTAACAAAGCAAGAAAGATTTTTAATTTGAATTATTTCTTTAAAAATTATATATACTCTAAGAGATGCACATATGCTGAAATATTTTAGGTTGCCTAATATCGGATAGCAAGAATAATCATTTAAAGAACCTTATATTATTCAGAGCAACTTCCATTCCCCCTTTCGATACTAGAAGAAGGCTCATGAGCCCATCTAGGAAATTTGGTACAGCATATTTTCTGTTCCCTATACTTGTCTAAAGCGATAGGGATGGTTACACTAAAGACATTCGTCCTCCACAATGTCTTCCTCATCCGTTCAGACCAGGGGAACAAAATCGTCCTCGATGATGTGTGTGTAGTGTTTAACGCCCGCTTTTACTACATACCGCACCGCAGGCGGTAACACTGATGATACATGAGATGAAGATGGAGTACCGGTGGAATGAGATGGTGGGGGAAAGCGGGGAACCGGGTGAAAACCCGCCTCAGCCCCGTGTTATCCACCACAAATCTTACTTTGCGGTTGGCTGGGATCGAACCTAGGCCGCCTCGGTTAGAGCCAACCGTTCTAACCACTGAGCCAAAGCGCGGCCAATTGTGTATTAGATTCATATCAGGGAATTTTGATGGAGTCGACAATCATCATGGAGTATCACCTCTTCCATTAGGGGCTGGTTTTTGTTTTCCAACCTTAAAGGAATAGATAAAACACAACAATTATATTTTATATTGCCTAAAAGTCTCATAACTGTTTCCCCTCGTACAGTTTCCTTCCCTGTTGCCTTAGGGGTGGTTTTATGATAGCACCCGTGAGGTATTTTTAAATGTTTAAGGCATCAGCAGTCATTATTATCATCATGTTCGTCTCTGTAGCGTACAGTGTGTCTACCTCACATACAAAAGGTCCGGAATTCGAATCTCATTATTTGAGTCTTCCTGGAATATTAACTTACCAAACGTTTCAAAATAATTAGTGTATTGCAACAAACCAACCTTTACATAACATAAGGCAAGAAGTAATTTGTAATACCTGCACACATTAAAATCTCACGCATTATATGAATACTTCATGTTGTATATAAGAACCGGTAGAATGTAACCTGAGCGGGCCAAACACAGCTCCGGTCCATTGGCTAATGGAGCGCTAAATGGCGAATGGCAATTAACCCGGAGAAGAGCTCTGCTATTCTCCTGGCGAAAAACATAGCCAACCGGTTGCAGCAGAACTTCGTTTTACGGCGCCGTCGAATCCCTTGGGTGCAAACGGCGAAGTATCTCGGGGTGACGCTGGACCGTAAGTTAACTTACGTTCCGCACGTCAAGGGCAAGGTCCAGCTGGGGCACGTCGCACTCCGGAGCTTATAACCTATCTTCAGATCAACCATGCCGATCCGTCTCTAACTCCAACTGTATCGGGCGATCATTCAGCCTATGATTCTGTACGGCTGTGAGATCTGGGGAACAGTGGCTAATACCACTTGCGTCAGACTCCAGACGCTGCAGGACAAGGCAATACGCATCATCTACGATACAGGCTGGAGATTCCCGGCTCATATCCTACATGAGCACTCCCAGATCCCGTACATTGTCGATGTCATTCGCGAGAGGGCACGGTCAATGTACGACAAAATCCAAATGCACCCCAACCCTTTAGTGAACTCCCTGGGAAGGTATGACCCGAGAGATCAAAGACGCTTGCCGTCCTTAAGACTGCCGAGAGACGTCCTGGGACCCCTTGGGTAACCCAAAGAAAATCCCAAATGTCTCTGGGAACAACTTCTACGCCAAAGGACCAAGCGCTACACAACCCGTACCCAAAACGGAGCAAAAAAACTAATTCGTGTCTCCCAAAAAGGGAGAACGATTAAGTGCAGCTGCCCACGGCAAGAGGGGCAACCCATTCCAAACCTTTCAAAAATTTCAAACAGTCAACAATTTCCAACACCCCAGCAGAACATGGATCTACTAATTCATTTCGCAGGTTAAGCCGCAAAGCGGCTAGGTACTGCGGCATATGACACCCGGACGGGAAGAGCCCCGCCCGACTAGGACTACCTCTGGACCTCTGGACCTGAGCGGGGAGGTCCGGGGCTCCAGGGTGCACCTACCGGGCGGTTCACGCCCATCAGCCCCAATTAAAGACCATAAACACTCCTAAAGGCGATTCAATATAGCTGTTAAACAGCCACTTGGCCACGGTAACAAAACATTGGCATTCACCCATGTAGCGACATTGACTTCCCTTTTGATTTATTTTATAAATATTAACAATTAAGCCATGCATCAATATCTAAACATTTTCGGTGAAAAGTCTAAACACTACACTCAGAAATTTGTATACGTTATTTTATCGTATGCTTGCTTTACCGTTATTAATATAGTTTTGTAACCGCATCTGCAGCGTCTGTCTCTCGTTCAAGAAGACTTGAGTTCGAATCCGGAGTTATCTAGGTTTCCCTGAGGTTTCCCCACTGTCATGAAAAGCTTTTGTGTGATAACGCTAAGCTCTATGTACCACAGGCTCATTTGCGCATCATTTCACTCATCGTCCCATATGGCTTAACGTTCGAGGTTCTCGCTTATTCTGAAAGATGACTGTTGGGTAACTCTAAGCACTATCTACCCTGGCATCATTTGAATATCATTTAATTCATCGTCCAATATGACTTAACGTTGGAGGTTCTCCCTTATCCTGAAAGATGAATATCTGGTAGCTCTATGCTCTATGTCCAATGGGCTCACTTGATAATCATTTGGGTTATCATCCGATATGACTTTACGTTGGAGGTATCTCCTTATTCTGAAAGATGAATGTGTGGTAACCCTAAGCTTCATGTACCCTGGACTCATTGAACATAAGTTCATTCATCGTCCCCTATGACTTTGCATTGTAGGGTTTCCCTTATTCTGAAAGATGAACGTCTGGTAACTCTAGGCTCTCTGGAACCTGTACTCATTTAAATATCATTTGATTCATCGTCGGAAATGGCTTAAAGTTTGAGGTTTTCCTTATCCTGTAAGATGAAGGTCTGGTAACTTTAACCTATATGTACCCTGGACTCGGTTGAACATCATTTTTTTCATCACCCGATATAGCTTAACGTTGAAGGTTTTCTCCTATACTACATAATGAATGTCTGGCAACTCTAAGCTCTATGTACTCTGAACTCATTTGAACATTATTTCATTCATTGTCCGATATGGTTTAACAGTGGAGGTTTCCTCTTATACTGAAATACGAATTTCGAATAACTTTAAGCTCTATGTACCCTGGACTCATTTGAACGTCATTTCATTCGTCATCCGATATAACTTAACGTTGAAGGTTCTTTCTTATCCTGAAAGATGATTTTCTGGAAACTCAAAGCGTTATGTACCCTGTACTTATTTCAATATCATTTAATTCATCGTCTGATATGACTTAACGTTGGAGGTTTTCCCTTATCCTGAAAGATGAATGTCGAGTAACTCTAAGCTCTATGCACCCCGGACACAGTTGAACATCATTCCATTCATCATCCGAAATGGCTTAACTGTAGAAGCTTTTCCTGATTCTGAAAGATGAATGTGTGGTAGCTCTAAGCTCTACGTATCCTGGACTCTTTTGAACATCATTTAATTCATAGTCCGATATGGGTTAACGTTAGAGATTTCTCTGATACTGAAAGACGAATGTCTGGTATCTCTAAGCGCTATGTACCCTGGACTCTTTTAATCATCTTTCTATTCATCATCTGATATAACTTATCATTGAAGGTTTCGTCTTATTCTGAAAGAAGAATGTCTGGAAACTCTAAGCTCTATGTACCCTGGACTAATTTGACATCATTTCGTTCATCGTCCGATATGGCGTAACATTTAAGGTTTTGTCTTATCTAGAAAGATCAATGTCGTTTAACTCTAAGCTCTATTACCCTGGACTCAGTTGAACATTCATTCGTCGTCCTGTAAGGCTTAACTTTGGAGGTTTTCTCTTATCCTGAAAGATGAATGTGTGGTAACTCTAAGCGCTATGTAACCTGGACTAATTTTAACGTCATTTTATTCAGCATTGGATATAAATCAACGTCGAAAGTTTTCCCTTATACTGAAAGACAGATAAATGTCTGGTAGCTCCAAGCTCTGTGTGCCGTGGACTCATTTGAACATCATTTTATTCATAGTCTGATATGGCTTAATTCTGGAGGTTTTCTGTTATCCTGGAAAATGAATGTCTTGTCGGTCTAAGTTCTATGTACCCTGTACTCACTTAAACATCTTTTCATTTATCGTCCGATATAACTAACGATGGAAGTTTCCCCTTATCCTGAAAGTTTACTGTCTGGTAACTATAAGTTCTATGTACCCTGGACTCATTTGAACATTATTTCATTCATCGTCCGGTATGACAAAAACCCTATAGATTTTCCAGTATCTTGAAAAATGACTTCCGGAAACTCTAAGCTATATGCACACTGGAATTAGTTGAATATTATTTTATCCAGCGTCCGAAATGTCTTAACTTATGAGATTGCCTCTTACCCTGGAAGATGAATGTTGGTTAAATCTAAGCTTAACTCTATGGCTTAACATTGGAGGTTTCCTCTTATACTGAAATACGAATGTCGGATAACTTTAAGCTCTATGTACCCTGGACTCATTTGAACGTAATTTTATTCATCTGATATAACTTAACGTTAAAGGTTTTCTCTTATACTGATAGATGAATGTCTGGTAACTCTAAGCTCAATGTACCCTGGCTTCATTTGAACATAATTTCATTCATTATCCGATATAACTTAACATTGGAGGTTTTAACTTATACTAAAATACTACTGTCTAGTAACTCCTAGCTCTATGTACCCTGGACTCGTTTTGAACATCATATCATTTGGAGATTTTCCCATTTCCAGAAAGATGAATGTCGGGTAACTCTGAGCTCTATGCACCCTGGACTCATTTATACATCATTTCATTCATCGTCAGATATGGCTTAACCTTGGAGATTTCCTCTTATCCCAAAAGACTAACTCTAAGCTCTATGTACCCTGGAATCATTTTAACATCATTTCGTTCCTCATCCGATATAACTTAACGTTGTAGGCCTTCTCTTATACTGAAAGATGAATTTCTGGTAACTGTAAGGTCCATGTACCCTGGACTCATTTGAACATTATTTCTTTTCTTGTTCGAAATTATTTAACGTTGAAGGTTTTCTCTTATACTGAAACACAAATATCTAATAATTCTAAGCTCTATGTACACTGGACACATTGGAACATCATTTCATTCATCGTCCGATATGGTTTAACAATAGAGGTTTCCTCTTATACTGAAATACGAATGTCGAATAACTTTAAGCTCTATGTACCCTGGACTCATTTGAACGTCATTTCATTCGTCATCCGACATAGGTTTACGTTGACGGTTCTCTCTTATCCCGCAGGATGATTTTCTGGAAACTCTAAGCGTTATGTACCCTGTATTCATTTCAATATCATTTAATTCATCGTCTGATATGACTTAACGTTGGAGGTTTTCCCTTATCCTGAAAGATGAATGTCGAGTAACTCTAAGCTCTATGCACCCTGGAATCAGATGAACAGCATTCCATTCATCGTCCTATATGGCTTATCTTTGGAGGTTTTCTCTTATCCTGAAAGATGAATGTGTGGTAAGTCTAACCTCTATGTATACTGGACTCTTTTGAACATCATTTCAATCATCGCCCTATATGGCTCAACGTTGGAGGTTTTCCCTTATCCTGATAGACGACATGCTGGTAACTCTAAGGTCTAGGTACCCTGGACTCATTTGAACATCATTTCATTCATAGTCCGATATACCTTAACGTTAAGTTTTCTCTGGGAAAGGAAGATGAATGTCTGGTAGCTCTATGCACCCTGGACTGAGTTGAACATCATTTTATTCATCGTCCGATATGGCTTAACGTTGGAGGTTTTCTGTTATCCTACAAAATGATTTTCTGGTTATTCTAACCTCTATGTACCCTGGACTCATTTGAACGTCATTTCATTCATAATGCGATATAACTTAACGTTAAAGGTTTTCTCTTATACTGAAAGACGACTGTCTGGTAACTCTAAGCTCTATGTACCCTGGACACATTTGAACATCATTTCATTCGTCATCCGACATAGGTTTACGTTGACGGTTCTCTCTTATCCCGTAGGATGATTTTCTGGAAACTCTAAGCGTTATGTACCCTGTACTCATTTCAATATCATTTAATTCATCGTCTGATATGACTTAACGTTGGAGGTTTTCCCTTATCCTGAAAGATGAATGTCGAGTAACTCTAAGCTCTATGCACCCTGGAATCAGATGAACAGCATTCCATTCATCGTCCTATATGGCTTATCTTTGGAGGCTTTCTCTTATCCTGAAAGATGAATGTGTGGTAAGTCTAACCTCTATGAATACTGGACTCTTTTGAACATCATTTCAATCATCGCCCTATATGGCTCAACGTTGGAGGTTTTCCCTTATCCTGATAGACGACATGCTGGTAACTCTAAGGTCTAGGTACCCTGGACTCATTTGAACATCATTTCATTCATAGTCCGATATACCTTAACGTTAAGTTTTCTCTGGGAAAGGAAGATGAATGTCTGGTAGCTCTATGCACCCTGGACTGAGTTGAACATCATTTTATTCATCGACCGATATGGCTTAACGTTGGAGGTTTTCTGTTATCCTAAAAAATGATTTTCTGGTTATTCTAACCTCTATGTACCCTGGACTCATTTGAACGTCATTTCATTCATAATGCGATATACCTTAACGTTAAGTTTTCTCTGGGAAAGGAAGATGAATGTCTGGTAGCTCTATGCACCCTGGACTGAGTTGAACATCAATTTATTCATCGTCCGATATGGCTTAACGTTGGAGGTTTTCTGTTATCCTAAAAAATGATTTTCTGGTTATTCTAACCTCTATGTACCCTGGACTCATTTGAACGTCATTTCATTCATAATGCGATATACCTTAACGTTAAGTTTTCTCTGGGAAAGGAAGATGAATGTCTGGTAGCTCTATGCACCCTGGACTGAGTTGAACATCATTTTATTCATCGTCCGATATGGCTTAACGTTGGAGGTTTTCTGTTATCCTAAAAAATGATTTTCTGGTTATTCTAACCTCTATGTACCCTGGACTCATTTGAACGTCATTTCATTCATAATGCGATATAACTTAACGTTAAAGGTTTTCTCTTATACTGAAAGACGACTGTCTGGTAACTCTAAGCTCTATGTACCCTGGACTCATTTGAACATCATTTCATTCATAGTCCGATATGGCTTGACGTTGGAGGTTTTCTCTTATCCTGGAATATGAATGTTCCGTAGGACTAAGCTCTATGTACCCTGTACTCACTTAATATCATTTCATTAATGGTCCGATATGGCTCATCGTTGGAGGTTTTGTCTTATCCTGAAAGATGAATATCTGGTAACTCTAAGCCTCATGTACCCTGGACTCATTTGAATGTTATTTCGTTCATCATCCGAAACAACTTCACTTTAAAGGTTTTCTCTTCTACTGAAGGACGAATGTCTTGTAACTTTAAGCTCAATGTCCACTTGAACATCATTTCATTCATTATCCGAAATAACTTAACGTTGGAGGTTTCAACTTATACTAAAAGACGACTGTCTAGTAACTCTAAGGTCTATGTACCCTGAACTCATTTGAACATCATTTCCTTCATTGTCCGATATGACTTATCGTTGGAGGTTTTCTCTGATAATGACAAATGGTTGTCTGGTAACTGTAAACCTTATATACCTTGGACTCGTTTGAGCATCATTTTATTCATCGTTCGATATGGCGTAACGTTGGAAATTTTCCCTTATCCTGAAAGATGAATGTCAGATAACTCTAAGCTCTGTAGACACTGGGCTCATTTGAGCATCATTTTACGCATTTTTTCTTGGTCCTGTATAGGTTAATGTTTGAGGACATTAATTATAATAAAAAATATTTGAGGAATGGTTCTATTTAAGTGCTTTAGTAGGTTATTCTCTGGGTTTATTTTATCATTAAGTGAGGAATAGTGATTGACAAAGCATAGTTTATATTGTAAAATAGTAAGTGAATTTGTGTCACTGACCATTTATTTTAATATAATATTAAATATGAATACTTTATTTTAAAAATAATCTGGTATTGCCCTAGATTTCCTGGGTCTTGATATTGCGTGTACATTCTTGGCAGGATTTAATGTATTTGTGGTACCTTTTTACCTGCTGGTTTACTGCACACAAAAGTTGGTAGATTTGCTATGTATCAGACAAGGAAT
>CM060948.1:356257798-356272798 GCA_030765055.1 Mantis religiosa
TATTATTATTATTATTATTATTATTATTATTATTTATTATTATTGAAAGGGTAGAGCCAGAGTGAAAAATTCAATGTCATAGCTGGTATTTGAACCACGGATCTTCTGGTTTCCGTCCAGCCTCTCTAACCATTTGAGCTACTATGGCCAACGCGCCAACATGACATTAAATTCTCCAAATTACAAAATTGTTTGGGGCTTTCTGGGGCATTTATATTATTTCGTTGCAGTAAATGGACGAGGAGGTAAACGGCTTTACAGGTTCTGAAAAGTGAAATAGCAAAACAAAGATACCCTGAAATTCTGAAACATTTTCCAAGAATTAATATAATGAGATTTCCTCAATCTGCTATAGGGTGGGAGAATTCACTCACTTACTTGGGAGTAAAGCGGGACAGGGGCCTAACTTTCGAGGGTCACATCCAGGAGCTCTAATCTGTCTCAAACAAGTTTGATCCTGTGGTAAACATCTGGGCGGGAAGAGAGACAGAGACTGACATATTGGAACAGAAAACGCTTAAGCTGTTGATTGGTTTAGTGAAGTTAATGGGCGTTTTATTTTATTTGTATACGTACGATAAACCCCTCATTTAAGTACAGAACTGTAGGTAGTTTTCTGATCACTGCTCTGTGCGAGCTAGTTCAGGAGAGAGAAAAGTAAGCAAATGTTTCGATTCTTATAAACGTAATAGCCCCACATTTTATCTTTCTGCTTCACATATCACATAGATGTGTTCTGGCCTCGTGAGTCCTGAAAGGAATACTTACAACAGAGATATTTATAATAGTATGCTATATACAGATTACACAGAAGACAGGTGAAATTATACACGCTTTTAACTTATTATGTTGAATTAAGCTCCATTTATTTAACAATTACTTAAGGACACTGCTATTATATAATATTTTTGCATTATTATACCAGGTAGCTCTCTCACAACGAGGTCTGTATCGAGTTGAATGCTGATTAAGATATGATTGTTTATAGTGCGGAGTTGCCTCTGATATTTAACACTGAATTTCCTGTTCTCCCGTAGGGGAGGGGATCAGTCCCCTTCAGCCGCCGTGGTGCTGGCGCTGCGGACCTTTAGCACTCGTTGTACCTCTGACGTTACTAGAGGAACCTCGGGCCGAACATTCGAGCCCCTCCCTAAATGGGAGTTGTTCGGATTGGGTTGGACTCGAGGGTGCAGTATGTTCCCTACACGCACTGGGAATTGGGTACCTCCGGCCAGGCTACGGCCGCCCGGAAGGGAAAGAGGGTTACCTAATAAGTCCCGGGTACTAGCCTGCAGAGTTAGTAGAAGGTGTGCTAGATCACCAGGTGGCCCCACTGAGGTTTTAGGTAGTCTTCCATGCGGGGTTGACGCACGTAAGTGGCGTATCCACTTCCATCCCGTCTTGACGTTGTGCTCAGCGGGGGTACTTTTAAAGAAATCAGGTGTTGCCCTATGGAAAGAGCCCCAGAGTATCTATCCCTCCCGGTTAGAAAGAGGCCCAAGTCCTTGGTTCTACGGGTCCAGGACTATTGGGAGTAGATCCTCTGCACTTAACTGTATTTGCTGTGCATCGCGCGTACCTCACAAGCCCCAGAACGCTTATGTATATGCAATTTAAGATCAGTAAGCTTTTCATCATGGAGCAGGCCAGTGCTTCAGCTGAAGTGAAACGCAATCAAGGCAAACCTTTAAAAGTGGCGAGTGGCGAATGATCGCGTATTGTTTCGTGGTGCTTAAAGTAAGAAACCCGGAATCATCCATAAAAAATTGAGAGAGAAACTTGTGATCTCCTTGGTGTTTCCGCAAGTAGTGTACATAATCTTAGAATGGAACAGAAAGTATCCAGATCTCTAAGAACAACGGGAAAATCGCGTAAATACAAACAGCGCGTGGAGAAATACGACGATTTTATGAAAAGTGCTATACGCAGGAAAGTTCATGATTATTTTTTCAGAAATGTACCGCTGATTCTAAATAAGGTTTTGCCAAATTTCTCACGAAGTTCTCTCCATCTGTTGTTGATAGATATTGGATTGGAATTTCAAAAGCGGGGGCGGAAATCAGTTATAGTGGACAGAGAAGATATTGTGATGTGGAAACGTAAATATCTGCGCCAAATCAGAAGTTTTCGTAGGAATACGACTAAAGGTAACCATTATTCTACTGCATGTTTCTATTAATATTCTAACTCACAGATTTAATAAATTAATGTGTAACCCAGTTCTATTTACTGTCTGGAAGTTAGCGCTGCTATATATACTGCTAGTGTTGTAAAACTCATGTAGCGTCTAACACGTGGCGAGTTGAGTCAACTCCGCTTTGTTGTTTACGGCAGGATTAAACTAGCGTGAGACAGAGTATAGCACATCGGACATGTGGGCCTTTGGCTTCGTTGTATCCCATGATGCGGTCAGGGAGGAAGACTCCCCTGAAGTTACGTCTTTTACAGGTTCTGGTACGTACTCCCCATCATGCTCTATGTGTGCGAGATCTGGGGCATGGCCGTAGGATCCAAACTGCTGCAGCTTCAACGTGTGCAGAGTAGGTGTCTGTATACCGATCCTTTCCCGCGAGATACCTACACGAAGCCCCATCTCTCCACTATGTGGAAGATGTAAGCCTTGAAGCTTTCACGACGAGCTGAAGATGTCATTAGACGCCGGGCCGCAAAATTCTGTGCAAGTTTGCTTCACCATCAGAGCGCCCTGGTTAGGTCCCTTGGGAACTATCAACGTAATGAACGCCGCTTAAAGGGCCACCCGGCTTCTCCGCATGGCTTGCGGGCATCACCGGTAACCTCAAATTTGTTATTCCAACTTCAAACTTATACCCACTCGATAATTAGACTGGAATATTTCTAAACTAAGCTCTTCTTATGAATATTTTCACACCAGTGGTGCACACAGGCGTTGCACCACAATAGGCAACCGTTGACGTTCATTCCCACTACAAAACACCACAAATCCGTCACTACGTGGTTAAGTCCTTCTAGGACAGGTACACGCATAGGATTAGGATTTCATTACGGAGGGTATTCGGTACGTAGGCCACCATGCTGGGCCCATTGTGCCTATGCCCCCAAATGGGGACACCTCCGGGAGGAAGGATGAGACGAAGGAGACAGAGGGCGGCCAACCAAAGGAGCCATGACTGTACAGAGGGCAGGGTCCCTACAGTTTACTTGGATAGAGAGACTTATGCCCGATTTCACCAACAAATGTTAAGACTTAACACAAGTTTAGCAATAGTTAAAACAAACATTGCATTTCACCAACAAGTGTTAGCGTAACACTCTTGTTAAATCTCATGTTAAACTAACAAGCCGAATTTCTAATGTTAAGTCCTTAACAATTGTAAATAGTCAAGATGGCGAGCATGAACTCAGCTGTTGATGTTGATTTACTATATTTAAGATCGTCTAAATGGAACACATAGTAGAGTACGGCCTATGAGGAGAAATGATTTTGAGGAACTATCCGAAGAAAAGTGTTTTACGTAGGTATAGGCTGTCGAAACATGTTACTATGAAGGTTACTGCGGAAGTACAAGAGAGGTCAGAACATGCCTCGAAAGGAATATGCCGATCTCGATTTTGCTTCAAGTACCAATAACCTTGCGATTTTATAATTCACTGAATTATGTGGATAATACATTGTCCACCTCCCGTCTTGAAACGTTCAAGTCACTTGTCCTTCTTCGCTCCTCGTTTTAAATTTACGTAATACTGAGTTAGAACATGCATCGAAAGGAATCTGCCGATCTCGCCTTAGCTTCAAGTACCAATAACCTTGCGATTTTATAATTTACTGAATTATGTGGATAATACATTGTCCACCTCCCGTCTTGAAACATTCAAGTCACCTGCCCTTCTTCGCTCCTCGTTTTAAATTTACGTAATACTGAGTTAGAATATACATCGAAAGGAATATGACTATCTCGTCTTTGCTTCAAGTATTAGTAAACTTGCGATTTTATAATTCACTGAATTAAGTGAATAATACATTGTTCACCTCCCGTCTTGAAACGTTTAAGGCACTTGTCCTTCGCACCTCGTTTTAAATTTACGTAATACTGACAAGTTGTTTGGTGCTTGTAGTAGTGACACATGCATTTGAATTAAATTCGTTTCCAATATTTTCCCCGCGACATCTTTCTCTTTTATATTCACTGCATCCGTCCTCTTATTTTCCACGATATCCTTACACTTCGTTACCATTTCAATTAACAATTCTTTCTCCGTCGATGAGAAATTTGTCTCACGGCTTTACTTATGATTGGTTCATCCGCCATTTGTGCAGACGAAAATGGAAACAAAAGCGCAACGGAGTACGTTCAGAAAATCATCCATAGCCTTCTATAGCTGTTATATTTACAAGTTTCTTAGCGTTAACACAGGTTTGTTAACATTTTAAGAAAACAGGTTGGTGAAATGCAAGAAATTTAACATTAGTTTTAGCGTTGTGACAATTGTACGTTACATTTGTTAACGTCGATGTTAACATCTGCTGGTGAAATTGGGCATTAGAGAGATTTCAGACAACGGACACGCTCCCCTACTGCGGGATGGCAACGAGCCCAGCAGCCGAGCCCCAAAGGTCCCTGGCAGGCGATCTGAGCCCTAAAGGCCCCTGGCTGGTGGTCCCGAAATGCTCCCAGTAGAGGAGCGGAGGAGGAAGTAGTTTTCCTCAGAGCATATCATCCTGCCATGCACCACCGAGACACTCGCCGACACTTCTACCCTCAAAGATACCACCAGATGAGAAATGACATGATATGATTTTAGAGATGAAATGGAGGGACAGGAAATTCAGGGGATGTAATTAACACACCCAGCATTCGCCTAGTGACCCGGGAAAACCCCCTAATAAACCCATGGGGCAGGTAGGTTGGCCACAGGAATCGAACCCGGGCCTCCCGAATGAGGGCCTCAGACGAAACCGCCTGAGCCATCCAGCTCGGTGGTATACGCATAACACACAACGCGCTGTCTCTCAGCCGCCAACTCCTCTGCTGACCACCGAGAGGTAACATCTGCGGCCCGCAATCGGGATGTCGTGGGTTCAGTTCTCGTGCATCGGTCACTCGGACTTTGTTTTCTCTATGGTTAGCCCTTGCCTTCAGACGAATACGAATCTCTAAACCACAGATTCCCTTCCTTCCCTTCATCATTTTATTCCATTGGCATCTTTCGGGATTCTTTTTCAAGGCGATGATTCGAGCACATGTGGGCAGATGATGCAGATGCTTGTAAAGCCTGTTTAGTTAACGTGTGTGCAGTTCCCACTCAAAGGGACCTGACCTTCCCGCCCACTAATGACCGTCATAAATCTATCTCCACACTTCAGAAATGTAACACTGATATTGGGGACCAATAGCAACCCCGGTTTTCTATAAATGACAGTTGCATGTCTACTCCACGTGGAGTCTCTGTTGCCAAAGTTCCAACTTCCAGTTGTTCTGTTTCATTAAATGCAGAAATTCGTTGTATGTCACGAGGTGGAGACCGTGGGAGGGAAATGCAGTGGTAAATGCAAATGAAGTAGTAAACAACGTTCAATCAAGTGAAAATAATTCAAGTGAAGACAATAGTGTGAATGAATTGGAAAGTATTGCTGGGCCGAGTTGTGTTAGTGGAGAAACCTCAAAAAACAAAGTTACAACGGGAACTCTTCCTAAGCAAATTCAAGCGCTTGTTTTGAACACATATAAATATGTGGTGAAAAATAATCATGGGGTCATGCAGTGAAACTGCAAAAATTCTGGGTACTCACAAAAATACAGTTAGAAAAATCGTGACGAAAGGAATACCAAAGACGCCGATCAAGTGTGGAAACAGAAGGAAACGTTTCTCTAAGGTGGATAATTTCACATGCAGTTTAATTCGCCGAAAAATTTAAAATTTCTGTGCAAAAAGGGAGAGCGCCCACCTTATATGAATTGATTGCACATTTGCAAGAAATTTGTGATTTTCCTTATGGACGCTGCACTTTGCGCGGTCTTCTAAAGGAGCTGGGTTTCAAATACCGCACTTTAAATAAGAGAAGGGTTATTATAGAATCCAGCAGAATTGTAGCTTGCCGATATATATAAACTAAGGAAGTTTCGCAGTAATGGACACAAGATAATTTATTTAGACGAAACCTCGTACGATACCCATGACGTATATTGAAAATGATGGGACAACGGTTCGTGTGCTTGTACCTTACCTGCTCCTGTGTCGAGGGGTAAAAGGGTTATGGTGCTTCATGCTGGGAGTGCCGAGGGATGGGTAAAAGACTGCCTCTTCTTATCGGCGAGAAACATTGCTGATGCAATGGCCAATAGTCACGATGACATGAATGCAGCAGTGTTTGCAAAGTGGTTTGATTGTAGGCTTTTGACAAACCTGCCAAGGAATGAAAAATTTATAATTGTTTTGGAAATGCTAGCTATCATTCACGTTTAAAATATAGAACACCTACAATGTCGATGAACTTAAAAGATACAGTCGAATACATGAGGGTTCATAATATTGAAATACCTGAACCTGTGCCTATTAAAGCTGTACTCCTGGCAGAAATTAAAGAGGCAAATGTGGGCAAGGATTACGTGATTGACGACATCGCTCATTTTCCGGGGCTTTCCCTTATCCTGAAAGACGAATGTCAGGTAACTCTAAGCTCTATGCACCCCGGGCTCATTTGAGCATCATTTCACCCATTTCATACATCGTCCGATATGACTTAACGTTGGAGGACGTAAATTACAAAAAAAAAGATATCGCTCGTAAATATGGGCACGAAGTTTTAAGGTTGCCGCCGTATCACTGCTTTTTCAACCCCATAGAAATGGTGTGGTTGAAACTGAAGAGAGAAGTGCGCAAGAGAAATGCAACACCTTCACTCAGCGAAAGCGTTTGCAAATTGTTGAGAAGCTGTGTAGAAGGAATCGATGCAGAACTGTGGAAAAATACATTCGTCGGGATCAGCAATCTAACGGTAGCAGGTTCATCATTACCGCTGACTCTGAGAGTGATGGAGAATCGGAATGAGACACTTATATCTATGTGAGTTAATAGCACTGATTATAATAATTACGAAAAGGCCTACATGCTAAGTAGAAAATTTAACAATAGTAGTGGTGGTAGTGGTGGTGGTGGTGGTGGTGGTAGTAGTAGTAGTAGTAGTAGTAGTAGTAGTAGTAGTAGTAGTAGTAGTAGTAGTAGTAGTAGTAGTAGTAGTAGTAGTAGTAGTAGTAACAATGGCAATAATAATAGGAATACAATATTTTCCAAGTGCCTTATTTTGATTCTCGTAAAAACCCAGTCTTTTCACAATGTGAAGTGCACGTGTTGTTTAGACAGAGAAGGAGACTCTATAAAAAGACGGTGATGTTTAAAGGTTGCAGCCTTGCAGAGAGGACCGTCAGGAGGAGGGTCCATGTTGTAAAAGGATTATGAGGGTTCGTCAAAGCAAGCGGTAGACGTGCACTTGCGTTGTCTAGACAGACTTTACTGCGTAATTTTTTTTCTGTTCCCATTTGAAGCAGCTGCATGCTGGTGCTCTCTGGGTGGTGGTGAGGAGCTACGAGCTATGGTTTTGTACCAGGTGGCTATCTGTAGCACTGTAGGGTACTTCTGCACTGCTCTGTCCCTTCTTTCTGCTGGCCTGTGGTTTCCTTTACCTCATTTCTTGACCAAGTTGTGGAAGAGAGCCAGACTCGTCGTCATCTAGCAAAGGTTAGATCGCTAGAAAATGGAATGTGTAGTATTTAACGCCAGCTTTTACTACATACGGCACCACAGGCGGTGACACTGATGATACATGAGATGAAGATGGAGCACGGGTGGAATGATATGGCGAGGGAAACCGGATATCCCGGAGAAAACCCGCCCCAGCGCCGTCTTCACCACAAATCTCACTTTGCGGTCGTCTAGATCACCATAGAGAATGGATGTACTGAGCTATACTGATAGCACCATTGATTTACTTTAAATTAAGACTACTCATAAGATAAAGTTATACGAATCCCGTTTATCAAAAGCGAGCACTGTATTTATCGTAAGGCAGATTGCTTAAAACCTCGATACTTGGAATACCTGGATACTTGTGATTTTTGCATAGATACTACAGAAAATTCGCTTAGTACTTTTCCGATACCCCGGTGATAATTCTGCAGTTTTTATTGAAGTGAAAACTTCTTTAGGCGCGTTTAGCACTTTCTATGCGTAGGGAATTAAACTGAGCCATCACGCTGGAATATGTGACACTCATTCGGGTGAAGTCGGCTCGAGTCGGCTTAATCCGAACCAACCCCCCACCCAACACTCATTCGTTATTTCAGTCTTATGTTGTCCATACCGCTATACACTGTAGATTTTCTGTCACACACAACAGCGTATCAACAACACGCATCGAGGTATGTTTTAACATATTTCAAATACTATGAAAAATTCAGAAACCCTACAGGAGTTTCATTTAAAAAATAATTTTCTTAGGGCCGTTCTTATAAACGTCTGTGAACTGCCAGTAACCGATCAGGTCAGATAATCTTCTGTCATTTAACAAGTCGACATGTCAAATTCCACTTTAAACAATAATAGTAGGTAATCAAAAGGAACAGATAATATCACCGAAGTTATCGGTATTGAATAATTAAAACAATAATAACGAAAAATAAAACGAGTTGAACTAATTAGAAATAAAAGTGTTAGGAATTCGTGAAAGAGATATTTAATTTAAGAACTGGTAATTTTTATTGACAATGTCTCTTTATTGTGAGTTTTAAAACGTAAAACATATAATAAATTAAATGTAATAACACGTAAATAATAAAATTGTCATGTATTAAAATGACGGTTTGCGTTTATTTTCATTTACAACTTATAGCTTATGTTTTTCCACAAACTGAAAGACCGACCGATGGTCAAAATATTTGATATATAAATTTTATTTCTTATAGAAAAAAGATTTAAATTTGTATTATTTAGTTTGGAAAATAAAAATTGAAAGACAAAACATTGGACAAAAACATCCATATTATAAAAATATTGACCTTCATACATCGATGTGAAAACATTCGATGTTTTCCAGTAACCATCGATGTTTCTAAAAATCGATGTCGATGTCGCAAACCTAGCACTAACGGACGAAAGTAATCCTCGGCCAAGTTGAAAGCGGGATGGCCGACCTTTGTAAGAACGGCTTTTTTTTTTTTTTTTGTAATTTACGTCCTACAACGTCAAGTCATATCGAACGATGGATGAAATGGATGAAAAGATGCTCAAATGAGTGAGTCCGGTTCCATGGAGCTTAGAGCTACCCGACATTCGTCTAACAGGATAAGGGAAAATCCCGGAAAACCCCTTATCCAGGTAACTCACCCCGACCGAGATTCGAACTCGGGACTTCTTGAACGTGAGACAGACATGTTACCACCACGCTACCAAGGCGGCGTAAGAACGGCCCTTATACTAATTAACGTCTTATTATATACGAATTTATAAATATTTTATGTTATAGAAAATGGATGAAGAAAATAAAATCAATGACAAATTGCAAAGGAAAAGGGAAGTGACCAATGTGCGCACGAGAAAATATCGAAAAAAAAAGCGAAAGGAATTTCAGCAAGAGGATTCTTTGATGAAGGATGACCCTAATAAGGAAATGGAAAGCATCCGAGTTAAATTTTAAAAAATAATCAAATGAATATGATATAATTATGTTATAAGATATGAATGAACTTGTATTTTTATTAAAAATAAAAATGCACTGAAATATGTGTATCAGCAAGAAACAAAATATGAAAAATGATTGTGAAATAGCATGTATTTTAATATAAAAATAAAATACATGTAAAACAGTATATTATGTGATTTGATTTTACTTCCTTTATACATCCTCTATGTATAACCCTCTTCGCACGGTCGTAAGTCCGTCGTCATTCAGTTGTTTCAGAGTATTTTCATTTGCGAGAACACTTAGCGTAAGGCATGTAATGTTTAGCTCGCAACTGGCTGGCCTCTTTGCCCAACAATGAAGTTTTCACTTCTATCGTGTGGTCTTAAACACACACAATTTTTATTCATTTTATTCTTCAAATTGTGAAGGATCTCTAACACTGTACTTTTCATTTGTTATTGCCGCTGTGACTATAAAAATGGCAGTACAGAGTACTGTGCAGTACGAAACAGTGAGCATTTCCATTTATGATCTTCGATATCTTTAAATATTTTCCTTTTGATAAAAGGAAAGCACTATACATGTGTAGTAAGTGAAATACACATATGAAAGCACCATCCTTTTAATGAACTTAACTACACCTGTATTAAATCACCACTGTTATTGATGCTGTATTGTTTAAAATGCATGTGCTATATCATTCTCTAATTAAATATTGTATCCACATAAAGAAATATTTATTGCTGCTTCTGTTATATAACTTTTCTCATCATCATCATCATCATCATCATCATCATCATCATCATCATCATCACTAGCATGACAGCCCTGTGTCGGCCCTAGCCTTCTGTAGAAGTTTCCGCCATTCTTCCCTCATCGAAGCCGTGCTTCTTCAATTCAACTCAACTCAACTCCATGCTGGCGGGCTGTTTTGAACAGCCCGAAGGGTGGTCAAATCTTGTACCTGCTCTGGAAAGAGCTTAACCACGTAGTGGCGGGATGTGGATGTTGCAGAATGACGGGTGTAGTTTAAGTGGGAGTAGTGTAGGGAGGTAGCATGTTGCTCCTCAGGGAATGATGAACCGGGTGTTACGGACAGCGTGCACCGCTGGTGGATTAGGTAATAAACTAGGAAGAAGGTATGAATAATTTTGAATATTCCAGAATAAAATTTTGGATTAGCTGAAATTTAATTTAGGCTGGAATGGAGATCATATGGTTACCGGTAGTGACCGCAAGACATGCAGGGTAACCGGTATCGCTTTAAGCGACGCTCACGAGGTACATAATCCCCAAGGGATCTGACGAGGGCGCTCTGATGTTGGGGCAAACCTTCGAAGAATTTTGTCGCCCGGCGCCTAATTTCCTCCTCCACATATCGGAGGGATGAAGCCCCGTGAAGTAATCTCACGGGGAACCTTGTGCAAACAGAATAAATAATCCGAAGACATTTATTTTGTGCACGTTGGAGCAGAACTAGGTGTGAACCTGCGGCCATACCCCAGACTTGGCACGCATAGAGCATGACTTCTCCAATTCCTTATTTCCAGGATTTTTACATCCCTTCTCACATCCTCCCCCCATCTCAGCTTCGGTCTACCTGCTTTCCTTGTACCGTCCGGGGGGGGGGGGTTGCATTAAGAATTTTCTTAACTGTCTGATCTTCTGCACGGACAAACATGCCCAACCCATAGCAGTCTCTTGATCTTAATAGCTGTCACAATATCTGGCTAATCAAACAATTTGTACAATTCAAAATTGTATCACTTTCTCCATTTATTCTGTTCCTCTTTACGGCCAAATATGAGGCGCAATACCTTCCTCTAAAATATCGTAAGGGCCCTTTCATCCATGTTTGTCAGTGGCCATGTTTCCGAAGCATACATTAGCACTGATCTTAATAGGACTTTATACATTAAAATTTAAGTATTTTGGGATATTAGTTTAGATGTAAGATGTTTTCTTATTCCACAGAGGCTTTTATTAGTTAGAAATATTCTACTTCTAATTTCAACACTAGTGTAATTCTTATCGTTGATCTCTGTGCCAAGATAAAACTCCCAACTGTCTCAAATTTATACAATCCAATTTCTATAACGTCAGATCTTCTACTTTGCTTTCTTGTAACTGGCATATATTTTGTTTTCTTCTCATTAATTTTTACATTTACCTTCCTTGCTGCCTTTTCCAGGTCTATGAATGCTTCTTTCATCGCTGTTTGTGTTCTTCCAATAATTATTATATCATCTGCATATGGCAATATCTGTAGTGACCTATAGAAAATTGTTCCCCTAATGTTAATTCCAGACTCTCTAACTACATTCTCTAACACAATATTAAATAGCAGGCATGCCAAGCCATCTCCTTGTCTTACTCCATTCTCATATGTTATTGGATCTGACAACATATTTTGTATTTTTATTTGAACCCGTGTTTTAGCCATCGCACCACAAAGATCTGGTCGGTCGTGGATCTTCCTTGTCTGAAGTCACACTGATAATCTCCTATAAGCTTTTCAACATATGGACTCAATTTGGCGAACAGTGTATTGGAGAATATCTTATACATAACAGATAGCAGATTAATTCATCTATAGTTTTAACATATCATTGCGTCCCCCTTTTTGTGTATTGGGCATATCACACTCATTTCCCATTCTTCAGGTATTACTTCCGTCCTCCATATGTTAACCATCAGTTTATGTAAGTGTTTCATAAACTCTTTCCCAGCATTTTTAACTAAGCTCAACCTGTATAAGACCTCCACCCGGTGCCTTATTATTCTTATGTTTATCTATTACTACATGTACGTCCAGCATATCAGGTTCCAGCTCTGTCTCTGTGTCTGTCTCTCTCTCTCTCTCTCTCTCTCTCTCTCTCTCTCTCTCTCTCTCTCTCTCTCTCTCTCTCTCTCTCTCTCTCTCTCTCTCTCTCTCTCTCTCTCTCTCTTCTGAATCATCACTTTTCCTACTATCCATTTCAGCTATTCCAATATCATTCTCTGTTTTTACTTGGATATAACTTTTCTATCACTAATTAATTTATACTTTAAACTAAATGACACATGAATATCGCTGCAGTTATCTTCAGAAAGGAGCAGCCATTTAAGAATTGCAACTACATGTAGGAACAGGAACAAGTCATGAATTACTGTGCACAGGTTTAAACACTGCATAACTGAAATAATGTGTAGATAGCACTATATTGTACTAAAGCTTAACATTTTTTCTTAGAATATTCAAATATTAAAATTGCCACTGCTATTTGCATATGCAGACACCTACTTTGAACATAAAAATAGTTTATACAAAGATAACAATTTGCAACTTAAAACTTCACTTATCTTATAAGAAATGAAAATGATTTTCGTATAAATTGTCCAGGATCTCGATTTCATGTAAACTTTTACATATCCTTAACCGGAAACAAAGCTGTCGTCATCGTTACGAGCACTAGATGTTCTTGTGTTCTTGTTAATACTACCAAAATATGAAAATAAGACAAATTTAAAAATAGAATCGACTGTCGGTATTTCAAAATTCATTATGCGATGTTAGTTTTTTAAAATAAATATCTTCTCCCAAACCATTAAATATATCGGACCATTTAATTGTTTTAATAATTTAACTTATGGATTTTTTTCTTCCATTTATAGCCCGCCTTTAACTGCTATGGTCATGTCGGCGGCCTTTCTCCTTTGGAACATACCAAAGGTGTTAACACGTTATCTTCAGTAACTTCTGGATTTATTTCATGCTTAAGTCACCAAAAATGATTGCTACGTCCGATTTATCAGTCTGTTTATACTTAATGTTACGAAAATTTTCTTTCGTCCTGGTTTCCAAATTACCCCAAATCACTTATTATTTTTCAGCAGACTGTACTTCTACCACCGTACTTGACCTTGGTTATATGAAATGCCAGAAAGTTGAAAAGAAGCGGTTCTCGATTAGGGGCGGAAACTTTCATATTTACAGTTCAGTTCTGTTCCTTTGTAACTTTATATCTGCCTGACAGTGAATAGAGACATTAAGATGAGAAGCTTGAATAAACCTTTTCGATTTATTTTAAACTGTCTTATTTCAAATATTTCTTTATTAAAAAATTGAATGACAATTCGTTTTGGACCCCTTAAATATGTCCCTGCTCCCTGGTCGCATATTACCTGTGAGTTCACAATCGGCTAAATAACTTTGAGCACACTGTCCTAGCATAAACACAACTCTTGCGTGGTAGGGGCGTGTAGGGCACGTCCGACCACCTTTCTCTCTGTTCGATTGGGTACGTTCAAATACTTATGTCCTCCAATAAGAGGGACAGTAGAGTAAATACAGTACAGATTGTGTAATAAATACATGCAAAGTGATATTTTAAATTGTTTCCGAGACACAAAACGTTAATGTTTACACGTTTAAGAATTCAGCGCTGCCAAATAAATATTACAGTATTTATAGTAAGTGCAATGTTACATGTTATGCTATTCGAATACTTCTGTCGGCCACTGTACCAGCACCAATCAAGCATTGACAGAACTGTAACGAAATATGACGTTGGTTAATTATGGCCAGCTTAAACCGCAGTACCTCATATCGGAAGTAACGGAAGTAGATATGATTGACAAATATGTTAACATTGTTAAAACAAACTTAGAATATAAAGAAATATTCGATGTTATTCAGATGCGAATGCAGTTTGACTTTTGAGAACAATATTACGTATTTGCATAAGTAGTTTGTGTTAATTACTAAAATTGTTTTGTGATAAAATGTTTTTAAAGAAAATAGGCTTAAAATATCCATAAGATGAAATGGAAAGGAGCAGGAATTAGCTTACTAAAATCCTTTGAGTACAAATCTGAAAATTGGAACATCCCAGTCACTTAATTTAGATTTACAAAGGACTATGTGTGTTTTAATGCGAGAATGTAAATTCCTAGTAAATTTTGAATAAACCACCATAAGCGAGACCATTGATGATGGTCATTAATTATCTGTTCTCACGTTTAATATTCCAATATTTCACTTTGTCAGTTCCATGAAGGCAAGTTTAAAGGAAAATCGTAAATATACGAACGTACAGAGTTAAACGTTCGTGGAGTCTAATGAAGCAAATAACACGATAGGATTTACATAGAAAATGAAGCTAGTTATAGTGAAGCAATAAGTATTATACAAATATAACTATTTGTAACAAAAAGAAAACTTCACTTATGGGACCCTGGAACTGAAAAATGACCCCAAAATGGTAAACTTTGGCTAATTTTGGTTTTTCGATTTTTTTTGTAAGTTACGTCCTCCAACGTTAAGTCATATCGGACGATGAATGAAAGGGGTGAAATGATGC